>OY660865.1:10885000-11440197 GCA_962446985.1 Xyrichtys novacula
CCAGGTTTTGGATGTGAAGGCCTGGCCATGTAGAAGGACGACTTGCAGCCTACCACACACAAAAAGATTTTAAAGATGTCTTTTTAAAAACTAATTTTCCTCTAGAGTTGTCAAAACGTAAGTCCGTGTAAAGTGGAAAAATTTATGTGCTCTGAGGTTGTCACAACACAGAAAAATGTGTTATTCACCAAAAGCCAAAATTGAATGATGAACAACATTTGCCAAGTAAATGAAATAAGGGGCTCTATTTTCGTGCCTCGACAGCAGCATGGCAGAGGAACGGACAGCATAAGTCAGTTCCGCCGGCTGACAAGGCGTGCCCAAGCACATTTTGGTATTTTGGTGAGCGGCGCAGCCCGGTGTAAGTATCCCCCCTCCCTAACTCTGCTCCTCCCAGTGGCGTAAGTCATAGAGAGGGAGGAGAGAGGGCGTGGAGTGAGTTTAACACAGCTGAGACCCTTCTATGTTATAAGCTGTATGTTTTCTTTTTTTGTTACTGCCATCTGTTGTCTATTATTGTAATAGCAACCTGTGCACTCTAGCAAAATTACTCTGGCTGTCCTGTATGTAGTAACTGAAGACCAAGCAGGCAAACCACCAAGGATTATGAAAGCTCTGTACCATTACACTGTAAGAGGTGGGGTTAAGGAAAGGAAAACAAGCAACTGACAATTTTCAGAGTTTCTCCTCCTGGGATAACTGATTGGGATTTCAGAATCACAAAAACCAAAAACACTTTATCTCCAAATAAAATTCAGGCATATCGGCTCACCTCGGCAATATCTGCCGTCCAGCTCCGTCCACAGGTAAGGCCTCTCTGAAGAACAGTGGAGGGTCTCCAGGTAGCTGTCCGGTGCGGATAGATACGTTGATGGTGGAGAGTGGTGCAGGTGCAGTGGACATCAACCCCATTCTTTGAGCATCAAGAGATGGCTCCATGCTGCCCTGGCGGATGGACGGCAGCAGCAGGTACAGTAGTAATGTGGCCAACAACACCAGGCCCAGAACAACAAGACGATTACGCAAAAAATTCATGTCTTCTTGATGAAAAATATCTAGGAAAAGCAATAGATGGCAAACGGTCATAGACAACATCACATGGGTCCTATTCATTGTGTTTGGTATAGGGGAGAGTGGGGTAAGTTGAGCCACCCCCTGTTCATTCAATCAATCAAACAAATTTTATTTATGTAGCGCCAATTCACAACAGCCACCATCCCGAGACGCTTTCCAAAGATAAAGAGCAGGTCTAGACCACGCTCATTGTTTGATGAATTATCAAGACCCAACCTAAGATGGGACAGATTTGGACCATCTCATCTAACATGAGTGACAGTAGCAAGGGAAAACTTCCTTTTAACAGGCAGAAACCTTGAGCAGGACCAGACTCATGCTAGAGAGCCACCAGGCCGCTACTGGGTTGGGGAGGAATACAGAGAGATAGGGGGAGAGAGAGAGAACAAGATAAAGGGAAGGAGAGAGAATAGGTAAGGGAGAGGGAGGAAGAGAGAGTAGAGAACGAGGGTGAGAGAGAGAGAGACAGGGGACAGCTGCAACATTAAAACAACAGCAACAACATTTCCTGTTACTTGGAAATGGCAGAAGAAATTGATCACGTGACCAAATATTTAGGAGAGGGACATCAATTCATGGAGTCTGTGAAGGTTAGAAGCACATGAGTGAAGGGGTTAGAGATTTATTTAAAAAAAAAAAAAAAAAATTTCACTCTTGAAAGTGAATTTAGTCTGTCATAAGTTTTATTAGAATTGTGTTCAAACCAAAAAAGATCATTTTAAATTTGTTTTATACATTAATTGTGGTATCTATGAGCTACAACATGAGGTTAAAAACCTAACATAAAAGTCCTCCATTTTAGCTTAGAGCACTAATAAAGTCATAATAGTAGTTCTGGGGTAAGTTGAGTCAGTGGCTTAACTGAGAAAGTAAAGAAGTCTGATGAGAGGATCAGAGTTTCAGTTCAGATTGTTGAAATGTGTTACTTTTTCTTTTCAAAAATACAGCTGTGAATGTTCTGAATCACTTCAAGACATTCTCATGTTAAAATGGCTTTTTACAAAACAGCTTTTTATCAGTTATATGCAATGATAATAAAAATAATTATTGTACCAGTTGAATAGTGTATAATAGATAAAAATACACATGAATGTGAAGAAGTGACTGTTATTTAGGGAGAGAGAAGGTGAGGGAGGGCTGGAGTGGAGAGTGGGGGGTAGTAGGGATACGGCTCAACTTACCCCACTCCTATGGTCAACTTACCCCATACACGGGGTAAGTTGACCATAGGAGACCGCTTTTTTTGGCATGCTATATTATCAAGACAGTCATGTTTACACTCATTCTGTTGGTTTGCAGGGATGCACAACATCTTGAAATATATGGAGATTCACTAGTTAGAGACAAAACTATGATTGCCTTGATATAGTGATCCTAAATATGAAAAAAGGCTCATCTTACCCCACTCTCCCCTTCTAAATACAACACTCAGTTAAAGTTGCACTAACACATGCTCACAGTAAGATAAATATGACATAATTTTGACATGAGGTGATATTTACCAGCTAGGTTTAAGATGAAGAGGTATAAGGAGAAGCAGAGACGCAAAATAAAGCCCCATGATTTAATCCGTTAAATCCTCCCGTTAGGAGAGGAGACATATGCAGTAAACCAGCGACAAGCAGAACATTTACTCATATAGTTTGGCCGAAAATCTGCAATAAAGCTAACATTAGCTGCTTGTTTGGCTCTTGTGTTAGCTAGCGTTGACTGCATTGACTGAACATGAGTTGACTCTGGAGGAGACAAGCTGCCGAGAGGATGATGGACATACCGACACAGAAGAGACAGCTGGACACGTTCACAGATAGGAGGGTGAGGGTCGTTGTTTTATCCTCATCACTCCCACATGTCTGTCTGGATGAAGTTTGTCGCTGTAATTCTTCGTTTAAACACTGGAATCAGCTCGCTTCTTTAAACAGACTGATATAAATGCTCAGCCTGATCCTCGTAAAGTGAGCATTTTTTCTAACCAACAAGGAAATTCCATTTTAAAAGCCTTTTCATTTTGGTTTCATCAAATACAAATAAAAATGCAAAGTTATCGTGACAAAAGGAAGCCGGTGAATAAAAATATTATATTAATATTTCCACGGATATTATCCACCGCGATTCACATCTCTTGTTTTAGCCGGACCGCATTGGAGGCTGCACACAACAACGCAGAAAGCCAAACCGTCACTTCCGTAATGAGCAGTTGGAAAATAAAAACATTAAAATTGCACTGAAAATATTAAAACACAGCTTGTTGTTTATTTTTTAAGTTTTCAGATGTGTATGTGAGGAAAATGCTTTTCTAAATGTGTGTACATTAAGTGTGTACAAGTAAATGTGCTTCATATTGTGATGCTTTGACTTTACCACTATACACATTTAGCCACTTTAAAACTCAAAACATCGGTGAAAACTTCGCTGAACTCTTGTCATGATGAGATGTTGCTGTTTTATGTTTTGTTACTGTAAATTTAATTTTAATTATCATGACTTCTTTGTAAAAAAAAATTGTAAAAAAAAAAAAAAAAAAAAAACATTTGACACAAGTTTTCAGTATATTTTGTACAGAAATATGACTTCACACATAATTTTTGGAATATTTTTAATGTTTTTGAACAAAGAGTAAGTTTTACCCTACATGGGTGAAATTTTAGACTATAGTCTCAAGAAAAAAAAGACAGAAAAAAAGAGGTCAGATTCAAATAAGTCAATATCTTCTGTAAAAGGTAATTATAAAATGCTTGAAATACAAAACCCTTTTTTCAAACCTGGTTTAAAGCAACATTACATTAAGGCATAATAAGGCATGTCAATCAAAGTCATTTTTACTTCTTGAATACAAAGGCTTTTTTATATTCAAATCACAGAGTGGTCGAAGGTAAGTTTGTAAGATTATGTAATATAATAAAAATCACAAATTCGTAGATTAAAGTTTTTGAACATTTTTCTTTTTCAGTCAATGCTGCATAAAGAGGTCCAGCACAGCCGACTTTGGTTTGATACTGAACCAACCCCCTTTAAAAGCAAGATCTTCTCTCTCCTATAATAAGTTTAAAATTTACATTGATATTTATGTTGTTGTGCAACTAATGAAATCACAGCTAAAAAGAAGAAAATCAACACAGAAAAATGTAAACTATTGTGAAATCCTTTTAAAAATTGTTGGCATAGCATGTTAAAACATAAAATATGCAATATGCGCAGGTGACATTTTGTCACTCCGCCATTCAAGTGTTCCTGCATCTGATTAACATGTTCATTAGTTTGTTCTTACACAAAATGTCAGATTTAGAGATAATTAAAAATAAAACCTTGTCTTAAAATTTAACTGAGATGAAAAGCAAGGAAGGAATAACAATCACAGAGGCACTCATTTCCTCGAGACAAGATTCACAGTGACATGAAAAATACATGAATATTAAAATCAAAAACTGCATTGTACTGTAATGCACTGACAATAAAACTTAGTCTTTTGTACCAGCGATAGAACATTATTTCACTTCTTCAAAGTACCAGCGTGAATTAAAGCCAGAGTCACCTCAACGAAAAGCAGATAAAGTGCAAAAATAGACAAAGTTTACAACATAGATATTAATGTTCTTTTGCAAAACTATTTGTGTCGTGTCCCATTTTTCAGTTTGTCAAAAACAGCATTTGCATATTAAAGAGGTTTCAGGTAGCTAAATACTTCTTTGAGCTAGGCTGTAAAGAATAAATACAGAACCTACTTTATAAATATGAAAACACTCTGCTAGCACCAGTCTAGGAAAAATATTTGCTTGGAAATGAACTGACAAAAGTTGCAGCTTCATTGAAGGAATGCTGACACAAATTGCTGTAGAAGTAAAAAAAGAAAAAAAGAAAGAAACTAAAAAAACATTTTACATGATTATCACCTACAGGCGGATCAATACTAGATTTCTAAAACTGGTGCGATGTTTGAGATTTTCAATAAATTTGATAATGGTACATCTATCATAGATATTTTTTTCTACATCACGAGAATATCTTCAAAAAAGGATCCCTTAACTTGGTCATTAAAATGGAGGCAAACATAAATAAAGCATATTTTGCATTTTTGTAAAGACATTTTTGAAACTCATTGAAAATAAAGGAGCAAAAATACAAGTTTATATAGAACAGGCTAAAGTTGGCCATGAACAAATGCACTTATAAATTGTGTTTATACAGTTAAAGTGCAAGTACCAGCAAACCACCTTGTCTGATTTGAAGACAATTAACTTATTGGGCTTTCATCAAGAGCAACTTTGCCTGTTGAATCAATTATCCTTTTATGATCATGTATTTTTCACAGTCATATCTATGATTTGTAGACAGTTTTTACAAAAAAAACCCACTACATCTCTATCTACATTTTCTCTAATATACTGCAATGGTTAATAATAGACATTTAGTGTTGCTGTAAAAGCCTTGCCCCCAGGAGGCTGAGATGAAAACCTCAGTGTTCAGAAAGTGTAAACAATGGTACCGTGTAGAAAAAGCACTTTGTAATCTAGTTAAGGCACAACTAGGAACTGAAACAGACAGGTCCTGCCATATTGTTTCTATAAGCAAAAGTTAACAAAAGCTAAACAAGATGGTGTCCTGAAATAATAAGCAATTTGTCATATTCATAAAGCTGGGTGCAGAAAACATAACACCTCAGGCCAATCTCAAACCATGTCCTACACTCTCTCTCTCTACCTAAGCCCACCTCATGTGGCGGATCCACCACATAGTGTCAGGTTCGCCAAAACCTCTGAGGGTGTGACCCAAAACCAGCAGTTCTTAGCTGACTTTCAATAAGATAAAATAATGATATCATTCAGATGTAGAAATCAAAAAGTTGACATAGTATTCAAGATCTTATTAACCATATTCTAGTCTCAAAAGTACTGGAAGTGTTCATTTGATTTAGAGTTAGTTTGTTTTTTTTATATCATTTATATGCACTTACAAGGGAATGGCACTTATAAAAACCCGACTGAAAACAATGACGTTTTGTAAAAAAGAAATTGCACTAAAAACACTGGGAGTGTTAAGTCATGATATGGAGTGATTTCAATGAATAAAATAGACTAATTGGTATTGGTGTGATTTAAAACCATGTCAACATGGATCCTGTGGGTTTTGGACATTGTCAGTGGAGATGAAAAATGTACCCAAAAGTGTACATTTTTATGACACACCACTGATGGGTCAAGCACACTGCTGGTCAAATCAACAGAAACTGCCTAATGTACTACTGTTGTAGAGTGTAGTAAGAGTGCAGCTACTAACAGAGTTCACCCAATGATGGAGAAGCAGCCAGGAGGGTGTGGTTTGAGAAAGGCCTCTAAAATACTCACAAATAATAATACAACAACAAACCACGAGAGTAATGTACAAGAATGGAGTACCTGGAGTCAGTTTGTGGTCCTCTTGTTTGTCACCAGCTATCAAGCAATCAAATGTTCCTTCCTTTTTAGTTATCAATATCAATATTCTTGACTATCATAATGTTGAACAGAAACACAGATGGATGAGAAGTGTACCGTTAAAAGACCACCTAACTCAGGGGTCAGCATGGTGCCTGAAAGAGGCCTTCAAGTTAAAGTTGTGTTTTTTGGCATGATTTGGTACATTTGTAAAAGGACAGACTGAGTTCAAGAAAAGGTCCTGAGGTCAGAGCTCTGCTGGTTGGCTAGGACAAAAATCATTCAGCTTACAGGGAGATGGACTGACTGTCTGCTGCTGTCAATATATCAGTATCACTAGTGCAAAGAATCTTATCACCTTTATTTTGAAAATCCCAGACTGTCCTACTCAGGGTTGGCAGGAGCATTGAATATTTTCACATCTCGGTTTCTTCAGTGCAGCAGAGTGAAAAGTCCAAGAGGGAGTAAAAAGCAAAGAGGCCAGGTCCCTAAGACAGAGGAGCCTCTATTCTGCCCTTTTTCTTTCTCCGCACAGGTCTCACCTCTGTATCCACTGTAGCACTGGCACTGGAAGTGTGTACGGAAATCATCCAACTCAGCACGGCCAGGACTGCCTGCAACCTTAAGCCGGCCATCCTGACTGGTGATGCTGTGTGTTTTGGGGCTGAGATGCAGGTACACGTCCTTGTCTGGTATTTTGCGTAAACAGCGGCCACGTGATTTGCACACCTCTTGACTGCATTGTTCTGCAGCTGTAGATACATTGAGGAGGTACCGGCCCAGCGGCCCTTGAAGATATCCATTAATGCTTTTGCAGTTGGCCTGCAGGGACAAAAAAGGGATTTAACCCCAAACCACGAAAATCAAGGCAATTTGGCATTAAATAAGCAGAGAGGCTAGGACACTTACATTACTGCTTGCATAGGAGGTGTCACCCCAGAAGACCACACCTGCGGCTCCAAGTGCAACACTCTCACCGATGGTGGAGACCAGGTCCATCTGAAATCATTCAAACAAACCTCTCAGTGGTCTATTTTAAACTGGGAAAAGTCTGATCAGAAAGACATTTTATCATATCCATTATGTTATTTAACTCCAAGATAACATTTAAGGTCCTTACACACCGAATATAGAACGCAAATATATGCAAATATAGAACGCGAAATTACGAAATACTCTGAGGCGAATTTTGACGCGCCTGTCTATATACATCAAGCCTGATGTGATCTTGCAACTTTCCGGGGGGGGGGGGGGGGGGATGCATCCTGGGGAAGACTTTTCCCGGGGAAAGTCCCGCCTCCTTCACCTCTGATTGGCTAGAAAAGCTGGAAACGTCATCACACACTCAAGCCAAAAGGTCAGCACTTATAGCCAGTCAGAGGCGATAAGATAAGCACATGAAACTATGGTAACAACCGTTAGCTTACGTTAGCACAGATGAAAGTTAAAACAAAGACATTTAGCAAACTGTTAAAGCACACAAACTACTGTCATATGAGAGATCTGACGCTATGACTCTCCACAAGTTGTCCTTCAGGTCATTATCTTTGTAATGTTTGTGGTTTTTATCAAAAAGCACTCTGTTCTCCGACACGTAAACAATCAGCCTGTCGGCCATGTTGGATATACCGGTGAATCTGGCATCGCAACAACACGCAATCTAATTGGTCAGAAGTGGACACACAGTATGCGAAACTTTAGAAAAATTGACCATGATCCGAAAAAATAAATGCCGCAATATCGCAAGATGGGAAAATGTCGCTGATGTGAACGTTTGTATTGACAGGATACGGTTTCAAAAAAAAATATTGACGTCCAAAATAATCGCATGACAAAAATGGTCCTGGTGTGAAAGGACCTTTACATGTTAAAGCTTTTTGACCTCAGTCAAATGTTGCTCAGTAACTGCTCTCACCTCAGTTAAAAAGGTCATCTCGCTGATGTAAGTAGGGCGGGTATAAACAAAAACAGGACGTGCCAACCCATCTCCAACAGACGCCAGACGCATTGCCTCTTTCACCCTGTTTCGAACAAACAGACGCCCGTAGTGTGTAGAGCCAAGTACCGATCCCATGTATATAGATGGAAAAAGTGCTGTACATTCCATCCACAACCAGTTCAGTTGATCATTACGCGATATCTCTAAAGCAGGACAGCGTCCCGTGTAGTTCTTCAAGCCACCTCTGTAGTCATGGTTGTAACAATCTGGAAAGAGGTAGAAGCCCCACAGCTGATTTGGCCTCAAACTCTTGGCGAATCTCAGGGTTTCCAGCATGAAATTGCGAGCTGATAGCTCAAACTCCTGCTGTGCTACTTTTGCCACATGTTCTGGGGTCCACTCTGGGTTCTTATCCGCAAGCAGTTTACGAGATTCTCTTCGATAGATATCTTTAACATCCCAATTTCGGATCCATAATGGTCTCCATTCTTCCCAGTCAATAACAGCTAAACCTTTTGCCTGCGGCTCACGGATATATTTTTGCACACCTTCAGGCATTTTTTCACGGTGCTGAGTAAGGCTGGCCCGTTGTGGGAGACCTCCGTTTATTGCTGTGCCGCCATGCCCATAATAGGGATACAGCCCAAGGCGCTCCTTATAGAAGATCGTTAGGTTCTGCCGTACAAAGCCCTCATTGGGGGACGCCACAATGTCAAAGTGGTCCAGGGACAAATAAACACCATGTCGTGGAGCACAATCCTGTGTAGGAGCATTCCAAACAAGAAGAACTGGCTTCTGGGGATATAATGGCCATCCTGTCTGCTTTATATCTGGTGTACACAAGACTGTCCGTGATGTCAACAGAGCCAGGAGCAACCAAGGCAGCTGTCCAGCCATGGTGGAAACGAAGAGAAATACAGCCTTTGTGGTCACTGCTCACCTTCTCTTCCCTTTCACTATAAAAGAAAAATAAGAGAAAACAAACATAATCTCAGGGGAATATGCATTTTTCGCTGAGCAAGTTCAAACTTATTTTTATAAACCATATTCGAAATGGATATAAGAGAGAAATGGAAACGTGGATTTATGACAATGGGCAACGTGCCTTTTTTTTAATGTATTTTCTTTCCGCTGTGCTGTTATTCCTACACATGCTCTAACTGATTAAATTACAGTAACACAACAATAAAGGGGTAGGACTAGATAAGTTTTATCAACTTCATTCCACACCCTTTCGAATAAAGTATGATTATCAATGTTGCTACAGAGCTGTCTCTAATTGTTTTTCTACCAAAGCACATTATAAATTGTATTTATTTTGTTTTTCTTTTAACCTGTTCGAATAAACAAATAAACTAAACTAATAAAATATAGTAATTTTATCACAACCAGGTCAAAAAGAAAGAGAAAATGACAATTCATCCTCATACTGCTTTAGCCACAAAGGGGAAGTGACTCGTCTTTTACTTATGTAACAAATCTGAAATCAGAGCAGAGTGGTAAACCTTCAGGTCGACGCTGGAAACATTACTGAACTATAATAAACGTCTAAATGTGGCTTTTTAGATTTTTTGTTCACATGATACTATTTTCTATTTGCGCAACAGTTTCATTCACTGTTATAAACCATGACACAGATAGTATGTAGCCTACTGATTTCATTCACTCAAAGGGATTTTTAGGAGTTCGGAGCTGTATTAAATATAAATATAGCATTCTTTTGGTGTATCGTGTGAAGTATCGGATGAATATTTTTTAATATTAAACTGTTGACGGTGATCGGAGCTAGCTCGGGCGAGTCAATAAGAAAGAGAAGTGGTTGGAAATCGCCCACAACCAGCAGAAAACATCTGATGTTAACATTCATAACTACATTTTATGTCCTGAAACTGAGTTAAAGAAACTAAACAAACCTTGTTCAAACTTTCATTGAAACTAACAGACGTGCATAATTCTGCTAATGTTTATCATTCTTCAGACTGACCTGTTCCGATCAAGCTGGCGACAAGGTCTTATTCCATTCATGCAACCGTCAATTAAATGACTTTTCCACCACCCTGCCGCCATGTGAGAGCAGTCATAGTCCTTTCAGTCCATGTTGATGATTTACAGAGTTTGTGTGCTAAAAGCTACAAGGAGGACCACGACACGAGAGGTGGTGACGGGAGGAAACGTTGGGCAACAACAGCTCTGGGTATCGATACTTAAGATAGGGGGGAGGGTACGACGATGTGATGAATTATGAATCTGTGCAGTTCCGCTGTTGTTACTGATAAGAAATGAGGTGGTGAGGTATGAGCTAAAAGGTAGTCTAGTTAAAGAGTGAACTTTGGATTCGACCAGATTTAGTACACTTAAAAGATGATTCCGGACCCCTGTACAGAGAACCCCTTCTTTTACACCAAAGTGGTCCCTTCTGCAAGGTCTGCTTTGTGAGGTCACACCAACACTTCCGGGTAGAAACCACACGAATTAAAGGGATGGATAGATTAACCTTCTACACAAACTTTCAAAAACAGTAAGAAGTTACGGTGGCCGAGAACCGCCACTGCTGCAAATAAAAAAAGAATGCAAAAAAAAAAAAAGAAACCACAATGGAAGTTACTGATGCAAAAAAAAGAAACCGAAGCGTGCTGCAAATAAAAGAAAAAAAAAAAAGAAACGGTGCAGATAAAAAACTCACAACAGAAGTTAACAATGCAAAGAAAAAAAGGCGGCGAAAGAAAAAAGTTACTTACTGCGAAATAAAGGAATGCAAATAAAAAAAGCCACAACAGAAGAGAGCTGCCGGGGACCAATAATGATGATGCACCGGTGTTTTACGATCTAGGCACAGAAGATGACGGTGGTAAGACGAGTAAGGAAGTTAGTGAAAAGGTTATTGTGTGCTTTTCAATGTGTCATTTGGTCAGGCCATGTTGTGCCTGGATCGTAAAACACTGCTGCATCATCATTATTGGTCCCTGGCAGCTCACTTCTGTCGTGGCTTTTTTAAATTTTTATTTTCGCAGTAAGTAACTGTTTTTTTGTTTGTTTGTTTGCATCACCCCTATTTTGTGTCATTAACTTCTGTTGTTTTTTGTTTTTTTCTGTTTTGTTTTATCTGCCCTGTTTCTTTTTTTATTTGCAGCAGGCTTCGGTTTCTGTTTTTATTAGCATCAGTTACTTCCATTGTGGTTTCTTTTTTTTTTTTTTTTTTTGCATTCTTTTTTATTTGCAGCAGTGGCGGCCCTCGGCCACCATAAGAAATTATTACACTGACAAGCACTAAGTTACTCATAAAACTAAGAGGAAGAGTGCAGAGACACTAGCGACAGAACAATGTTGATAAAATACTTGTGCGATGCCAAGAAAAACAAAGACAAGGTAGGATCTACAAGGACTAGGACTGCAACACAGTCTAAAGACGCAGTTTAAAGACCCCATTCGACAAGGCAAATCAAAGTTAAGGAATTAAGATTGTTAAAGGGGGCCTGTGCCGCCCCTCTTAACACACCCCTGAATATCTAAAGCCAGCAGCAACATCAAACAAACTAGTGAGACTGCAGTTTTGTGAATGGTCTTAGAAGGCTAGTGCCAAAACGAACAATTGCCGACCGACCCTTATGATAAACAGCACTGTTTTAAACTTCTCAAGTTTAAAATCGTGCTGTTTTTGACTTCCCAATTAAATTTCTCTCTTCACGATGGAATTTAATGAGAACTGGTAATTGTATTTTATAGACTTGTTTATATGGAGATTATTTGACCTCTGAAAATAAGCTGTATATCTTTTACTGCATACCTAGACTACTTTTATTTCAGAATAGTCATTATTCAAACTTACTTGTACCAGCCTGTCATTTTAGTGTAAATATTGCAAAAATGGTATTTTTAGAAAGAACATATGCTTGGTATCTTTACATGGTGTTTTAAAATCATCATGCCACTTACCAGTTGCTTATTCTTCTCTAATCACCAGATGAAAGAAATTTAATTAAGCTGATCCAGATCCAAGTATGCCATGTCTGCCGTCCTGCTCCAGTGTTGTATTTGAAGGAAAAAAGTAGCTGTGAATTCTGCTCACTGCTGCTGACCACTATTTAAACATCCAGTCGGCTCCACCTCTGTCTAAGCTCTATCATACTCACAGTGATACACCTGACTATAGGATCTTGTCTCTTCCCCTTTTTTAATATAGGGTTATCTGATGCAGGTTCCCTCTTGTTTTACTTCCTTGACTTCTTTTTTAGACCTGCAGTCAGTTTGGCAAATTCTGGAAGCCTCAAAACAGAGTACTTAGATTATAACCAACGTACAGCTGAAACAAGATTTCAGCAACACTGCTATCCTTGTGATCCTCTGTTGTTGTAAGCTTACTCTAAAAAAACATACAATCCTCAAGATGTACTACAAAGGCTTTGGAATCCAATATGAAGATTTGGCTCTCCGAAAGTAATTTCTGGATGGCCTAACAAGTAGGTTCTTGTTTAGTTAAGGTCATGTTTCGGTAATCAGAGAATTTCCAATCTTGTGAGCTGTGGTTTCTCAAACTTAATTTACCAAGTTTATCCAATCAGGTCCTAGTGAAGAATAAAGCAGCAGCTCTGAGTTTCAACAATGATTAAACCAAAAAATATAGCTTGGAGTACTAGTTAAACAATCATATAAAGTGATTGTAAGAGACATTCTGATGTTAATATGATTCATCCGAAAGATAATAAAAGATAATCTGAAAGCAATGTCACCCTAACTGTTTCACTGTCACAGTTCTAAACACATCAGCTGTTGTTGTTTAACAATTGTATAAGATTAGTATGCAATGGCAGGTTTTAACAGCACAGTGGACGTGAAGACAGCCATAATAAACTTGAGTAATCAGTGGTCAACAGTGTGCGTTGAGGTCACAATGTTCTTTTTCTGTTGTGTGTTAAGACTTATCTTATACGAGGGTCATCAAACCATCTCTGAAAGACACCACCATGTGACTTCTACAATTAAAGATCAACTGTAGTCGGTGCATCTGTGTGTCAGTGTTTGCATCATAAAGCCAAAATTTTGTTTTCAAATAGCTGGGCAGATGACTTAGTAGAGTTTTAGTTGGTTGGCTCCTTTTTTCTAAACTAAATGGGATTATTAGTATGTTATTACAACACAATGTTACGCAGGTTTGGATGACGTTTAAAATGTTTGTAAAAGCAGAATTAGATGGTTCACAAATTCTTTAAAGCTGAGATATAAATAAAATTTTACAAAATAAAATTCTTGTAAAGTTTTTCTTTTCCTAAATAAAATGGTGCCAGACAAAAAAACAAATAAAAATTGAACAATTTTGTTGTGTGAAAAATTCATGCTTATCTTAAATTTTGAAGCCAGCAGTTGGAGAAGGGACAATGAAACACTGAAAAGTGGTTCAAAATTTGAAACTTTTCCAATGTTTAGTCTTTTAGAATCATGAAAAAGCATAACGTCTCTGTAAAACAGAGTACATGGATAACTCAGCTGACTCATAAGTTACAGCAGATTTCCTTGTTACTGGTTCCCACATCAAAAGCCAGCCACGACATGCAGCTTTGTATAAAGTAGAAGAATTTGCAAATTTTTTGTAATGACACGGTAAAACATGGTAATGGTTCCTGTGAATAATCCTTCACTTTGTGATTTCACGTCTCAAAATCTTCCCAGACTTCAGTCAGCAAAACACAAGGGCTGGTTGGTGGTTTGCTGAATCTTGTTTTTTCTTTCACCCCAATAGTGCAAAACACACTATGAACCTGCATATTATTACAGCTTTGTGAGAGTAAACAAGAAAAAGTTATTATAGTGCCACGTCTCCCACAGACTCAACAGAAATAAGGTACTTGCCTAGAGGTGAAAGAGCACAAAACCCTGTGTCAAGCATAATCATTTCATGGAAGCAATAAAGTGGAGTGGATTTTGGAACAGCCCGCTTTATCCTCCAAGGAGAACAATATCAGATAGCTTTGCACAAAAGCCTTTCCCATGGAGACTGCACTGATGGTATTCACTTGTTACTTAACTCGGTCCAGCTCTCATTAGCGGATACACATACACATACACCACTTCCCAATAATGGCAAGCCTTCGCAATTTCCTTTGCAGGTGGTCGATTTCATTAGAGGAGGTCAGGTGCATTATTTCCATTACACAGGCGAACAGATCCTGTCACTTTATCTTAGTGTTTATACCTTTATCAAGGACATATCCAAATCCACTATCCTAATTGGAGTATTTGAAAATTGGCTTTTAAAGCTTGCCAAATAATTGTTTCTGACAAAACTGACAAGCCACATTTGACACAGAGGTAAAAAGATTTCCTCCTTCAAGATCCTTCATATTAGTCTTGACTGCAAAAATTACACTGTCTTAGGTTACTCATACACAAAAACTCAGATTGCCTTAAAGCTAAAAAAAAAAAAAATATTTCCAAAACGTTGAGAATGTCTTTTAAATGTCCAAATTGAGGAATTTCAGTAATTTTAGCCTCTACCTGACATGATTCGATGACATGGACATACCATCACTTCTTATTAAACCTAATCAACAAAAATGTTGTCTTAGCCAGGATAAAACACTCAATCCCTACAAAGCCACAAATATAGTTTTTGTACATATGCAACATCCATCAAGCATTTTAAATGTTCTCGACCTTCAGCTGTTTTTTTCTTTTTGTTTTTAAGCAGACAACCAGGAAAACATATGAAAGGGGAGAATCCGACCATTGAACGGCACTCAAAGTTGTCTTTTAGTTAAAATTATTTGTAATTTAGATTGGAACCAGGCATTTAGGTAAGCACCATGACTTTTAGTTTTTTGTTTCTTGTTTTTTTTTTACTCCATAAACCATAAAGAAAAAAGAAAAACAGCCCTGGCCTATTGTGCCATCTGGTTACCACCCTCTACTGCAAGTGAAGATGTATCATAAAGGATGTCCATGGACATTCCTTTCAGCCCTTCACAGCTTGAGATGTAGATATTTTTTTTAACATGTAAGCCAACTGTAATGTAATGCCAACACAAAAGAACAAAATGACACAGTTCTGCATTTTAAAACTGTAATTAAAAAAACTGTTAAAATAAATTAATAGTGAAACAGAGTATGCTGAAGCAGCAAAGGAAAAAAAACAGGATCTCATACAAGACTCACTGCTGCTGTGTACATGTGTGGCTCTGACGTCACTGAAGTCAGTCTATCACACTGATATTATGACATGAACCCACATCTGAACTTGTGGGCCATTGATTGTCAACTCCCTAAACTATTACCGATAAGTAGATCCTGTCCCATGCATAATACAGCAAGTCATGGTGTTGAAAAACTAAAGTGTGCACTTAAACTTTCCAGCTCTTTGTACGATTGTGACACAGGAGAGAACTGGTCACATTCGTCTCATACTTCGCAATTCATCAACCTATAAAACATTCTTCAGCAAAAAGATCAGAGGACTCTGTCACTGTATCCTGCATCTGCACACACGCTCACACTTACATGCATACAAACCATTGTCTGTAAACTGGGTAGGTTTTGCCAATTTGGCACCCTTATAGATCTCCACTGGTGACCTATTCTGTGTCTAACTGCACACAAGCCAAAAACAGATCACATGCAGAGGCTCAGCACACATTGCATCAGCCTGTCCACATAAGGGCATCAAATACATCAAGAGATCGTGTTATTTTTAACGGTGGTTCAGGCTTCCAGCTGTGGGGGGAAACCACTGGACGGAGTTGACACGGTGACGAGTCCGAGGCGCATCTCAAAAATCTTCAGGCTTCACAAAGAACGACTGGGAAATCTACATGGATGCAAGGGTGGTCCAGCTTTATAATTCCCTGGAAGACAAAAAGAAGGTCACGATTTGGACTGACAATACAGAGGGTTAGCAGACACTGCTATAACCCTGGTGGGTGTCCTCACCTGAGGCGTGAGGTTTTTCTGAATCCTCTTCAGCTTGGCTCTTTTACGTCCATTTTTTGTTACAATTGTCTCTTCATAGAATTCATGGGCCAAGTCACCATCTTCATCAAAAAACATAGAGCTGCAGCAGAGGAAGCAGATTATACTTCGGTAAATACAAAAAGTATTTTTTACATTCATACAAGATACGCAACATATGAGAATCTCTTTATTCTCATCATTTTTATGTGATTGGTGTTACATAAAAAAAAAACATACATAAGAAAAAATAAGGTGGAAACTGGCTGAGAATGGATCACAAATGTTACGCGAACAGAATAAATCTATGTACCCATCCTGCCCTGAGCCAACAACCACTACTGACTGTGGCACTTTTCTTTTTCAGTCAGCACAAAAGCTTCTTTATACAGCAGACACATGGTTACACATAGTTTAACTTTTGTTATATAGATAAGCATGCAATGTACTATAAAAAAAAAGACTTATCTGCTCAGTGATTCATGTGACAGCTCTACTAACCTGCTATCACACCTGACAAAAGTATGCTGGGGTTTAAAACTCTCTGAGGCCATATTTACCTTCGTCTGGTAAACACAAAAGGTGTTGCACCCGCGAAACTTCGAACTCTTGCGAGTGTTTGCTCGTTTCCATCTTTGGTGGAGTCATCGGTACTACCTGAGCCAGAAAAAGGCCAATATCCTTTGGATTTGGAGCCGCTGCCACCCATCTTCAGCTGCAGCACATTATTTTCTTGTGTCCTGCCAGAGGTTCCTACAGTGTTACTGTGCCAGGTAGAAATATGATGTCCAGACTATGAAACCCTGGAAAAGTAGGAAATAAGATTCAGTCAATTTCAGAAAATGTAATCACCCAAGACAAATATGGACATTTATGTACTCAAATGTACTACATTAATTTTAGGAAGGGAGGGAAGGCGGGATACAACTTCATTGCTGAATCGGCAAGTGGTAAAAAAGGTAGCACCATGTCACAATAATAATAATAATAATAATCATAATAATAATAATAATAATAATAATAATAATAATAGCAATAGCAGCACATTTGCCTGTGTAGACACTGACAATGTTCTGGTACCACTTGTCTTTTAGATAAACTGTTTGTTGCTATCTTAGTTAAGATAAACTTGGGTCCAGTAGGATAATTATTCAGCTGGGTTGAAAATTGAAATGGGTTTCCTTAAAAAAGACAGCTGTACGTAAAAGAACTCCTTGGCAATCCTATGCAATCCAGTACAACAGCTCTCTAACAACATTGTACCTGCAGGAAGCCCCTCAATTTTTACTCTTTGATGACTGAAAACGGGTGTTTTTATACTTATTTAATCATATGGACTTCGATAAGTTAAATTAAAAGGTGTGCCTTATTTTGGTCCATTACATTTACTTATATCAGGGAAGCAAAATGTAATGCACTCCTGTATATTACCAATAGCCACTACAACTTTGACAATTAATTTAGAGAATAATTTCAACCTGTGTGAGAAGGTAAATAATGTTTGAAAACAAAAAGGATTTCTAAAGTTGAATTTATGGTAGAATATTGTTGTATTTGATTATGAAGGTGTAAGGTCAGGGCTGGTATAGCAAGCCAGTTTAAAGGCAATGCAACCAGACAGTTGAACGATATAAAAGCTAAAGACGGAAACCTGACTACTCATACATGTACTTCAATAAAAACCTGCTTAACTCTTTCAATTTAAGAAATTGCTGAATAATGTTAGACCTCTAAGTCTGGCAGTTTCGGTGGAAATTTGGTTATCTAAGCAGAATAGCTCACTCAGCTAACCAGCTTTGACTCACAAGTACTACAGAGTTGTCTTTTATGGCGTTAGTTTGAGCTGTTCAGTCACTTTGAGTCCAAATGCTAACATTATCATCATGTCATGACAGCTAGCTCACTTTTACTACTAGCATTAGCCAGGTCAACATGTTTCCAACATCTACCGACCCTGTACAACGTCTACATTAGCTGACCTGATAACTGTCAGTTGTTACAATAAATTCGCTTTTACGTAACATACCTCAAGTTCGTTTTTCGTGTTTTTGCTGCTTTAAATTTATCTTTTGGTTTTGGTAGGTTGCTAAATCTTGAAATTGCAAGCAAGGACCTCAAATAACGCACTGCTACGTTAGCTGTTTATGCTAACAAATGTTGGTTCTTCTTCGTGTTAGCCTGGATGGTGGAGAACGCGGTTATGGTGAGCTAGCGCCATCACATGGACAGGAGTATGAAGCTACAAAACTGTGCATATAAAAAATGAGCTAGGATGGTCTGAACATGGGAATTATTAACCCCTAGACCAGTGGCTCTCAACACCCACATTTTCCCATGGTCCTTAAGTCGCAACCCACTTTTATAGAATTCAAACCAACCAAATTGATTTTTCATATTAGGAAAAAACTGTTAAGACTCTAATCTTTAACATAAATCCACTTGTTTTATTGAGTAAAGTGCATTTCAGAGCACATGAAGGGGACAACATGAGGACCAAAACTACTGAAGTTGCATATACAGAAAATATCGAATATCTAATAAATATCAAATTAAATATTTACTTTTTTGACCAGATGTTCGTGACCCAGCCAGAAAGTGTCCGTGACCCACTTTTGGGTCAGGACCCACCAGTTGAGAACCACTGTACTAGACCACATTTCTGGACGTTTAGGCTGTTCATGCACAAGCCTAAATTATTATTTGAACTTACATGTTTTTCTAAATTTTGGCTGGTCTGCTCAGTCCCAACATAAAATACAGCAACTCTGATATTTTGAACTGTTTGAATCTTTTGAAGATGAATGTCAACACTAAATGATAACTGAGTTTTCACATCTCTTCTCAGCAAACCCATCTCCCTGGTCACAAATCTCTGTTGAAAGCCTCTAAAGGACAAACAAGGCTGTCATTATAGTGTTAAAAAACTTGTGTTATTGAATCAGAGGTTCTCAATATTCTATGGATGGAATGGAAAGTTGTTATATAATTTTACTGCTTTGGTTTAAGGGGCTAAAGTGTGTGTCACCGTGTGTATATAAAATCTAAAACATTAATTACAATAACAGGAATTCAGAATTCTTAATAGGACTAGTTGTTAAATATCCCTAATATTCAGCACATCAATTGACTGTCATTGGAGATGTCCTCTAATCTTGAGTGGGGTGGGAATTGGCAATGATCACGTGGTGCCACCAGCACGCCACATCATCAGTTGTTCGCCCCGACTTCATTGGGTGTTTCGGCCACTTACAACAAGACACCCTCTGTCAGGGTTGGCCCACCACAGGATGATCAGCCCTGGGTGTGTGGTGTACGGTGGCACCATGCGGTCACTTGGCTGCCCATACTGCATCTTTACGTTTCAGCCATAGCCAGTGACTGCTCCGTTCTGCTGTTGTGGCAAGTTCTTTAATTGCCTTCCGTTGGGCCTGCCCTCTGATTCCCAATTCCTTCAGGAGCCTTGTGGCAGACCTGGCTACAAAGCCTCTGCAGCCGACCTCCACTGGCCACACCTTCACATTCCAGCCCCGCCCCTCTGCTTCAGCTGCTAAGTTGGCATATCGCAGTCTCTTTCGCTCGAATGCTTCATCGATGGCATCTTCCCATGGGACGGTCAGCTCAACGATGAAGACACGCCGGCAGGATTTGGACCAGAGGACCAGGTCTGGGCGCAGGTTGGTTGCTGCAATTTCGGGTGGGAAGGTGAGCTTCTGGGTGAGGTCCACCCGCATTTCCCAATCCCGGGCTGCGTTCAGTGGAGTTGGATCCGGAGGAGATGACTTTGTGCCTCTTTTCTCTCCTTCCCGAACGAAGTTTGTTCTCCGTGGGCCTGTAGTCTGGGCGTTTAGAGGCATGGCATTGGTGGTTACCCTCCTGTTCTCAATTTCGGCAGCCAAGCACTTCAACACCTGGTTGTGGCGCCAGGTGTATCTTCCCTGGGTTAGGCTGTTCTTGCAGCCCACCAAGATGTGTTTGAGGGTAGCCGGGGCTGCACACTGGAGACAGGCTGGGTCCTCTCCATACCAGACATGCAGGTTGGTTGGAGAGGGCAGGACATCGTAGGTGGCTCTAATGATGAAGCTTAGCCTGTTGGACTCCATGCTCCATATATCGCTCCACGTGATTTTCTTCCTCTCGACGCCTTCCCACTTCATCCAGCGGCCTTGCTGAGCTTGGGAGACCGCTGTGGCACACCTGGCTGCTTCCTCCTGGTGGCGCACTTCTTCTACCACCATGCGGCGCCGTTCAGCTGGAGTCGCCTTTTGCCATGTCGGTGTTGTTGCTTCCAACCCAAGGCCGCCTCTGCCATGCTGGACATGTCCCACTATATCCCGGTGTCTGAGAGCAGTCTTTGCCACCGCGACTGCTGCAGATGGCTTCCATTTCCTCCCCGTTGCTAAGGTTGGAGCAGCTCCTCTGACGAATGGATCCCGGGATTCAGTGAGAGTCATCTCCAGCCTTGATTTAGCACATTTGTACTCCTCCACTAGGCTTGAGATTGGTAGGGAGAGTGCTCCGTTGCCATATAAGCCTATGCTGCTAAGGCATCTCGGCAGTCCAAGCCACTTCCTCACTTGTGCGTTCACCAGTCTCTCCAGCCGCTTGGCATGGGATATAGTGACCTCATAGATGGAAATTGGCCACATGAGACGGGGCAGCAGCCCAAACTGGAGGCACCACAGTTTCAGCTTTCCAGGCAGAGCTGTGCTGTTGATCTGCTTGAGGCCATGGATGGTATCTAGTTTGAGTTGCTCCAACTGCTTCGAGTCTTTGAGCTCTGCGCTGTACCAGCGGCCAAGGCTTTTGACAGGCTTCTCCAGAACGGTTGGTATTGGCTCGTTGTTGACGTGGAACCGCTCATTGCTGAGCTGGCCTTTGACAATGGAGATACTGCGGGATTTACTGGGTTTTATCTCCATTCGTGCCCATTTGATGTTTCCTTGGAGTTTATCCAGCAGGCGTTTGGTGCATGCGCTTGTTGTTGTTATTGTCGTCATGTCGTCCATATACGCCCTGATAGGAGGAAGACGAAGTCCACTCTCCAGACGTTGCCCTCCAACCACCCACCGGGACGCTCTAATAATGAGCTCCATTGCCATGGTGAACGCCAGTGGGGATATGGTGCATCCTGCCATTATGCCAATCTCGAGCTGCTGCCAGGCAGTTGTATTATCCTGTGTTGTAACGCAGAACTGGAGATCCTGGAAATATGACTTGACCAGTCTTGTGATGCCCTCTGGGACTTGGAAGAAATTGAACGCTGTCCACAACATCTCATGAGGCACTGATCCGAATGCATTGGCAAGATCTAAGAATACCACATGCAGGTCCTTCTTCTCCTTCTTGGCCGTCTGCACCTGGTGCCAGATGACATTTGTGTGTTCCAGGCATCCTGAGAATCCACTTATCCCTGCTTTCTGCACTGAGGTGTCGACAAAGTTGTTTCTCTGCAGGAATGCTGAGAGCCTCTGGGCCACAACACTGAAGAAAATCTTTCCTTCCACATTCAGAAGACATATCTGTCGGAACTGATCGATGGTTGAGGAGTTCTTCTCTTTGGGAATCAGGATCCCTCCCGCCCGTCGCCAAGCCTTTGGTATAATTCCTTTTTCCCACGCCACTTTTATCAGCCTCCAGAGGTACTTCAGGACACCCGGCGCGTTCTTATAGAACCTATATGGAACGCCGTTGGGCCCAGGGGCTGAGGCTGTTCTTGCCCGCTTTACTGTGCTTTCCACTTCGCTCCATGTAGGGGGCCTAGTTTCCATCTGGTGCTCTGGTGGCTGGATTGGTGGCATGTCATCTGGAATGCTGGCTAGCACATGCCTCTGGTTGTTGGAGTAGGTCTTCCTCAGGTGCTCCTCTAGCTCCCTTACGGATGCTTCGAGGGTCCCAGTTTTCTCCTTGACAAAGAGGTCTTTGGCGAACCTGTAGGGGTCTCTGTAGAAGGCAGTCCTCGTTCGTTCCTTCTTCCTGTGTTGCTTTCTCAAACATTCTGCTCTTCGCAGTGTTGCCAGACGCTGCTTGATGTAGCCCTGTAGTGCCTCAAGTCCTTTCCTTTCCACTTCTGTGGCCTTCTTCCACCGTTTTCTCAGGGACCTTCTTTCTTTCACAAGTCTGTCAATCTCTTGTTGTCTCCTGGACTTGAGATGAGCTGCTGGTTCCTTCTGCCTCCTAGGATTCTTCTCCTTCACCCCAAATCTCTCTGCTCCATAGTTGTAGATGATCTCTCCAATCTTGTCCAGCTTCCTGTCCACGCACCCCTTCAGACCTTCAAGAAGATGGACTAGGTCTGCATTGGTGTTTTCCCACTCCTTTTTAAGGCAGGATTTAGGCCACAGGATTTGAGGCTTCCGTCCATTCATCTTCCTCTCTACTACCGCCTGTGGCTGGATGAGCTCTGGACTCTTGTCCGTTGGTGGATCTGTGCTTGTTTGAGCTTCGTCTGGGGTTCTGATACCCTGTGAACTGTGGTGAGTATCCTGCCACTGGGCTTCACTCGACTTATTTGTCCTACCTCTGAGGAAGTAGTGGTCAATGCGAGGCCCCTCGCTAAGCTCTCTCAGGCACTTTTTCCTGCCCTGGTGGATCTTGAGCCCCTTCTCTGATGTTACCTTTGTCCAGCCACAGATGCAGCTTTGTAGCTTATATCCTGCCCGTGCTGTTGCTCCATCAACTGCTGTGCTGATCATTTGATTCGTTGTCGTTTCCGCTGCAAGGTTCGTTACCATGTGGTCAGCCGGTGAGTCATCTTTCGCCCCCGCTCTCGCAGACTCCAGGGGTATTTTTCCTTTTGAGCTTTTCGTAGCAATAGTTGGGTGGATCCAAGACACTGTGTAGTGAAAGGCTCCTGCCAACAAGGGTAGCTAACCCTTGCCAGCCCCGTTGGGTTAGGGTAAATACAACACTAAATTCTTTACATATTTTATTAGATAATTAAAATGTAAATACATACATTGCTTTTAAATTTGCCAAAATCTATTCCACTGGTTCATTAAAGTGCCAAAAATGTGAAAGTCATAATATAAATGAAGCTAAGTATTCCCTGATGAATGAAAAGAGATACTAAAAATACATATGTGTTAAATACAACTTCAAATATTCTAGACAAGCAGCATGATTTTGAACAAATAACTGCATCAAACTGAGTCTCCTTCGTTCTTGTTCTGTTCAGCTCATACCAACGTCTCCGGCTGTGTACAATAAGCAAAGCCTAGGCTTTTGGGTAATAAACTTGAATGGTAACAGGAGTGTCCCCACATCATATTCCTTCCCTTTAATACCCTCAATCAGTGATACTTCATGGACTGCACATCTTCATGTGTGTACATGGAAACTAGTCAAATAGCTTGAAGTCAACCAGGAGTAGTAATTCTTGCCACAGCCTGCTTCATCCTTTCTCTAGCTAAAGTGTAGCGCTTCACAATCTGCCGCACATGCTCCTCTTCCTCACGCTGCAGGATTCGCAGGAAGTTGCGCAGCTCTGGAAAACTGAATGCATCCCACTGTGGAGGAGAACAATTTCACATATAAATAATTAATGTTGGATGTTGGATATCTGTGATATTGATAAGCGTCTTGAATGTAAAACTTACATTGACTTCTCCTGTTTCATTCTCTTTCAAAACCAGACTCAAAACTTTTTCACTGGGGCCCGCACATAGGCGCAAGTGGAGGGGACACTCTTCATCAGCCAGTTTACGCATGTACACTGAAAGAAGTCAAATCGAGTACTTTATACTTGCATTTTACTTCATTGTAGAGAAATTACAAACCATTCAGGGTTCTACCTTGACTTTGTCTCTCTCTGCGTTCGAACAGAGCAAACTTGGCTGGGTTGTCCACCACGGTGAACTTGTTGAGCAATGCCTCAATGACTTCACGTACACGTGTCTGGGAGCTTATATGCAGGTGCTTGGCAGTGTCTTTGGGGAGGTAGAAAGAAGTCCGCCTCTTTAAGCGTCCACTCTGAAGATCATCCTCTTTCGTATAGCTTAGGCTCTGAGATGGAGGGAGGGAGATAGGGCGTACCAACTGAAAGTGGACTTTGATGAAACCAGTGTATGACCCGTCTTTATTCTGTAAGAGGAACAAGTTTGTATTACCAAAGTGGTCTCAAACAACAGCAACAGCTGCAGAAAACCATTACAAAGGTATACATAGTTAAATCAAAATGCAAAAAATTCAAAGAACATCAGATAAATAACCACTTACAATCAGCATATAGAGGTTACTGTTGATCTGTGCATTGTACTCCTTAATTTTGTGTTGGATTTCATTAACAGACAGCTCCTGTTTTGCCCAATCAATCTGTTCATCCTGAAAAATTAAAGAGAAAGAACAGTACAGCAGATAGGCAACACAGTGACAAAGATGAAAGATCAAGATAGGATACAAGATTTTATTAAGCTTTAAATCAGCTGTAGCCTCACCACATATTGCCTGCCCTTCTGTAGATGTAAACGCAGTGAAATATAGTTCCTGCTCTGAGCTGCTGTCCTCCTCACTGCAGAATATCTTCCTCGTGGGGCTTCCCCTTGTCATTTCCAGGTTTCAAGTCAGCAAGAATGACAATCATGGGCAATCTTTTTGTAGATTCCCGTGATCGCAAGGACCCAAGAAAATTTTCTCAAGCTAACTGCCACAAAAATTTCCAGATCTCTTCTTTCTCTCTCATCTGTCTGAGTAGATCTGATAATACCAAGAGCTCTTTTGACCTCAGCGTTTGCATTTGCTCCTCCCCAACCATAAAACCTGACAAAGATGTCAAGAAGCCAGCCCACTCACCGTGAGTTCAGCTCAAACTATCATTTTTGCTTACTGTTGTTGTTTCACATAAACATTATTTTGAAATACAGTTATATGAATAAAGGCTTTTAGCTGTTTATATTTGTTAGGAACTCTTTGGAAGAAATATCTGATTTTGCTTTCCTTTTCCTCTCTAAGTTACAAGACTAAATTACAACACACAAGTGACTTTCCCAAATTCAATGCCTTTAAAAAAGAGGGGACATAAATGATCTCAGATAAAGAAAAAAGATTTAATCTGTTTCAAGGAAATTTCTACTGGGACCTGCTGGATGATTTAAACTGAAAAATGGAGAGGTAATCCACAAATATTACTAATTTGTGCAGGTCCACAGGCCTTAATTGTTGCAGATTTTATGGTTGTTGAATAAAGACAGCTGTTTTATTGTGAAGTTGTTAAGTCTCCCCTCCCCTCAGCTCTCTCCTAAATTACTTTCCATATATATGCCTTGACAAGGAGGAGGTAGTAAAAGCCTTGTTTCTGGGAACATATGGCTCACTGATACTCAGAGGACACCAGTGGACAATCTGGTAGTCTCCATCTGCTTTGACCTGCCATTTTAGACAACATAACTAGAGTGTATAGTGTGTTTTCAGCACGTTGTATTTCCTGTTTTTTTAATTGTTAAATCACAGTTGTGATTTTAAATGACCTATGAGGTGTCTACTGTTGGCATTAAACCACTTAATGAAGACAGTTGTCATGACAAGCGTGTAATCGCTAAAATGTGTGCTTGTAGCTATGGACCTCACCACATTAGTCTCAACTGAGTCGGCGGAGTAATCCTCCTGCTCTTCTGACAAACTTCCATTTGCACTGCAGTCCAGCTGGATGAATGGCCGGCAGCGAGAGTGACAGGTATAACTGCAATCTGAGAGAAACAAAACATTCAATATTAGAAGTTATGAACTCTGCATTCTGGCTAGAAATCAGCACATATATATCTTTGTATTCTATTTGTACAAATCTTAATTGTTCTTTTCATCCTGCTTATTTTCTCATCTCAACTCACCTAAAAAAGCACTTAAAAACAACCATAGCCTAAGTGCTGCACATAAATAGACAAAAACAACTCGGACATAAAACCATGAAAACAAGTGAAACAGCAGTGCAATGTTATATGAATATGGGAAAGAAGCTCCTGAAGTCAAATGATAGAGAAGGACAAAGCCATTCTTCATTCAACAGCAAGCTTCATACTGGATCTGGAGTGTGAAGCTTGCCAGAACTTCCCACAGATTAGGACTAACTCTGAGATAATGTGAATGAATGGAAAAATAACACAAGCATCCTGCATCGGTGTGAGAACGGACAGTTACACCTTTTCACCAGCCATGAGTCCAGGCTGGGCATATAACTTAAACAAAGGGGGTAACAGGATTGATTCTGGCTTTAACTTTTGGAATTTATTGACTATTTACAGAGGTTTTATATTCATACTTTTATTACAATAAAACCTAAAGTAAGCATGATCAAAATACAGGAATATAGTTCAAGACTAATATAGGTGAACTCCTAACATACATCATTATCTCTAAAGAATAAGATTAGTTTTGTATTTGTATTTTAATTAATACATTAAATCTACCTCAGGGGAGGTAAAGGGAATTGTGATTGGCATCACAACATTATCCTTTGATTGACTATTTCCCTTTCCAGAGGCAGGATTTATATTTGAAACAAGGATTTAGTCAGTGTGGCAACAGGCTGCCAGCAGCTCTCTTTGCACTGCAATGACGCACATCTTCTTCTTCATACAGTCAATTATAATTTTGGTTAATTGCCTCCTTTTAAGTCCTCAAAGACTTGAGCTAATTAATGAGAGTGCTGCCGATGTGTTGTGTTTCTTCATATAATTAAAACACAGGAATATAACACAACAGGATAGAGGGGGTAAATTCTATTAATTTGTTTGTATGTGCTAGCTAACCCCTGTCTATGCCAGTGCTCATGTGCCCCCCCCCCCCCCCCCCAGTCGAAAAAGTCTAGACACACCCCCGGACTACCCTGACCTTAATTTTATCAACATCAAACCAATTCATGAGCTCTGGGGTGTCTCTCCAGGACTGATCACCATTGAGGACTGATACACATTTAAAGCATGATTTTTACCCCATTGCAGTTTTTAGTCATATTGTGTGTTTTCTCGTAGTGAGCTGTGATTTGTTATTTAAAAGAAGAGTATTACCCATCTAATCCTTTCACACAAGTTCACGTAGAGGAGATACTCACTGGTGCAGCGTACACTCTGCTTATAAAGCCCCAAGATGAATTCTCCACACAGGTCACACCAGGTGAGATGGGTGTAACTGTTCGGCTGGAAGTCATGACCCACTCCTGCATCTCCTATGTGACAATGTGGGGCCTCGATGCTGACGCTGTCTCCCACCAGGCGGACGACATGGAAGTGACTTATCTGAGCCGAGTTCACTGGCGGTGGATTTTTGCGGGCTGCAGGGGCAGCCAGCTCAATTGAATCATTCACACTGAGGTCCTTCAGCTCAATCAGCTCACATTTAGACATCCTGTGAAACACACACTTGCATCTCACGTGAGCACTTGCTGTCCATGAGCTATTGATGTGCATCCAGTCTGAAGAGGATACATTATGTTCACCTACATATCCTTGATGAGGAGATCAGGCTCTGATGAAATGCACACAGTTAAGGACAAAAGGAGGAGGTTATGGTTCTGATTTGGTCCCTCCAGGTAGGTGAGCTGTACAGGGTGGAAGAAGCCCATAAGTGCTTTGGATCTGCAAGACATTGAAGAATCAATTGCAGACATGAATCAGTTCAAAACAACAAAAGCAGTACGCACAATAAAATCACTGCCCATGTTGCTGAGCGGTGTAGGCTTCAGAAGCAGGGAAACAAAAGATTAACCTTTGATATCCATCAACATGAATCATAGGCTTATGATAAAATGTGGGTCAAAATGTTGCCTCTAATCCTGTGACAATTTAAAATGCTTTTCTGTGTGATACACGTACAGTATTTCTAAAGAACTTCTCCAAAAGATAAACACAAAAGTAGGTCGATAAACTCAAATATCTGTGTCCAGAAATAACTGACCACAAAATGGGAGTAAAGATCCCACTACCTTAAAGCTTTTCAATTTTTACTACATGACTTTTGCGTGTATAACAATCATTGACATAAATACGAGGCAGTTTATGGCTGGACTAAAGCATTTTACATTTTACTTTCCTTTGAGGGATAAATGTTGATTTAATTTTTGAAAATAAGGTAAATAAGATAGCATACATCATTTTGTGAAATATGATGTGTTGTTGAAGATTAAACAATGAAGAGACATAAGTTTATTGTGAATACATTGGGCTTCATAACATCCTGACACATAGGAGAGAGTGGGGTAAGATGAGCCAGTTTTCATATGTCAGATCACTACATCAAGGCGATCATAATTTAGTCTCTAACTAGTGTATCTGCAAATATTTCAATATGTTGTGCATCCCTGCAAACCACCAGAATGAGTGTAAACATAACTGTCTTGATAATATAGTATGCCAAAAAAAGTGGTCTCCTATGGTCAACTTACCCCGTGTATGGGGTAAATTGACCATAGGAGCGGGGTAAATTGAGCTGTATCCCTACTACCCACTGGCTCAACTTACCCCAGAACTACTATTATGACTTTATTAGTCCTCTAATCTAAAATGGTGGACATGAATTGATGCCCATCTTCTAAATATTTGGTCACATGATCTTTGAACATTTCCAACCAACAGGGGGTGGCTCAACTTACCCTTTGGCTCAACTTACCCCACTCTCCTCTATATAAAATGCTCCTTAAATGTAAATGAATCTTTGTTGTTTTCCCCTAATACGATGCAAAAAAAAAAACTCATTGATTCGCTAAATTATTTCAATTGAATAATTTTAAACCAGCATTTTGCAAACTTAAACCCAAAGTTTCCATTCTTGGACCTGTAAGTGTAGTATTTCCAGATATTGTCATGTACTCAAAGGGTTTACTTGAACCAGTAGTAGCTGCAGAATTAGTGACCACTAACAACTAAGCCCTCTTTTTGAGCTGTGGACATAAAATCCTTCTCATGTCCAAAAGAAAGATGCGTGTTAGTGTTCACAGGTGAATCTCAAACTTGTTCACTTCAGTTTTCCCACGGAGCAACATTGTGACTTGAATCTGAACAACCCGGGGTTTTATCTGCCAACTGGGTCACCACACGGCTCAATTATCCACGCAGGGCAACAACAAGAACACGCTGTGACCAGGACCATCCGCGCATATTGAGCAGGCTTTATCGTCATTTATTCTCGCACAAATCTCAGCATTGATCCAGAGGAAGTAAGTTTTAATGGTTCTTTGGTTTCTAATTTGTTGCAAAACCGGTTCAATCTGAAACAGGACCGCCCAGTTTAATCCCATCTCGACGGGATGTCAAACCCGGTTGAACGTGACACCCGAAAATATCTTCAAAACGTTTAGTAAAAAAACGGAAGCTTACCTCGTAAAACCCTCAGCGACTCTTCAGCAGGTTCAGGACGGTAGGAGATGGGTTTTAATGTGAATTGACAGACAACATGCACGCACTTTAGGGTTGCGTATGCACGAAGTGAATGTGGGATTATGGTTTAATCCTGTGTGGGTTTTTTTTGAGCATCCTGGGGGAGGCACCACGAGAGGAATCCCCTCTGTCACTAAGTGAAGCCCTCCCTCCATCCTCTGAAGAAACTGGTTGCAGCTCTCACTGCTGAAGTCCTATCATAATGACATAACAATTTTAAAGGAATTAGGACTGAATCTTAAAGTGTAAGTGTATAATTGTCAATACACTAGCCACAAATAGGCAACAGCTAAATCAGCTATTGCTAACATTATGTGAGCTTTAAATCAGTTCTTTTTTGTAATTTTTGCCGATTAGCAAATATGGTAAACGAGTTAATAGGCTAAGCAATGGAGAAGCGATGCTATTAGTATCTGGCATTGCTAACATGTTGTAAGAAAGTAACTAGGGGAGACCGGGGCTTGTTGTCACATGGGTAAATTGTCACATTGCACTTATCTTTGCCACCAGAGGGCGCAACTAAAAAGTGGAATACTAGTTTTCTTCCTTTACATGGTCAGGGGTCGTGTCCATAGACTGTATAAAGAGTGGACAGCGTCTGCCTCCTCGCTGGGTGAAGCCACTCCGAGAACAGCCCCCTCTGTTGGCGGGCTGCAGTATAGGACATAAATGTTATCTATGATTGACACTTGATACAGCCTATGGGCGTACAAGGATTGCGTAGCTCACCTTGGGGGTACGCTGTTTGAACTGAGCGTCATCACAGCGACTCTCGGCAACTCTCCCGCCCAATGCGTACAACGCTACTGTGCAATGTTGGTTTCAGGAAATGAAGAAAAAACGCAGAAATACTGAACGCTTTTTGGCTTCAAATCCGTATACTGGCGGGAGGCGGAACCAAGTAGTCCATAGTATATACAGTCTATGGTCGTGTCCTGTCTGAGAAGAGAAGAGCACATTGTGAGCTGAGATGAGCGCCAATTAACCATTTCGCACAACCCAAAGTAAAAAAAAAAATACTTTATGTTTTTTAAAATAAGCTTTTTCCAGATAAAAATCCCAGCAGTGATACATGTGGACTTGTTAGAGGAGAGATTAAGGCGTCCTGTCATACCTCAGCCATTGTTCTGTTTTAAACTAACTTTAATCTAGAGCTTTAATCAGCAAACATGGTGGTTTGGGGCAACATGTCTCAGTCATTTTGGGGTTAGTTGTCACATGTTCAAAAAGGATTATTATTAACATATACAGTAGAGTCTGTTTGACATCTTACCCCATATAGTGAAACAACTTACCCAATGGTGGGGCAACATGTCACGTGTTCACACTCTCTATTTGATTGCTTATAACTCTGCACTGACACAAGATATGGAAATGTCATGAATATGAAATATATACCTGAGACTTTGGTCTTTCATCTGGTACACATTTTGTTTATATATGATGTACTGATTCCAAGAAATATATAAGCGTGTAAAAAGTGTGACAACAAGCCCCGGTCTCCCCTAATTTTTTGCTAATTATCAAACGTGGTAAATGAGTTAATAGACCAAGTAATGCAGAAGTGATGCTTTTAATATCTGGCATGGCTAATTTGTTGTTAGAAAGTAAATATTAAAGAAAAAAAACAATTTTGTAAAATATCAGAATTTAGCCTTTATGAGTATTTTTTAAATCCTATAATGAATGACACTATTGCTCACTCTAACACAGAGGAAGTCCCTTTTTTCAGATGACTGCTGTATTAGTTTGAATGAACAGCCTGTTTAATGTTTAAATAAAGGCCACTTGGCAATCACTCGCTTGCAAAAAGCCTCGGGCTCTGATATGGAGGCCAGATAAAAGACCCTTCTTACTCTGTCAGACGTGTGTAGAAATGGCGTGAGGATTTAAACCACTCCCTTTTGCTCCATTAAGTTCATTCAGTCTTGGGGCTTTGTAAGTAGACATATAGCAAGATCTCAGAGTATGCTTTCCTGTAATAATCTTGCAAATACATCACAGTGGTAATCATATGTGAGAAATAAACATGTTGTATATTTTATGAATAAGACATTTAGCTAGAAAAACTGTTTGAGGATTTGCTTCTGTACAGTGTTATGATTATCTCCCGGCATCTGGACAGAAGGAACAGTGCAAGTCTGACACTTCTGTGAAGGAAAGTAAACAAAAACACAACCTAAACAGAGAGTGGCTGTGCATGTTAGATAGATAGAGATGGACATACAGAGATAGGGAGAGAGCAATTTCCTGAATGAACATGTTGTTTCCTCAGTCTGTGCCTGCTGTCAGCATGCTCAGTGTGTAGAGGCCAACACAGTCACAGGCTTATTAGAGAGTAATTGGAGCACAATAATATGTTATCAGCTGACTGGTGAGTGTCCTCTAAGTTCATGGAATGGATTGTATTGGTATGAAAGAAATCACACAGAACCTAACCAGTGAAATTTTGCAGTTTTACCTGCAACTTTATAAAAATTGTTGTTCCTGAAGTTCCAGAACTCATAAACCAGAAGGTTTTGTCTCCCTTTCTTCTCTTCCCACAGGTCAGTAACAAATGTTTGTATAAGGCAGTGGTATACTCAGGGAGTTTGTGGGGCAGGGGTGAAAAAATGTTGGGTATCTGACTCTTAATTCTCCACATTTTGGTGAATACACATGCAAAAGTTGTGCATGAAAATTTTATAGACAGACACTGAATTTTGATAACACATGATTATAAAAAAAATAGGAGATATTAATAAAGGGGCACCTGATCACATTTGCTTTGGAGGACATTAAATGGGCACTCTTTTAGTGATTCACATGCTAGAAGGAAATTCAGAGGACAATTTCCTACACTTTATGGACTGGATGGGCATCCACAAGGCTATTTGGCATGTGCCACTTTGTAGAAAAGAGCAGTTTTCATGCATTTACCATGGAAAGAACACGAATTCACCTAAGTCAGGAGTATCCAAAAGGCCCCTTTAACGCAAATAGACTGTCAACACAAGGAGGGTTGACCCCAGCCCTAGTTTACACTAATGTTATATGGCGTCCACGTCATCTAGGTATGTAAAGTTTAAGAAAATTGGCAGTGACTATATCCGCTAAACATTGTTTCAAAATAAAAAATTAAACAAGTTAGAGTTTATGCAAATACTTTAAATTTTGTTTTGACATATACGTCGATCGTGCAAATTTTGTCTGTGAGCATTCCTTATGAGTAAATATATTTACATTCTGTATATTTACAAACTGCTGGGGCACTAAAGAAGACAGGTCGAAACAAACCACTGTCTGATCGAACTTTATTTTGAAAAGGCAAAAACGGAAGTTTCATTTTTTTTTCGTAACAGCTTCATTGCATGACTTTTCATTCATGCCTCATTACATTGAGAAAAACTGCAATTTTTGTGAAATATTAAGCAAAGTCGGTTTAAAGTTTCGACTTAAGACTTAATAAAATTCGGGCAGTAAGATAGGAGTTAGGTTCAACATTTCCGGGTTTGTGTGGATGAATCTGCGAGTTCACTTCAGGTGACGAGCTGGAGAGACTGTTTTCAGGTTGGTCTCCTGGATCCAGATATTAACTTGACCATGTTTAACAATAAAGAGGGTGAATCTGAGCCACGGATCTACGGGTTTATCCGGTCTGCAGCCGCAGCTTTGACCCACCTGGTCTGTATCGTCTTCACTGTGTTTGTTACAGTTCTGTCTCGACCGGGTTCAAGTGAGTGCTCAACAGTTCAAAGATCCTCATGTCACTGGACTTAGTAGGTTTACAATTGATTAACTTTAACTCTTGTTTTATTTTGATTTTTTTCCAGGTTTGTTTTCCTGGCATCCCTTCTTAATGACACTATCAGTAAGTTCAGAGTTTTAAACAAGTCTTTCAGTTTTGGATCCTCAAAAAATTATATGTTAGAGCTTTAACAGCCACTTGAACAATTTGCATAGCAACCTTAAAGATATAGGGGAATATTATGTTGATACAGTCCATTGATTGATCATTAAAGTCGTTCACAAAACATAATGGAATAAAAGAAAATTTGACTTGCTCATGCTTCTTGTACAAAGACTTTAAAGGGATATTTTGGCGTAAAATTAATTTAGGGTCATAACACTGAGCTAGACACCCCCTCGAGAGATGAATGTTGCCAACTGCTTGCTTCTCTAGTTATACCAACTTTAGTAATGACTGCAGATAGCAATACAGAAAGCCACAAGCTCATCTCAACCAAAACGCCACTCTATAGCCACAAATAATGCTCAGAACAGCACCTAACTTCATCAACAGTACATATAGGGTCCTAGCCACAGCACTAGCCACCAAACATCTTTTTAGCTTTGTCTAATTTCTTTCGCAAAGAGACTAAACACAACTCACCCACTCTCCTCCAGCAGCCGCTTGTTTGTGGGGGGAGCCCTGACGAGTTGATCACTGAGTGCAGTGGAGTTTCGCAGCTCAAGGAAGAACATTTATGATCATTTCCTCATGGAAATGCAATCAGACCGAGATGTTAAGGCAGAAGAACTACAGTGTCTGCAGTGCAAAATGATTAATATGGTGATTAATACTTCAAGGAAACGATAAAGTAATGATCATAAATGTTCTTCCCTGAGCTGCGTCACTCCGCTGCAGTCGATGGATTTGCCTGGAGGTCTCCGTACAAACAAGTGGCTGCTGGAAGAGAGTAGGTGAGTTGTATTTAGTCTCTTTGCTAAAGAAATCAGGCGAAGGTAAAAAGATGTTTGGTGGCTAGGGCTTTGGCTGGTACCCTATATGTACTGTTGATGAAGTTAGGTGCTGTTCTGAGCATTATTTGTGGCTATAGAGTGCCGTTTTGGTTGAAATTTGTTTATGGCTCCTCAGACCGCTGTGTATTGCTATCATGCGGTCGTTACTAAAGTTGGTATAACTAGAGAAGCAAGCGGTCGGCAACATTCATCTCTCAACGGGGTGTCTAACTCGGTATTACGGTGTGTTTGACCCTAAATCAATTTTACGCCAAAATATCCCTTTAAATAAGTCATCTTGGTCTTGGGAGACTTTTGAAAACCATGTGAAGTAATGCTTCTTGACGCATAAGATGCTTCATTAATGAACTGAGAAAAACCAAGAGTTTACTTTCTCCTCTTTTCTTCTAGTTCTCCTTACTCATGACAGAAGCCATACTCCTTTTCTCACCTCATGGCTCCCCCATCAAAAAGCTGACTCACAAGACCAAAGGCCGTGTACACTGGATCCTGCAGTGCCTCTGCGTTTCTTGTGCAGTCCTGGGTCTGGCAGTCATCTTTTACAACAAACATCTGAACAGTAAACCCCACTTCACCTCATGGCACGGTTTTCTGGGCCTGCCCACAGTGTGTGTGGTGGTGCTTCAGTCTGGGGCAGCTGCGCCTCTTATCTACCACTCTCTGGCCAAAGGCTGGTCCCTGGCCAAACTCAAACGCTACCATGCAGCATCGGGACTCATCACATACCTACTTGGCACCGCCAGCGTGCTCCTGGGTCTCTGCTCTGCCTGGTTCACTGGATCTGTGGTGGGATACTCCTGGTACCTGTCAGCACTGTGCCCTGTACTCACTGCCTCTGTTGTGATGAACCAAGTCACTCGTGCTTACATGGCGAAGAAACGGCTACAGTCTTGACAGAAGGCACAGTGTCCACAGTGTACAAACAAAGCATGCAGTAAATGTAAGATTGCCAAATAGATATTTTTTACTCACATGAAACAGGCTGGATGGGCATTAAGGAAAGAAACAGATTCCTGAAACTGTTAGCCATTTTAAAAGTCTTAACATTTCATAGGCTCTTAATTTTATATGATAATAAAACACTTTTCTGTCTTTTTTTTAAACTATATGGTGACTACCACTGAGGTCAATGTGGACATGTCAAGACTTTCTGTCAGTCATTTGACATTCACTCCATTGAGCCTGTCCTTTTTGGTTCCTGTTGTTTTTGGCAATTCTCATGTAGTTCATGATCCAGCACTTGCTAAATGAACTTTAATTCCATTCAGCCTCAGCTTTTGTTTGTGCTAAGCACTTATAAGCAGATGTTTGCATGCCCAAAGCTTGAGGCAATTGATAAGCATTAGCTGGTGAACCACTTTAGCATTGCTAGCCTTCGCTTTGAAAGGAACATTACTAAGCACGACTCATATTACAGAGAAATTCAGGGATTTGAAGCACTTGCTTCATTGTATTTTCTTTACTTGAATACTGTCTTTGGATGTGTCAGCACCTGGCCTCCATACTTGATAAGAAAGAAGAATTCAAGATAAATCTAACAACGACTGAACGTTAGCTAGCATGTAACTAGCTAACAACAGCAGCTCTGGACGCAATATATATATTTTTTTGTAGGACGGTAGGGGAAAGTCCCGCCTCCTTCACCTCTGATTGGCTAGAAAAGCTGGAAACATCATCACACACTCAAGCCAAACATGGGCTGTCGGCTCTGTACATCGAACAGAACATTATCACACTTCTGTATCTCCTAACCCTAACCCTCATCCTATTCCTAACCTTTACCCTAGCCCTAACCTTAACCCGACAGACGATGACATTTCACAGCCATTTGGAATAACCAATCAGAGCCCAGCACTTCTAGCCAATCAGAGGTGAAGGAGAGCAGGACCTTCCCCTACCGTCCTACAAAAAAAAAAATGCCAACAGCAGCTCTGGACAAAGGCATCAGGCTTTCGCTGGCTAGCTAGCCATCCACAGAGCCAATTTTTCTAATTTCCTTAACTTAAACGTGGCCTTAATATTTTCTACCATCCAAATCACGTCAACATGCTGTTATCAAAGTTTCCTATTCTGCCTGTGATTATTGATGCTGTCTTTGCAGTTATTGTTTGACTGAATACGATAAAATTTGTACCTGAGATGTTTTTAATATTAAAAGGATTCGTAAATTATTCACACTGCAATAGTAGAGTGTTTTATTGTTAAAATAACATTGATAACACAGTCATATTCTGCTCCGATTCAGGCTGCATGTCAAAAGTCTTACTGGGTCAGCCGTCAATGGGTCAAAGTGAACAAAAGGTTAAAAAATGCAATTACAAAAACAATATATTTTCCATCATAAATAAATAAATTTCAGATACTACATTGCAATAAGGGAAACGACTGCCACGTGGGATAACACCAATAGGAAGTTATAAAAAACGTTAAAAAAGACAAAATTTTGAAGGAAACAAAAATACACTTGACTGACATGATGTGGCAGACGGGGTGTTCTTAGAAGCCACCGATTCCCAAGATTTAGATGAAAAGTGTTTTCCACTGTATTCAGAAGACTGAGAATCGAGACATTACGCCATTATGATGTACCGTATACAGTTCACAGGCAGATATGATCCTTTTTCGGTGTCAGATCCCAAATTTTTCAAGACATGCTGAATTTCCTTGATGGCAGAAATGGAGCATCCAGAACAATGACAGGGAGGCTGTCAGTAACAGTAAAACAAAACAAAAAAAAGTGAACAGCACTAAAGATGGTGGGAATAAAAGAGCTCCCACAATGAGAACAAAATAATGTGACTTCGTAGGGAATGACCTGTTGTCGCAGGTTATCCAGTGTTTTCTAGAGGCTAATAAGCACTGTGTCTAGCCTATTTCACCAACGGAGGGACTTTCCTAAGATCTACATACCTTGAGATGCCATAACACAGAAACACAAGGCTACAGAGAACAGCAAAGACCTAAACTCCCTAAAGCACCGCAGACCTACACTGACTAAGACTACTGACAGGAGATACTAACACGTGCACTGCTATAAAAGATGCACCTGTGTGAAATGCTACCACACAATGGCACTGTAAGCTCTGTAAGGCCACCATACTCCTTGACCTGGCTCTGATGGAGTCAAAGGTTGTTGTTTTGTGAAGCAGTGTACGGTTTGATGGTTTATGGCTACATCAACTCAAGGTTTATACACTCAGGATGTGAGAATACATTGTTTTCTACAGTTTAGGTATTGTGAGTTTGCAGAAAAAAGAATCCAGTAGAAACTAACAGAAGGCTGACTGAGTGTTGACTTATAAACAGGTAGTGGGGACATTTAAGTAAAAACTGTACCAAAACATAGATGAAAAGCTTTAGCTAATGGGCTTGCAACAGAAAAACTTGAGTTTTGAGCTCCTTGGAGCTTTCAGCCCCAATGCTGATTCTGCCCCATACTTGTGTTTTGAGTTCAACACTGAATGTCTAAATGCTCAGTAGCTCTTTCAACAGATCTATTTAAAATAAGGTACTAAAGATAAATGCTAAGACTCAAGACCGCTTTGTGTGTTATATATTTAAGGCTTAAAATAAAAGAACACAGTCCAAATCCATGTCCTAGCTTCTGTGTTGTCCTAGGCTAACATTAAGGTACATTCATTTTAGTTTGAACAGAAAATTCCTACAAAAAAAAAAAAAAAAAGTTCAACAGAAGTTCCCCTGCATTAATGCAAGGGCAAATTTATCATCATGATAGTCACTGTAATGAACCATTTCCGTACAACCAAAGTCTACACACTGCACAGTATTGACTTGCAATATAAACAATGCTAATGACAGCTATTTACAAAATATCAACATGTTCAGTTTATAGTATGACACATAGTATTCTTTCAACAGGGGATGCTACAATGTCTATCAAATCTCTAAAGACTAAAATATGCTCCAAAAGCCTAAAGTTCTGTTAAAGGTACGCTTTGAAGAATTCATATTTTACAAATATTAACACAGCGCTCTGCAGCTGCTGTTACGTTTTGTTGCGGTTTGAAGTTTTCCAGTTTTGTGCACTAGAAAAAGGGGGACTGAGCTGAAGGACAGGAAGTAAACTCATGTTGTAACAGCAACTCAAATTTTGGTTTGGGGCAGCAGTAGCTCAGGAGGTAGAGCAGTCGTCCAACAAGGGGAAGGTTGGCGGTTCGATTCCGCCCTATCCCTACTCTGTCTGTTGTGCCCTTAGGCAAGACACTTAACCCAGCTTGCTCCCAGTGTGTGTCCTCCACTGGTGTATGATTGTGAGTGAAGTTTGGTGGTGGTTGGAGAGGCTGTTGGCGCAGATTGGCCGCCATGTTTCCGTCAGTGTGCCCCAGGGCAGCTTTGACTACCAAGGTAGTCTACCTCCACCGGGGTGTGACTGCGTGTGTGAATGAATGATGGTGCTATATTAAATCTGATGTATTATTATTATTAAGTCAGCTGATTCACAGAAATGTGTCATTTGATGATTCACCTCAAAGCACTTCTTAAATTACATTTTCCGCCTGAACTCATAGGAAGTTAACTGAACAGCATAGAAAGGTCTTGATATGGCAGGAGAGGCTGCCCTCCCCCACCCTGGTCCCCTACATGTTCTAAGGTCTGTTCCCGATGTGCTGATGCTCCTGCTGAAGAAACCAGGGATATTCAGCATTACGACTATTTGTTACTCTGAATTTGTAATCATATGAAAGTGTGAGCTGATGTGTGTGTGTTTTTGTGTCAAGTTTAATGAGACCATTGGGAATGGGAATTCAGTTTCACTTATGATTGGGAGAATGATTGGGGCATTTTTCAGTGGCTGATTTTGCAGCAAAACCAAAAATATTTCTGAGTTTAAACTTTTGTGTTCAGGATTAAAACTGATTTGCAGCTCCTGAATAAGTTTATTATTATATTTTTAAAATATTGAGATTTCATGTCTGTACTTCTTAATCTCAGCCTTTCTGTCGTCAAATGTGCGAGAAATCTCAAAACATGACAAAGCATTTAATCATCAATCAGTAGTTTGTTGGTTTCTGTGAGATACTATAACAGAATTTTTTAACCATGTAAACATTTAACTGTTCCCATCCCTAATGTACATTGGTAGCCATCTTGGACAGAGCTGTGTGTGAAACTGCCTCCACAGGACCTTACTGTCCTGTCACTTCGATAACATCGTCATCCGAGCTACTGCCGCCATTCTCTGTGCTCTGATGTCTGTCCGACTGGGTCAGAGCCGCCCCCAACAGGCTGGAGGTCGGATTGTTGAAATGGGAAAGGAATCTTGATGGGGTAGAGCTAGAGTTGGGCGTCTGGAATCCCCCTGACCCAGAGAGGAGAGAGGGGGGAAACACCCTGGGCTCAGGGAGCAGAGACTGACTGTAGTTGAGAGGGAAGCCTGGTGAAAGCAGGCCCGCCATATTGGGGTTCATCAAGTACGGAGGCAAAGAACCAGACACCAAGGAGGAAGAAGTTGCTGCTGATGGGGATGAAGACATAGGTATAGTGGTGGACGCAGAGGAGAAAACAGTGGGCAGGGAGGAGGAGGAGGGGTTAGGGAGGTGTCCGTTTCCTGTGGTGGACTGTCTGAGCAGGTCTGACCCTGCAGAGGGGAACATGGTTTGTAAGTCTGCCAGTGTTTGTCCTGGTGTCTGAAGGAATGATGAGCCACTGCTGCCACCCATCAGGAGAGGATGACCCATGTGCCCTAAGTTCCCCAGTAAGGAGGAAGAGTTCAGACCAACAGGAGGGAAACTGAGCCCGCTGGACCCCATGGCCAGTCCAGGGAAACGTGTTGCAGCAGAAACACGTTTTCCTCCTGTTAGCGTGTTCCCCTGGCTGTCTGTACTCCTGCGTTTGCTGCCACGCATGTCTAAAGCTGAGCTCAGGAGGTCGTCGCCTAGCTGCCTGTTGACGTCACCAGTCTGACTGTTTTGGGAACTGCCTCTATCTCCCGCCGGCGCAGCTGACACGTCTGAAGGTGACGACAATTCATTCCTGATGCTAGTGATGTCACCTGTGGATGAAGTGTAGCGGCTGATCTCTCGGAGGATCTCGGAGCTCAGGGGAGAGGAGGACCGCTGCTCCCCGTTGGGTGAAAGCTGCTGTTGATCCACAGGAGAGGAACACCCATTGCTGACAGGATGCATGAGGGAGCTCGTGTCTGTGGAAAAGGGGACGCAATCATGAAATGTCAGCTCGATGGCTCTGCATTGGAACAGTTTACTTTGAAACGTGCCTTTAAAAGGTGCAATCAATAAAGTAGCTTCACGTGCATGTGACCTTAAAATCAAAGTGAATAATTTTAGGAGGGTTCCTTAATGTGCTTCATACTAGAAAACATTTAAAAATAGCTTTATGGGTATTCGATACTGGAATGGCACAACCATTAAATTTGAGATTAATCTTAGACTGATTACTTAAGAAGGACAGAGCTGTAAGAGTTGAGGCATCTTGAGGCTTATTCCTTATAACATCTCAGGGCTCCAAATCAGTCATTTCACTGTGCAACTTGATCAGAAAAGGTTTATTACAACAATCCACCTCCTTGGTACCCTCATCTACACACTTGTAGTTTTTAAATACAGGTTTTAGTAACAAATCTCCTTTCTGACACCTCTTGAATAGTTTTACAGGATTTTCAGATCAAAAAAGCCTCAAATTTCCTCTCAGTTGTGTATCAAATATCATTATTTCAGCCTCTGTCTGAAATGCTTTGTTTTCGGCTGCTGTCCCATAAAGCCCCTCCCTCTACAAGCCTACTTTTCTCTGATTGGCCACCTCTCCACAGGCTTTCTGGGCGCTCCTTGTTTTGGCCATGCTCTCTCTATTGTGGTTGATAAGTTTTGCAGTTTATCAACGGAGCAGTGTTATCCTCATATACATCATATATGTGTAAATATCTCTGTGTATATCATGTCTGTGGTTACCCCGCTCCACTGTGGGTGTCACCTCACAATGCTGGAGGCAGGCCGTTCCGCTTTGAACGGAAGCACATGAACCAGTAAGAAGAGTCTATAATTCTTGTGTCAGAATCTAGTAAATCTCGCACATAAACTACGGTCTCGCATTCTCGCGCATTTGTCCAAGATTTGAGCAGTTTACATCTACTTTCTCAGATTATGACAACATACGCTTACCTTGTGATTTGAATACTTTGCACATGTGTAGTATGGACACCAAACTTTGTAACTTTGAAGTTTTTGTTGTAAACGTGAGAAAGCGTGATGAAGCAGGAACTCGTGGTAAAAAACATATGAGCTCGTACCTCTTGATGTTGCAGAGCCTCCAACTGTTGGTCTGCTGATTTTTCCAGATCTAATGGCAAATATTCTTCCATCATTGGTCCTAATGTAGGTACCTGTGTCAGAGAAAGCATAAAGTGATGGAAGCAGCCATTTAAAGGCTTTTTATTCTAGACAGCAATTATTGTGTTGTTGATACCTTTAGATCCTCTGATAACGTGGATACTCTCTCCTGCACTGATTCGAGCTTGAACATCCGTTGAGCTGTTAGCGCCTGGGATTACAATATCTGTGGATGCAGATTAAATAGTTAGAGATAAAATTAATTTCCTGTTAAATCATAACATCAGTCATTGAATGCACCAAATGTGGGTGGTTGGGAACTTTCAATAAATCAAGTGTGTAAGATTTGACGTTACCCGTGGTGGTGACGATTCTCTGCACATAAACTCCTGCTTTCTGCAGGAAGTTGACTGGCAGGCTGCCTGCAGAGCTGGAGCCAGCCAGACCCATGCCAACCTGGCGAGGCATCATGGGTATTGGAGTTGACTGGATCGGCCTGACACTTGCAACAGGCTTGTCATCAGGCCGCACCATGGGACGCCTGAAAAATAAAAGCTGAACTCATGACATGCTCACACACATACTCTCAGCATTTGTGTTTATATTCACCATAGAAGAGACACTGCGAAACCACAGTCCATATGAGCCAAAACATTTGATGGTTACTTTGATTTTTTTGGAAAGGCATGAGGGAATATCAGGAAACAACTACCCATAACAGTAGATACCCGTAAAGAACGCAAACTAACACATGCAGTGTGAAACCCACCAGCCACGCTGGTTAAACGCTGGTATATTTGAGAGCATCTGATCACTGGTTGGGTAATAGGGGGCATAAGATGGGCGAGAGTAGGGCACAGACGCTCGTTTCTCGTCCTCATAGCTCTTCTTGGCTGCTCTCTTCTCTGCCTTGGTCAGTTTGGACTCCTTACGGTCAACCAGTAAAGACTCGTGATGGAACGGTTGCTTATGACACAAACGGAGAAGAGATTTTGTTAGCAGCAATTACACTGAATTGGGTTTGAATAAGTTAACAAAACTCTTTTCATCAAACATCAAATCAGAAAAATGAGGAAAGGTATGATGATATATGTTACACAAGCAGCTGTACCTTGGTGATAAGGTTTGGGTAACGCTGACAGGCTTGGTGTATGACTGTTTCAAAGTCTTCAGAGGGCATTACTGAGGATTTTTCAGGTTCTTCTTCCACATAATGCAGCAGCGACTCCACCTCTTTGCGAGTGAAGTTCAGCACTGGATTTAGGTCGTCAACCACACGGTCTGTAAACACACACATCATCCTCAGGCTGGGTAACATTAGTGCAAACGCAGGTAACTGCCCACATCAGGTCTGCTTAAGTTTGACAGCTATGAGAATAACAAAAGGGACGAGAAAAAGCAAAAATGCCCCAAAAATGCTTCATCGAACAAACAGATGGTCCATGCAAGAATCTCTTACCAGACATTCCCTGTTTGGACACTTGTCGGTCATAGATCTTTTTCTCCAAGGTGAAATCACAAACAAGCCGGTAAATGAAGCAGGGTTTCCTCTGACCATAACGGTACACCCTGCACACTGCTTGAGCATCATGACACGGGTTCCAGGAGGCATCGAACACGACGACACGGTTAGCCCCGATGAGGTTCACCCCCAGACAGCCAGCTCTGATAGAAACACAGAAAAATACTGCTTTCATTTCTGCCAGTCTTCAGGTGATTTGAAACATGCGTTTTTATTGCAGAGCAGAACTACACACCTGGTGGAGAGCAGGAAGACCCATGTTGCACTGTTCTCCGGGTCATTAAACTGATTGATGAGCCGCTCTCTTTCTGAAGCAGATGTACTCCCATCCAGTCCTTCAAACAGACAAGGATGAAATCGAAACACTTACTTATCAAAGCACAACACAGAGATCATTATAATTCAGCCCCACTCCCCAAATAAGTTGGAATGATAACTAAAAATGATGATTAAAAACAGAATTTGGTACTCTTAGAATCATTCAAGCCTCATATTTAATAGAAAAAGGGTGTCGAGACAACACATCAAATGTTAAAAGAGAAAAAAAGATTACTTTTTTGTGAAATATACACATTTTAAAAATTTGATACTCTTTTTTTAAAAGTTGGAACAGGGACAAAAAACATGAAATAAGTTGTGTAAGAACATCTGAGGGAACATCTCCCAACTAATTCAGTACAGGTTACTGACGTGACTGAGTAAAATACTGAATATCGAGCTGAGTCACCTCTCTTGTCAAGACTATGTGAACAAATATTTCAACAACTTTCAAAATAATGTTCCTCTGTGTTAAACTGAATCTTAAAAGACTCAGAGAATCTGGAGAAATCTGTCACAGAGAAATAAGCTGACCATCTATTCTGACTGGATTGTGATCTTCTGGCCCATAGGTGGCACTGCATGAAAAAAAAAACTCTAACTCTGTAGAGGAAATCACTGCATGGGCTCAAAATCACTTCTAAAATTCACTGTCTATAAAAGGGGAAAAACATTGACATGACCCAGAGACACCTGCAGCTTCTCTGGGTCTGAGCCCGTTTAAGGTGGACTCATGTGAAGTGGAAAACTGTCCTGTTGTGCATGTGCATCTTTAAGAGAGTGAGTGAGAGTGTATCACAGCAGCACAGCTCCATGGTAAAAGAATCCAGGAGCGAAGCTGGCTTTCCCGCAGTGCTGTCTAGTCACCCACTGAAAACGTTTGGCTTATCGTGAAATAAAAAATAAAATAGCGACCTTGTGCTGTTGAGTATTTGAAGTGAACAAAATGTCCTAATCAAAACTTCAGAAACTGGCGTCCTTGTTTTTTTTTAAATGTTTACAGAGTCGTTAAAAGAAGAGGCGATGCAACACTGTGGTAAACACATCCCTGCCTCAGCTGTTCTGAAACATCTAAAAGCAGTATCCTTTTTATTTTCAACATTTAATTAGTTGTCCTTGCACTATTTTCAATTATATATTGGGTTTAAATGATTTGCAAACCATTAAATTCTGTTTTAGTTCACATTTTACACAGAAACCTAACTCTCTGGAATAGTATATTCCAATCAATAATATCGATTCAACTTAGAGGCTCCTAATCATGAACACTGCATTCTTGAAGGAGAATGATTGATCACATAAAACCATCTGTTAAATGAATCCGGGAATCTATAACATCCCTTGGGCAGATGCAGTACTTACAGCATACATGAAAACAAAAGTTTTAAATATCGTTCACAAATTGCAAATAGATCTTTCCCTAACTTGTTCACAGGGCACAGCTGGGACTTACCCCTAAAAGAGATCAAATACGAAAGTTTGAGAAATTACACTTTAGAGAAAAATCAATACATCCTATCACAGCGTTGAGTTTTTAGTGTGATGACCGTTCTCCCTGCAGAGGTGCAGGGTTGGGAGGAGGAGGAGAGCACAGATTGCATGACTCACTGTAGTAATTGAGGTTGCGAACCCAGTTTTGGCTCTGAGCTTCGGATGAGGCGATTCCTGGAGGCATGGGTCTCTTTGATAAGAAGTCCTCAATGACTGACAGCGTGGACAAGCTTTGGCTGAAGGGTAACCAGGACAAACAGGTTAGAACAAGTGAAGGAAATGTTTTTACTTCGGTACCAAACAAATAAGCCTCCTCAGAGTAAAAAAAAGACTGCATTTTGTATGGCTTCATGAAAACTGTCCCTAAAAGGTTTTATTTTGTTACTCAAGATTACAAACTTAAAAGGGATATACCGTCGTAAATTTAAGTTAGGGTCAAATACACCATAACACCAAGTTAGACACCCCCTCGCGAGATGTATGTTGCAGACCACTTGCTTCTCTAGTTAAACCAACTTTAGTAACGACCACACAATAGCAACATACAGCGATCTACGTCCCCACGCGCAAACCTCGACCAAAAAGCCACAAATAATGCTCAGAACAGCACCTAACTTCATCAACAGCACATATAGGGTCCCAGCCACAGCACTAGCCACCAAACATCTTTTTAGCTTTGCCTGTTTTCTTAAGCAAAGAGACCAAACACGACTCACCCACTCTCTTCCAGCAGCCGCTTGTTTGTGGGGAAGCCCTGACGAGTGGATCACCGAATGCAGCTGAGTTTCGAAGCTCAAGGAAGAAAACGCTAAGGCAGAAGAGCTACTGCAATTACAATGCAAAATGACTATTATGATGATTATTTCTTCATGGAAATGATCTGCTGCACTCTGTGATCGACTCGTCAGGGCTCCCCCACAAACAAGCAGCTGCTGGAGGAAAGCGGGTGAGTTGTGTTTAGTCTCTTTGCTAAAGAAATCAGGCAAAGTTAAAAAGATTTTTGGTAGCTAGTCCTATGGCTAGGACCCTATATGTACTGTTGATGAAGTTACAGAGTGGCTTTTTTTTTAGGTGTGCACGTGAAGACGTAGACTGCTGTGTATTGCTATTGTGCGGTCTTTGCTGTAGTTGGAAAAACTAGAGAAGCAAGCAGTCGGCAACATTTATCTCTCCAGGAAGTATCTAACTTGGTGTTATTGTGTGTTTGACCAACACTTAAATTTAAGCCAGAATATCCCTTAAACCTGGAAAAGAGAAAAAAAATCATAAAAATGAAGAACTCTTGAAATAATAATTACTAAGCGTTTGTTAAAAACCTCAGAAAGCTCCTGATAAATCAGATTAATTAGGTGAAATGTAAAGTGGCTCTTCCTCTTCTCTAAGCTGCTTAATGTTGGATTTGTGTTTCATGCAAAGACTAACCTAAAGATCAACATCTTGTCTCTTCTCGCCACACTCTCTTCAATCAAATGGAAGAGCAGAACCATCTTGGCCGAGTTCTCCAAGACTCCTGTTTGGTAGTTCGTCATGATGTCCTTAGCCTGAGACATAGTAATGGGAGAATAGAGAGGAGAAATAAACAAAATAATCACACAGACACAGAAATACAGATCATAGAACAAAGTTTAGATGTTGTTAAAGCAAATCTATGTGTGCTGGAAAAAGTAGCATATCTGAGTATGTAAAACGAAAAAGAAAACAGCTCTCCATGAACTCTTGTCATAACGTACCCACTCATATGTGATGACTTGATTGGCTCTGTCTTGTGAGGCATTGAGTGAGGGCACAGAGTTGTTGACTTTGCTGTTAGTGGAGTCCCCTACTTTAGCTTTCAGGCCAGCACCCGGAGCTGGGCAGCGAGGGTTACTAGCTGATGTGATGTCATCCAGGTCCAGGTCCTGTTCGTTTGCCTGGTTCTCCTTCTCCAGGGCCTCGAAAAGGACGTCTGGGTGATTCCAGATCTGGGGAAATCAGAGAATAGAAAGAGGCTTTTAACAGACATCTGTGTTAAAGGGAGAGTGTTTGGACTGCTTGTTCAGTGTCAAGGGAAAACCGTCTCACCTTGCAGCAAACACAGAAGGCTTTAAGTGGGTTGAGACCAAGCCAACCAGAGTTCCCTGCTTCCCGAAAGCGCTTCATGAACTCAGTATAAAGAGCCCTCTGAATGGGGGAAAGCCGCACTAAGATTACATGCTCCTCTTTTGTTGGCAGCTGGTCTTGCAGCACGTCATGGCCTCGCCTGTTACCAAGAAAAGACAGGTGAGCGCTGTCCAGACCTGAAGCCCCAATTTCTTAACACTGTTCAGACTGAAGACTTTACCTCTGGACAAACCCCTCCAGCAGGCTGTGGAGCACATGGCTTCGATAGCGCATCAAGCGCACGTCTTGAGGTGTGCTGTCCACGCATTGCCCGTTCAGAATAGGTCTCTCAAACATGTTGCTAAACTCCTGTCGTGTGCCTAAAAAGTCTGGCCTGACAAAGTCCACCATGCACCAGTATTCGATGAGGTTGTTCTGCAGGGGGTACCCGGTCAGCACCACTCTGCGCCGGGAGCGGATATTCTTCAGAGCCTGTGACGTGCTGGCATGATAGTTCTTGATTCGATGACCCTCGTCACATATGACCACATCTGGGCCAGGCCGGGCTATGGACTTCTCAATACCTGGGAGGACAAAATAAAGTGGAAACGACTGAGAAAATCGAAACTCAATGTTTGCTCGCATTTTTATCCCATATGCTCCTTTATTTGCTTTTTTAAACTTAATATCCTGGCTGACCTTTCATGAGTTCCTGCTGTCTATCTTCCTCGTCCAGGTCGATGATAATTGGTCCTGCTGGCTTCTTTGACTTCCTCTTCTTGCCCATCACAAAGCTTTTCTTCATGGAGAGCAGGCGGTACATCTCATAACCCATGAGTAACACCCCTCCATCTCTGGACCATTCCTCCACCACCTTGGCTCTGGCTAGGGTCGATCTGCAGGTCATACAGCGACCGTTATTGGCTTCAATGTTTGGCCAAAATGACTCAACCCCTTTAAAACAACACAGCATGATACATACTTGTGCTCATCGTTGAGGATGTGAACTTTGAATACACGGCCTGTGAGAAGTGTGGGGTCAGTGTCGGGAGGGAGTGTTTCTTGAGCTGGGAGCCAGAGGTTAAACTCTGTAAGCCAGTTCTGAAGTGTGTTCACCTTCAATAGAGAGAAGAAAGTTTTTACTCTATCAAAATAAAAAACACTTAAAATAAGCATCAAGATGTATTTGGTACACACTTAGATTACTCACAGGAACAATGGCCAGCACAGTGTGAGCCTCTGTATTCTTCAGGAGGATGTCGATAAAGGAAATAACCTGCAGAGTCTTTCCTAACCCCATGCTGTGAGCCAGGATGCAGCCAAAACCACTGCTGGTCTTATACCGGTCCAGAGACTCAATAAGGTTGTCGTAGAGGAATCGGATTCCTCCGATCTGAAAAACAAGGAGACAAATGTTTGGGGCGAACAAGCTGGGCTGTTTCTGTCACTGGGGGCTCGTGTTTCAAATGTCTGAGAGAGAATGCCGTGATGTGCATACCTGATGAGGTTTCACAGCCTTGGCCAACTGCGGTGCGAGGAAAATGTCTTTCTCCTCTGCAGGGTGATTGATATTAACCAGCACACGACCCTGGGCGTCAGGCTGGTTCAGGGCGTCATTGATGTGCGCCCCACTGCTCTCCTCTGAGGCACCGGTGCCATCAGCATCCTCGTCGGCAGACTCGCTGCTTATCTGCAGAGCGTCCTCGTCCCCGGAGCTGAGCTCAATTACATCTGCATCACAGGAGGAAAAAAAACACTCTGTATGAGAGGATGATCATTTTTCTACACACTGTAACAGACTGATAACTGACATGTAACCAGACTTGTAGCTAACCATCTCGAACAGCAAGTGCAGGCAACTTCGGTTTCCGTTCTTCGTCTTCATCACCACTGCTGTCCAGACATATGACATCCTGCTTGCCCAGGAGAGCCGGGACCAAGTGAGACACTTCTCCGAGGAGTGATGCAGTGTCCACTACGACAAAGATGACAAAGTTTGTAAAAATTCAGAAAAGTTATCACAAAAGGACTGTGAAACTTGAGTATGGCTGGGTTGGGCATCACCGATAGAGAGACATTCACCTAGCTGAGCCTCTGGAACAGCCAGGGCAGGTGTAGGAAAGTCTTTCCTCTGCTGCTCCAGACGTTTCCGCCTCTCCATCTCCTCCTGTTGAGCTGCTTTGGTCCCAGCCTCCAGCTGATCTTCTTTTAGCAGCTTTCTGTTAGCATATAGAAAAAAATCTGTTCAATACAACCATGTAAGCGTGCCTTCACCTGATCGAAAATATCAAACAGGTGTACGAACCTTATATTTTTCCTCATGTGTGCAGGTTTAGAAGGCTTGGGAGGTTTGGAGCCTTTTGAAGACTTTGAGGATTTAGTTGATTTAGAGGCTTTTTGCTTCTTTGATTTGGTGGAGGGTTTCTTGCTCTGACTTGACTTTTCTGGACTGCTGGGAGGTTGCGAGCAAGAGGCAGGTCTGGAGGGAGGCCTGGAGGACGGACAAGACGCAGGCGGAGATGGAGGTTCTGGGGATGGCTCTCCAGAGGACGCTGAGGCAGAGTCCTGGCCATCCTGGGCCGTGTCTGCCTTGCTCTGAGCACTTTCAGGCCGTTCTTGAAAAGAGCAGAAGATGTTTTAGAGGATAGCTTTCAACCACTTGATTAAAAGTATTTCTGATAAGGATGGACTCTTACATCTAGAGTCTCTCTTTTTAGTCTTGATTTTTAACTTCATCTTTGACTAACAATAAAAAACAATCTTCCCATTTTCAGCAGTAACTAAATCATTTTTGGTGCTCATAATAGACTCCATTTCAAGTACAAGACATAAGTTAACACGCTTCTCACCGACACTTTCATCTTCATCGTCTCCATCATTTTCATCCTCATCTTCCTCCATGTCCTCATTGTCCTCCTCTTCTTCATTTTCCAAATCTTCATCCTCACTGTTAAGGCTGGGCTCCAGGTCACTGTCTGACATTGCCTCTTCAGACATGGCGTCTTACAAAGGCTTCTACAGCATTACCTGCACACCTTCATCAGGGGGCCCTGCAATTAAAAAATGTTGCCATCAATGTTTGGTATTTTTTCTTGACGCAGTAGATTTTACTTCATGAATAGTACCTCCCAGGATGAAAAGCCACCCTGGTAGTGCTGCACTGGTGATAAAAGGTGAAAATTGCCGTAACTAAACTTTCTGTGGCTCTAAAGAGGAAAAACTTCTGTGAAACTTAAGGGTTGATTTACAGGATACAATTTACAGATAGGGCTGGGCGAAAAAGTTTATCACACAGTATTTATTTCACATCAGTCGATGTCGATATCGATATCGCGATATAAAAATCACTTGTCAATCTTAAATGTTCCCTGTTCCCTGAAATTCAACAGTGCGTACTGGTAGCATGTCTTTTGCCGTACAATAAGCTACTGCCTCTGTGAGGTCTTTGTGTCTCCTCGACATTTTATAAGGCGTTGCGCTAGAGAAAGTGGACTGAATGACCGGTTCTGCGCAGCACAGACCCGGAGCAACTCTCCTTATCATTAACTATTCGTATCATCTACTAAAACATGGCAGAATGCCGGCCATCAAATAGCATATTGACCATGTTTCATATCAATATTGAGGAATTTTTTATATATATCATTATCATTTTATTACCCAGCCCTACTTACAGATATGCAAAAGCCTGTTTCCCCATTAAGTGTCCTCTTTACTAAAACTCTACCTTATCACACAAACACAATTCAAAACACAATCCAACTCTACAGGGTGGCATTATGCAAAGATATTTTTCTCCTTAACAGGAGCTTTAGCCTAGAGTGTTGGCAACAAAGAACCGTGAATGTTTTTAGACTTGCACAGAAAACATTACAAAAGATTCCTAAAAATGAGGATGAGGCTACCTCTGGAGTCCAGTTGATACTGAAATGTTAATAATCATAAGTACTCTGATGTAGGGATGGAAATCGAGAACCGGTTCTTGTTGAGAACCAGTTCCAAATGGTTCAATCCATCGACATTGTTTACATGTTATCTTAATGATCCCCTTAGCGATTCCTTTCTTCCGGGTGACTAAAAAAACAGGCTCACGAGAGCCAGTTCTGCTTGAACAAGAACAGAGACTTTGAGGAAAAAAACATGGTGGATGTTATGAAAAGTAGGCAGAAACGATCTAAAGCGTGGCTTCAATTCACTAAGAAAGACAACAACAGCGTGACGCTCAACCTTTTGTCGAGTAGTATTATGTATTTGACTTAATACCAACTGAAATAAATGCTGTACAAATAGTTCCCCGTTTGATTATTTTTAGACTCTCACTGAAGGTGGCATACATCTTTTCCTGTTATCAGAGACTCAATCAAAATTTGAGTTAACAGTGAAAACCTACAGTCTACTTTAAAAAAATAAAAATCAAAGAAAGGCATCAGTAAGGGAATCGCTAAAGAATTTAATCAGTGAGAAGAATCGATAATGGCATCGATATCGATAAAATCTTATCAATTCCCATCCTTACTCTGATGGGTTCCACTTGGTTTTGCTACAGCAATGTTTAGACTGGGCATCTGAACAGAACAGCTTCCTCTGGGTCACTCTTTATCAGAACAAAATATGCAGAAAAGCGAAATGTGTCGAGCTCCAGACTGCACACCTGATGTATCATTGTAAAAACCTTTAATACACAAACTGACACTTTCCCCTATTGTCCGGATCAGGATTTTACAACCATTATGCTGTATGTTTACATTACTAAACGTTAAGTGCTGATTACTAGACACCTGTGAAGACATTAGTCCAATAATGAATGATATAAGAGATGATAAGCATGAGTTTGAGGCGGAAAGTTGATTTTGTACATGACGTACCCAGGTGAAGGAGTTCACACCATGGCTTTGGGAGGCTAACAGGGAGCATAAAGCTTCCCCTGCGGCTCCTCTGCTCTCATGTTGTTGTTGTTGTTGAGCACCACCACCTCTTTTTTGTCAAACTACTAAAACCAGAACCATAGTTTCTTAGACCGACTCTGTAGACCAAATGCTCGCTTATTACACAACCAAAAAAAACACGCAAATACAACCGCTAAAACCACGAAAATGTGCTGAATTGTTGACTGTTCTCTGGTGGTAGCATAGCGAACCCGCTGTTTCTCACTGTGGTTTGTAAAAAAACAGCTTCTCCTTTAGGATATTGAGTTTATTTCGCTGTCAGGGGGAGATAACAATCTTACATTGTGTAGGTGTAGCGTTCACACGGCTAATGCTAGCCCGTGTTACAACAAGGCTAACCCTCTCAGCGGTTAGGCGGTTGGGCAACAACATTCAGACTCACACTCGGTGGGTGATGCTTACCTGGTCAGCGGTCACACTGCACACTTCTAGATACCCCCCTGTGCATTCAGCGATTAATCAGTAAATCGTACAGTGACTGTAATTGAACAGATAAACGTTGGTAATTTCCAATTTTCCAGTGTTACCATAAATAGCGTCCCCGTAGAGGCTATATCAACTAAGGTTCCGGGGGGTGATAAAAAGCCCACAACGATGCTTATTCCTCTCCCCCTACCCCTCCAACAACTAACTTCGACTAAAATTGTTTTAAACGACAAACCCTTACAGCTATTACTGCCACTACTACTTCCAATCTATTATATGCAGACCCTCTCAGTTCTAAACGTGAAGAAAGTTCTAAACTGGTTTCTTTTTATAAATCGACCACATATACCACAACATATAGTTGAAACCAGAAGTTTACATACACCATATAAAAAGGCACATGACCTTTTTTTTCCTCACTGTCTAACATTAAATCAGATTAAACTTTTCCTGCTTTTAGTCAATTAGGATTACTAAAATTATTTTTATATGCTAAATGCCAGAATAATGAGAGAGAGAATTCTTTTAGACAATTTTTTTTATTATTTTCTCGAGAGTCAAATGTTGACATACATTTCATTAATATTTGGTAGCTGCCTTTTAATTGTATGACTTGGGTCAAATGTTTTAGATATGCTTCCACAAGCTTCTCACGATAGTTTGCAGGAATTTTGGCCCATTTCTCCTGACAGAACTGGTGTAACTGAGCAAAGTTTATAGGCTGCCTTGCTTGCACATGACTTTTCAGTTCTGCCCATACATTTTCAAAACAATAGGTTTCGTGATGGCCACTCCAAAACATTGACTTTGTCATCCTAAAGCCACTTTGTCACCAGTTTGGCAGTATGCTTGGGATCACTATCTATTTGGAAAACCCATTTGTGCCCAAGCTTTAACTTCCTGGCTGATGTCTTGAGATGTTGCTTCAGTATTTCCACATAATGTTCTTTCCTCATGATGCCATCTATTTTGTGAAGTGCACCAGTCTCTCCTGCAGCAAAAAAAACCCCACAACATGATGCTGCCACCCCTATATTTCACAGTTGGGATGGTGTTTGCAGGCTTGCAAGCTTCCCCATTTTTCCTAACCATTCCTGACCATGTAACAATGGTCATTATGGCCAAAAAGTTCAATTTCAGTTTCATCAGACCACAGGACATGTCTTCACAAATTAAGGTCTTGTGCATTTGCAAACTGTAATCTGGCTTTTCATGTTTCTTTTGGAGTCATGGCTTCTTGCTGGAAAAGTGGCCTTTCAGCCCATGTTGGTACAGGACTGCTTTCACTGTTGATAATGACATAGTCTTACCAGCTTCAGCCAGCATCTTCACAAGGGCTCTTGCTGTTGTTCTTGGATTGATATTCACATTTTGGACCAAAGCACGTTCATCTCTGGGACACAGAACCCATCTCCTCCCTGAGCGGTATAATGTCAGGACATTCCCATGGTGTTTATACTTGCATACAATTGTTTTTTTTTTTTTTTTTTTTACAAAAGGTTATTGTTTAATCGCTTCATGTACTTTTCATTGTGTCATTTGGTTAGGCCATGTAGCTCCTGAGTCGATATGAAGTTGAACTGAAGCTAACACTACACCGGTACCCTCCAGTTCAACTTCATATCGACTCAGGTGCTACATGACCTAACCAAATGACACAATGAAAAGTACATAGAGTAAAATTAAACAATAACCTTTCCACTAATGTCTTTGCTTGTCTTCTCGTCATCGTCTTCTGTGCCTAGATCGTAAAACACCGGTGCATCATCATTATTGGTCACTGGCAGCTCACTTCCATTATGACTTTTTTTTGTTTTTGCATTCTTTTATTTTTGTAGTAAGTAACTTTTTTTTTTGCATCGACACTTTTTTTTGCGTCGTTAACTTCCATTGTGGCTTTTTTAAATCTGTACTATTTCCTTTTTTTGTTGTTGCATCTGTAACTTTCATCCTGACTTCTTTTTTTTTTTTTTTTTTGGCAATCTTTTTTATTTGCAGCAGTGGCAGTTCTCGGCCACCGTAGTTGGTGTACACAAAAACGTAGTGATACAAAGCATAAAAATTGTACATTTAGAAATTAAGCATGAAACAAGTTACGTTTTTCATATTTTATGTTGTAGTATTTCTTTCATATTTGTAAATAAACAAAAAAACTATGTGACCATTTATTCAGTGCCTCAAATTGAATCGGTTGTTTTCTTTCGGCTTTGACAGGAAAACGCCGACAGGACGACTTTTCTATTTCCGCAACCACCCGTCGCCTTTTGATGACGTAATTTGTAGGCGGCTAAATCCCCCCTTTTGTGTTTATCTTGAGCTCCGCACAGTTGTTTGGTGGATGGATACGCTTTTCTGCTTAAAGATTCTTACCTCTTCTTCCACCATGGACTGGAAACCGTCTTGAACACGACATACGTCTGTGCATACATGCAAAAATGAACAAAGGCTGGCTGGAGCTCGAGAGTGATCCAGGTGAGAAATACCGACCTGCAGCTCAGCTAACATGAGCTTTTTTTTAGATGAACAATTCAGCTGCTACAGGAGCGAGAATTAAGATTAGAAACCTCATTTACTGCCAGTTTAAAATAACACAATCCTTTGTTCTTACATTTATCTCTTCTAGTATTTTGAGCGAAGTTTAATTAAGTGTTTGATTCTTCCAGGTCTGTTCACTTTGCTGGTGGAAGATTTTGGTGAGTAATGATGTTGGTCCACCTCACAAAGCTGCAAAATGCTAGTTCCGTCTCCTCATCCCTAATGTTAAAGTTATAGGGCTGCCAATATGAGCTGTGGATTTCTTTTTGTGTGTATTAAGGTGTCAAAGGTGTCCAAGTAGAGGAAATCTATGATCTTCAAAGCAAGTGTCAAAGGTTTGTAAGCGATCAGGTTCACTCTCTGTTTTTCTTGTTTCTACAAAGACTAAGTACAGAAACAGCATATTAAATTCTTGTGGCATTTTATCTTCCAGTCCTGTCTATGGCTTCATTTTCCTGTTTAAGTGGATTGAGGAACGTCGATCCAGGAGGAAAGTAAACACTTTGGTGGATGAAACATCCGTCATCGATGAGGAAATCGTTAATGATATGTTTTTTGCTCATCAGGTAAGTGCTCATTTGTTTGTATATGATGGTAGTATTGTGGTCAGTACTGTTTTTGGCTTGGTGTGTCAATCAATCAAATTTTATTTATATGGCGCCAGTTCACAACAGTCGTCATCCCAAGATGCTTTCCAAAGAAAAAGAGCAGGTCTAGACCACGCTCATTGTTTGATGAATTATCAAGACCCAACCTAATATGGAATTTGGCCCCTCTCATCTAACATGAGTGACAGTGGCAAGGAAAAACTTCCTTTTAACAGGCAGAAACCTTGGGAAGGACCAGACTCATACTAGAGAGCCACCAGGCCGCTACTGGGTTGGGGAGGAATACAGAAAGATAGGGGGAGAGAGAGTGAGAGGTGTAGGAGAGAGGGCAGGGGGAGAGAAAGAAAACAAAACAGAGGGAAGGAGAGAGAGAATAGGTAAAGGGAGATGAAGGAAGAGAGAGTAGAGAACGAGGGTGAGAGAGAGAGAGAGAGAGAGAGGGGACAGCAGCAACATTAAAACAACAGCAACAACAACAACAGCTCATGCAGTGATAAAACAAAATGAATTCAGTTTTACAGAATTAGGATATAAGTAATTATGGACTATGTTAAATTAATTTAATGTGATTACAGTCAGCAGGCCTAATAGTTGTTAACTCTAGCTTTATTGTTTGTGCAAGAACTTGTCATGTTACTGAGCTAAGCCCAGAATAAAAACACAGCGCCTCTAAATACAAGTCATGTTAGGGGTGAGTTTAAATCTTGACAAAAAGCTCACAGATTACAGTGATTTGTTTCCAAGCTATTGCTTATTCAATCCAGTGGAGAAAAAAGATTTTAAAAAATAACAAGTAACTTATTGGGACTCAAATTCATTCATTAAAATGTCCAGTGTGTTTTGATTATTGACCAAAATTGATTTTAAAAATTTATAAAATTGTGAAAACCAGTAATTTGAGGAAATTCAAACAGCAGTAAATTATTCTGGCTGTTCTCACAACTCTAAATTCACTCACATACTGTAATACCTTATATTTATCCATCCTTGCTTGTGTTGGCAGTCGTGGCCAAAGGACGATTCAGACAATTTTCTGTACTTTCTGGTTGGTTTCTACTGTCCAGTATTGTAGCAAGCTATCTTATGTTTGGGCTCATGAACGTTATTCGTGGAGCATGCCTCACAACACGAGGAAGCAGCGTCTGCCTCACAACTAATCAAGTTGGGGGAGGTGGAGAACGGCTTTGTTTACAGTCAGAAAGAGAGGGCAGCTCAAAAATGTTAAAATGTTGACTACACAGACATGAGAGAACACAGCGATATCATGATATTCCCAAATGTCATCGATAACTAATAGCTATTGACTGATATTAAAAGCTTTTTTGTATATACACCACAAAAAAAGATGTGTCTTTAACAGATTCCTGCCTACCCCACCTTTAAGTACATCTTTCTTATAATCTGGAGTGTAAAGAGGAGCTGAAAGAAAAAAAGAAATGTTTTTTTTTTAAGTACTGTGACCGTTCTATTGATCACAAACAACTCAACATATTAAAGATAGGGATCTTCCAAACACATTCACATGAAAAAAATTTGACAGAAATCAGAGGGAGAAGGAGTGGGCATCATTTGACATTATTTTTACCTCCAGCACTGTTAAAGCCCTTCTTTGCACTTCAATTCCACAATACACTTAAATACATTGTTAACAGAACAATGTTTTAGATTGTTTATACCATCTTTTTTTTCTTCCTAGCTGATACCAAATTCATGTGCTACACACGCTTTGTTGAGTGTGCTACTGAACTGCAGTGGAGTTGAGCTCGGCACCACCCTCAGTCGCATAAAGGCTTTCACAAAAGGCTTCAGTCCAGAGGTAAGACGTAGCTCACACTCAGACTCATGTCTTTTTTTATAGTGTAGATGTATTGTGTGTTGTCTCACAGCTTTTGTTTGGGATCCAACTATGTCATGTGTTTGTTTCACAGGTAGAAATAGTAAAAGGTTAGAAATGATGTATTCTTTAAAGCATTGTGAATTTATAAAAAATGAACTGAAATTTGTAAGATTTTTGTCTTGCCCGTTAACTGTTACCTTCCTGAACAGGTCATTTTGCCATCTCTTTTCCCCTTTTTAATCTTTACTCCTCTTTTTCCTCTACTGCAATGTCAAACTTTGCTTTTCATGTATTTTCAGAGCAAAGGGTATGCAATAGGAAACGCCCCAGAGCTTGCCAGAGCACATAACAGCCATGCCAGGTAGGTTACAGTCAGTGTTTCTGTTTTACATTTCCTGGTGTCTGTGTGAAAAGGAAAATCCACTCTGCTCGCTTTGTTGTACTCTGTGATACGTTCGGTTTTATGCTTCCATCAGTTTCTCAAGCTCTCTTTCTGTGTTTCTATGGAGACCGGAGCCCAGGCACCTGCCGGAGAAACAGAATGGGATCAGTGCTGTGCGAACCATGGAAGCTTTCCATTTTGTGAGCTATGTGCCTATCAAAGACCGACTCTTCGAGCTTGATGGACTCAAGGCTTACCCCATTGACCATGGCAAGGGCACAGAGTCACACTGATTTGCAGCAGTTTGGCTGCCTTGGAACAACTGAAATCTTATTAAAGTTCTGATTCAGATTTATTTTTCTATAGAGAATTGAGTTCAGCGAATTGAGACCTCCTTTTATATTTTATTATCGTTTTAAGCCAAATATCACTTTGCCAAAAGGCGATCTGTTTTTCTGCTACTCATTCTGCTGTTTTTCTGCTAAATTCACCTCCTGTTTCTACCAAGAAAATTGATTTTGATCTTTTAAAAGTTACCTGGAGACATTAGTGTAAATCATTCTTGTCATTTTTGATTTTGTGAAGGATTTCATCAACATGTTTGGAGATGTTTGTTCAATGCTACAGCTGCTAAGTACTCATCTTCTTGAAATTGCCTCTCAAATAAAGTCTAATATTTCCCTCTGTATCAGGCCCTTGGGGAGAGGAGGAGGAGTGGACTGATAAGGCTCGGCGGGTAATCATGGAGAGGATTGGACTGGCCACTGCTGGGTGAGTCATGAGCCGGCGAGCTCAAACTCACCTTCCACATGCACCCTTAGGGTTTTATTCTCATGCTGTTCCTCTGCTCTATTTTTCCAGTGAGCCGTATCATGATATTCGCTTCAACCTGATGGCGGTGGTGCCTGACCGTAGGATGAAGTACGAGTCCAAACTGGACATTCTTAAGAGGAATCGACAGACTGTTCTGGAGGGTCTGCAGAAGGTCAGTTTTATTACAAAATAGCTCAAATCACATTCGCAAACCCACAGCTCCAGGAGAGATGAATTACTGGTTCAGGTTTCTATTTCAGTTCACTTTCTTTTTGTAGTTTATCTAAGTGAAAATTCAACAATGTCCCAAATTTAACCATAGAGGAACTACTTTTTCCTTGTCTTCAACCATGGTTGAACATTATGTAGAACATGTTTTATGTGTTTTTGTGTCATCAGATGATCCGGCTCACTCAGCCTGAGCTTGTTCATGACAAGAAGCAGCAAGAATCCTCCTCTCCTGATGACAGCACAGCTGGGATTAAGAAGGAGGTCGATACAGAGCCAGTTACATCACAGGGGACTGAGCAGGCTTCTTCAGGTGAATTGATGGATTATCTTAGAGCAACTTTTGTTTAAATATATAGTGTCTGAGTCATACAGAGGCTTTGATGAAAATTCAGCTAAAATTCACTGAAATCTTTCTGTAGATGCAGTGGATGAGTCAGGAGGTCAGACTAAGGATGCTCCCAGTACAGCAGGGAACACTAAAGTCATGGGCAAACCGCCGGTACCCACAGGAGGGGGTGCTCAACAGGTCACCAGTCCAAACCCCATCGTTCAACGCCTGCCAGCTTTCCTGGACAACCACAACTACGCCAAGTCCCCAATGCAGGTAAAAGAAGAATGCAATTTCTCGCTCCCAGTTCAATCACAAGGGAATAGATTTCGTTTTTCGTTTGTTTGTTTTATATCTCAATCCAGTCTGAGGGGGGTAGGTGTCAGCCCTGCGCCCCGATGAAACAGCCAAATTCCAAAAAACACTCATCAAATATTCACAATGAATGATAAATTTGACTGTCAAACGTCAGCACGATGACATCATTGGTCCACAATTTCTACTCAAGCGTTTGAAGAATATTATGAGCAGAGACTACTTTGTCCACAGGGGGCGCCAAATTGACACAAACCAAAGTTGAAGTTGTTGCAGATAACTTCTCTGAATAGAGTGCTTTCTTAAACTCGATATTTATCATCAGAAAGAAAAGATGAATTGAATTCTTTTGTCTAAGTTTTTGTTAATTAGTTTCTTTATTAATTTATAAATTGACCAAATGTTTCGGGTGAAAGTGTTTCAAGGTCAACTTAGTTATGTAAAATGTTAACTTTACATTTCCCTGATTAGTTTTTAATGGGGTCTTTAAATTACCAATAACTAACCTTTCATCTTGGTTACATAGATGTGTAATTTAATGTTTATTTTCAAAGGTTTCAATAACAGAGGTGTTAGTTTTTATTCTCCTGGGGGTAGTTTTCTGTTCCTGTGACTGCATTTGGTTTCCATGGAAATCTGACATTTTCCAATGTGCCACTTTCAGGACACCTTAGATATACACCATCTCACCTACTTTCAAAGGAGCAGGTGTTACATTCAGGGTTTGCCATGACTACCCTCTCCTTACGTCAGCTCATATGTCCCCTGTCGCTTTTATCTGATCTCACTCTTAATCATTTTATTATGTGAAGTGACTTGTTTCTCTAAGATTTTCTACTCAGATAATACAAAAATATTAGTTTTACAGAGGTTCTTGTTTTCAAGTTGGGCTAAACAAACATTTAATAGTTGCATAAAATTTGTTCCTGGAGCTTTGTTTGAGATTTTTTTCATTTGCAGGAAGAAGAGGATCTGGCTGCAGGAGTCGGTCGCTCTCGTATACCTCCACAAACCCCCTACTCAGATGATGAAGATGATTTTGAAGATGAGGAGGAGGAAGTAACTGGTACTGCCGGCACATCAAACAGGTAAGCATATGTGTCTCTCATTTCGTGTTTCTGGATTTGGCTTAAGGAGGTTACTGCGGTTAATCTTGAGATTTCAGATTTGTCATATGCCTTGATCGATCTGTCTTTAAGGGTCAGGCGGAAGGCGAGTTTGCGATCACAGACAGGACGGGTGGTGACTGGGATGGAGAGTCAGATCGCCCTCACTGTGCTGGCTGAGAAACTGAAGAAAGAGGCTCAGAGAAAAGACGCCTTAAATACCCCCCTCTCTGTGCGCACAGAGGGGCGCACTGGGGGCATTTGCATCACGTCTGCTTCCCAGCCGTCTCCCACCCCCAGCAACGAGAGCACCGACACCGCCTCTGAGATTGGCAGTGCCTTTAACTCCCCCCTGCGCTCACCGGCTCGTTCCCAAGCTGCCACGCGGCCGTCCAGCCCTGTTGCCTCCCATCTGTCTCGGGTTTTATTTGGAGAGGATGAGATGCTACGGCTAGACTCCAGACATAACCGAGCTGTGAGAGAGCTGGGCCCCTCTGTCAGCATCGCCTTGTTACACCTCCAGGAAGACGGAGCCATCTATGCTCTGCCTCCATCTGGTGAGTACAAGAGACGTCATTTACTAAGTTGGCTTTAAAGCTTCTTGTCTGTCACTTTATACTCAGAGCCCAGTCGAAGCATATTTATCCTTTTCGACAGGAAAGTTGGGCGTCTTCAATGGGAATAATATGCACATTTAATATGAACTTGTCTGCATTTGGCTTTTTGTTGTTTTTAATCGGTGCGGTAGATACGTTTGCTGATGGGACAAAACAGACATCCACACCTGAGAAGATAAAAGACAAGGAACAAACAGGCCTTGTGGCCGGAGCAACAGAAGAGAAAGAGGGAATCAAAGCGGGAGAGGAGGGACCATCTGTGGAGGTAAAAGAAGAGGAGGGCAAAGATGGAGCTGAGGTGAAACCCAGCAAGGAGAAGCTCAATGCTGCTGAAGTTGCTGCAGACAGCAAGCCTGCTGGGGATAAGTACTCTCCCAAAGTAAGTCTGAGTATTTTTCATCATGCATGACAGATCAGAGCTAACTATTTTATCAGTCTGCCAACAGAGTACTCACATGTTTTTTTCACTTTTCTTGCTAATTAGTGGACGATTTCACAAGCCCTAGACATATCATAATAAACAAGTGCTTAATCTTCTTTTCCTGCAGGAGCTGCTCGCACTGCTCAAGTGTGTTGAGGCTGACATCGCCAATTATGAGGTGTACCTGAAGGAGGAAGTAGAAAAGAGAAAGAAATACAAAGTAAGTTTTACCTGAAACTAATTAAAATCTTAGATGAGAAGATATTTTTCTTCTCTGGTTTTAATCCCAACTTTTTCTTCTCATCCAACCAGATTGATGATCAGAGAAGGACTCATAATTATGACGAGTTTATCTGCACCTTTATTTCCATGCTGGCCCAGGAAGGTAATCAAAAACATTGTGTCTTAATTACAAGAGTTAGTTTTCCACTTTCTCTGGAAAAAAACGATAGCGACTATGTGGAAACCACATGTATCAGGCTACCTATCAGGATTCGCTGTCTGCCACCGGGTGGTTGTGCCACCAGGAGAGCTGCAGGGTCATCAGCTGGGAGCAAAAGTAGTTCACTTTAGTAATTCTGTTACATGTCAACGATGGGGATGTCCCCCCACTTTCCCATGCCTGGTCCTTCCCCCTTAAAGCCCAGGGCTTCCCTGCTCTTCCTCGTTGGCCAAACCTAAAGGACCTTTTTGAATTAATGATAAGACAACCAACCACCCTACTACCCCACAGTTTGCTCTGTGTATTTGTCCCTTTATTATAGGGGTGGGAGAAAGAATCGATACAGCATAGTACCGCAATATTTTGTCTGGTGATATATCCTCTCATTTACCAAGTAACGATTTTTTCAAATTTAATTGTTAATATGAAGTCAAATCTATGATAATGGAAAAATACAATCAACTGTTTGCCCAGTGAGGTTGGCAGAGGTGACATCATAGAGCAGGAGAAAGTTAGTGCAACAAATATATATATAAAAGGGTTTGCAAGATGTGCATGAAAATATAATATTGTTTAAATAAGACAAACAAAAAGGAAAGACAAATGCTAAATTATCAAAACAGTTGAAAAAATTGTATAAATTGCAATATATGGTATTGTAATACTCGTATTGCAAAATGTGAAAAATTGCAATAATATCGTATTGTGGCCCAAGTATCGTGATAATATCGTATTGTGGTATCACTGGTGATTCCCACCCCTACTTCATTATAAAGCTGCCTCCATCCCTCAGTCCCATGAGAGTGGACGCTGCATTCAGATGGAATCCACAGCCAGTATGTGCAGTTGGAAGTAGCTGGACCAACCAGAGAGTTTTCTCAGCACAGGCCTATTTGGAAGAAACTCACTTCAGCCCAACGGTAGAAATGCTGGTCCTACCTAAATTTGGATTGACCTTGCAAAAGCAAAGAAGTGAGGGTTGGGCGAGACTCCAGCTGCCTAAATAACAACTTCATTGAGCTTGACTGGCAGTCAAGCCAGCCACACCCCAAGTTTATACCACATCATGCAAAACATAATGTCTTTAAAAAACTTCCCAAATATGTTTATTCCTGTGATAAAAAAACTTGAATTTTGTTATGGGTGTCAGCGGGGTCTTCAGAGGTTTAAGGACCAACCTCAAGTGAACGTCTAAGAAACTGCAGTTTTTGTATTCCCGCAATGGCTTAATTCAAACATTGTCGATTGTTGCCTGAGAAAATGACTTATTTTCTCAAAGTAATGAAATAAGAATGGAAGAATAATGGAGAGAAATTGAGATAGCGCCACTGGTTTTGTGTGGTAGCTTAAGAAATTGCAGTTGATCTTTAGGGCCTAACAGAAAAAATTAAAGAAAAGCTGTTATTGACTCTTATAAAGAACAGAACAGAAGCAATACTCCCTTTTTTCTTTTTTTTATGTGACAGTAATACAATCAATATAATCTGAATACATAAATCACATTTACCCATGAATTGTCGTAAGAGAAGTAACATAACAAGTGTATAAAAAGAGTGAAAGGAAGTACGGAGTGGAAAGACTAAAAAGGGATAAGTCTTGACTGTGAAACAGTAGTAACAGCTGAAACCTTGTTGCCTTGCTGCTATTCTCCTGTTTCTTCGCTGCTCCACCTTTCCTAACGCGGTGTCTCTTTCAGGCATGCTGGCCAGCCTTGTGGAGCAAAACATCTCTGTGCGTCGTCGGCAAGGAGTGAGCATTGGCCGCCTGCACAAACAGAGGAAGCCTGATCGCAGAAAACGCTCCCGGCCTTACAAAGCGAAACGGCAGTAATTGCAAACCTCTAACTTCTGTGAGTAACTTCCTTCACTGAGCAGCGGGCAATCACCACACAGAAGAAAATAACTGTGCACTCCTCAAACTGTCTCACGGAGGTGGTTCGGTATAGTATTTTAGTCAGAGGCTCCTCTTCATGAAATCAACCGTTCGATTGGTTATTTCTTTTATCATCCATGTATATACAGTATGTCTCACCATTTTTGTCAACATGTACATTTTCTTTTTTTTTTATCCCACTGATATTGGCGGGGTTGTAAATATAAAAAAGGCATGTTCCATTAGCGTACCTGAATGCTTTTTAATCTCATCAGTCTTTCCTGATGGATCTTCTCTCCAGTCTTGCAGTCAGTACAGTTCGGTATGTCCCTGATTATTCACTTTGGAATCCGTAAGTCTTACTCACGTTTTTATGGTGCCAATGAAGCATTGAATGTTTCAGCAGTAAAAGGTGATGTGTTTTATTCCTCTGTGGCTTCTCCGTTTCCATTTACGCTGCTAGAAGTCCATTTTGTCACACACACACACACACACACACAAAAACAATCTTTTAATTGTATTTCTCATGGGAGTTTTTAAACTTGAGGGAAAGTCACAGAGCATCCGGATCTTCTTTCGTCACTGGGATGTCTTCTCAGTCCAGGCGCTCTCGCTGTGTATGTTTGTATGGTCTTCAAGGTTCTGCTAATGAAAAACAAGCTCCTGTGTTAATTTTCTACCTGAAAATAGCTCTCATTGTGAGTAATTATGAATAAGTCAGAGGTGTGCACTTCTGTGTTTTTGTACATATGTATCCGTTAAATGGCTTACCTGTACATTTAGTTCCATTCTTTTTTTTGCTTGCCAATAAAGTAATTGAAAAAAGTCTTGTTATAATCCGTTCATATCACCTGTCCCTTAGAGATGCATTCACTCACACTTCCGCTGGTAAATGACTTTTCTATGTCTTTGAGGCCATTTTTTATAGCATTGAAAATAAGAATAAAAATTAATGTGAAAATGTACATTAGTATATCTTACCTACAATCTCTGAAAAGCTATTTGTTTTGATTAAGAAAAAAACTCAAATACCACCAATATGTCAGTAAGATGTTTATACAGGTGTTTGTAGGGTACAAATTTTATGAAACAAAACTGCCAGGCTTAATTCTTTAAACATTAAACTTCTATGACTTTCAGGAGTATTCATGACTGTACAAACTCTGATAAATTGATGTAACTGCAGTTTGGAGGTTTGGTTTGTGACTACAGTGTTCTGCCATGATAGAAATGCTTTTAGGTATGATGCCATCTGTGAACAATAACATGTTGACAACTGTAACTTACAAATGGTTTCAGCTTTAAGTAGGGTTTCATTTTTCTTAATATTTAGTGTGCTAAATCAAACCTGCTTCTCATATTGTAGTGACAGCTTGTGTACACTAGGGAGAGCAATCATTTTGAGACAGTGTGCATGAAAGCGCATGCTGCTGTGCTGTAAGGAGGACCTCTCAGAGTGAAATGGGCTTTCCCTTTTTCTCAGTAGAGACTGTGTTGAAGCTCAGTGTCTGATATGACAGCTCAGTTTAACACCCCCAACCTCAAGGATTTTGTACTGATATTTTCTTCACTTTTTATATGCAACGTACTTTGTAACATTGAAGCTACCATTTATTATTTTGTCTTTTTTATATAATATAATAGATCTAATATGTATGATGCATTAATCAAGGCCAAAAATTCTGAAATGTGACAATATGAGCACTGGAATACTCATTTCTTTAATACTAATACTCTTTAATACCATGCAATTTGCTTTTGGTCTTTTGTTACAGGCTGTTTGATGAGGCTGGTTGCAGATCTTGTTTTCTAGCTCTTAACTAAGATACTACAGCAGTGACACAATATTATAGCATGATTTTATTTAACTCAAATAAAACTGCTGCACTGAAAATGTATGGGTTGAATAGAATACCCACTCCTATATAGGATAAATGAAGTACAGACTTTCTAAATATCAGATATGATACACTAACTTCTGTGAATCAGGATAATATTCATGTTATCAGAAAAGTGGTCCCTTATGATCAACTTACCCTGTGTATGGGGTAAGTTGAACATGGGATTGGGGTAAGTTGAGCCATATTCCTACTACCCCCCCCCCCACTCTCCACCTCAGCCCTCCCTCACCTTCTCTCTCCCTGAATAACAGTCACTTCTTCACATTCATGTGTATTTTTATCTATTATTCAACAGGTACAATAATTCTTTTTATTATTATAATTATTGCACATAACTGCTAAAAAGCTGTTTTGTAAAAAGTCATTTTAATTTGGCGTTATTTCGATACTAGTCCTTTTAATCCCAAAATTGTTTTCTGTTTTATTAGTTGCTTCTTGTCTGCCATTCGACTAGTAGCCGATATGAAAATGTAAAAAAAAAAAAAAGCATAAATTTGAAGAGTCTTTCTAATAATCAATCATATAGTGATAACGATTGGTCATTTAGGTTGAGGACACAAATGTACATCTACTGTATGCAGTGTATATATATATATATATATATATATATATATGTGTGTGTGTGTGTGTGTATATATACACACACACACACACACACACACACACACACACACACACACACACACACACACACACACACACACACACACACACAGTCTATGGCTTAGATTTACAATATTTGCGTGATGTTTTGAGATAACAGCGCACCGTGAACGCGCACGTACTTCCCTCTCGAGTTCCCACCCATTGCGTCAGCGCGCTCCCTCGCCCTCGCCGTCAGTGCGCGTGCTCCGTGCGGGATGCTGAATTGTAGGTGATGATGGCGGAAGGGGAGCAGCGCTGAGTTTCATCTGAGTTCTAACCACAGCTGTAGAACCACCTACAACATCGTTTCTCTCCGTCGAGACCTATCCCGACACGATGGGGAACGAGGCCAGTATGGAAGGGGAGGGACAGGCGGGACAGGCCGGTCCCGCCGTCCCTGCAGCGGGGGCTCCGGCTTCCATTTCAGCACCACCGGACTCTGGACAGCTCATCAAGCCGAGCAATGGAGCGCCTGTTGGAGGAAGCGGGGCTGCACCCGGGCCGGGGATTAACAGGTAGCCGCGATAGCTAGGACGCTTCTCCGCCGAAGAGTGTTGAGAAATGAGGGGAAGTCGACTCCACGGCAGCGTGGCGTGGCGTGAACCTAACTGCTGTGCATCTGTTCACGGCGCAGCGTAGATATAGGATCAACCGACTGCGTGGAGATAGACTTGAATGGGTGCTTAATTATTTATTTCAATATCCTTGTCAACACAATTCACCACCCTTTGGAGAGCTGTTTCTGCTTTTTCTGGCAGCACCACCCTCTTACTCAACGCCGATATGGTTCGAATCAAATCTAATATGCAACGCTGTCGATGAAGAATCAATAATAACGTAAAAATAGCTTCCAATAGGTCCGATTTTACGGTGTTTATCCTCAGGCATCAGCGGTAGGTGAGCATGAATGAATGAGCGACATTTTTCCTTCTCATAGTGAGGCAGTGCCAAGAAAATATGACTATAAAAGAGAAGATCTTGAGAATAATAATAATAATGGTGGTGGATTAAATAGGAATGTAAATGATGCAAAGTGTATTGGATCTCACTCACTCACTCATTCACTCACTCGCTTCCATTACAGAGTGATTTCCTGAACATGCTTCGACATGAATGCCGGTAAATACAAAGTCATTCCGTCTGTATCCTGATGACAGCGTGTATGATGACAAAGCTACCATCAGATATCACCGGCGTCATTGTGAGCACACAACCATAGAGCTGTCTCACTTTATCAGACCTCTGTCCAAATCAATATGCTGCCTGTGGGCCACTGATTGCTTTTCACAATCGTCATGCAGAGGAAAATGTAATTTTTTCTTCAAGAGTGATGTTGCATCCAGACACAGAAACCAGACACATTAACTAACAGAGCTATGGTAGCCTGAAAGGACAATTTTCCCACCACATGTGAAAAAACAAATTGTTTTTATTATATAAGCATATGAAATATTCGCCCCTCTCCGAATCCAAAAGGCAGCCCAGATCATTAGTCTTTAATAACGTGTAGTCGCCTGTAGGTCTGTATTTTCGGTGTGGGTGTGCAGGAGGAATTATCCCTCATAGCAGATCTGATATTGCGTTAATTACACAGTTCAACAGTTGTAGATGTGAATGTGAAGGAGTAGAGGCACAGCTGCGCCTTATAGTTGCATAAACAGGACGCAGTTTCGAGAAGACGTGTAGTTTCAGTGGGCCTCAGTCGAAGGCCTTACAGTACAACCCAGAAGGTGAAACTCATTGAGAAATCAGACTTTGTCTTTGGGTACAGGGGTAACAGTGAGGTTTAAAGGTGACTAGAAAAGCGTATATTGACAATAGCGTTCAGGCCTGTCTATTTTTCTTCTTGCTCTTCATCCTGCAGGCTGGTTTGAAAGCTCATAGCTTTCCCATGTAACCTCATGATTCTTTTATGCCTTGATTTCTCTCCGGGATCCACCCTGAGGAGTCTTATAAGGCGATGGGAAGTGCTCAGAGACACAGAGAGGGAGTATATCATACGGTTGATTAAAATGATTTTCCTCAGATGATGGGCCTTCATTCAGAGTGAGTCTTTGCCTTTAAACACTCATGTGACAGCACAAGGAACAGTGAGCATTGTTGAGACTGGAGATAGGGGACTTTCATCTTAATTAAAAGGAGCCGCAGCGTTTCCTACGTTCGCCTGTTATTATGAATGGGGGCATTAAACGCTGTTTATATCAGAACCATGTTGTGATATGAGATCCGCGCAGGCCTTTTGCTCTGTCTTTGACTGTATTATGATTTATTCAGTGCAGGCAGAGAGTTGAATCTGCGCTCATATAGGAGTCCATAAAGCAAAGGGAGTCAACCTATTCTTCTGTATCATGTGGTTGTTTTGTTGTCTGATCACGACATCGTTGAGTAAGTGAACCATTATCCTGACCTGATGACCAGAAGTGACAAGCTTTCAGTCATGTAAGAAGTTACATAAATACATACACCTACACTTTTTGTTGAAGAATTAATACATATGCTGTTTTTTATCTCTGAAGTGCCATCTATAACTGCTTCATCATGGAGTAGATGCGAGCTTCGGTTTTTTTTTCCTCTGCTAGCCTTGAAAATCAGTTTACATCAAAATTCAATCATAGATCTTGCTGCAGCTGCAGTTTGTAGAACCCATGAAAATAATGGATACAGTCATGTTCTGAGACACAAACAGTGCGCCCTTATAATTAATTTACCCTCGGCGATAGCAGCGCTGCTTACCATGTAGCCTAAACATAGCAAATGGTTCTCACAGCTCAAACAAATAATGCAAAAGCAGAGTTAATATTTATGACGCTGTGACAACCATAACATACAGGAGAGATGCATGACTGGCTTCAACAGATGTCCAGTTGACACTACAATGTAAAAAATGTAGGGCACCAAAGTATGTGCTCATTAGGAGCGCTGTTGTTTCTCTGTATGTTGGATAAAAACATTGTACTTGCATTGCCACATACTTCCTTGGTGTGCTGCATCATCTCAGGCTGTAGAGGTCCATTTCAGACGTACTGGGATCCACCTGAAGCCAGACTCTGGTTTGGTTTCTTCGCAGACCCCAAACTCCAGATAATGTAGCAACAAAAGAGACACTGAGCTCAGCCTGAGATTTTTGGATGGGAAATTATATTCAAGACTACTTTCAAAGAACCTGGAGTGATTTTTAACCCTCACATACTGTTCAAATCCTGTATCCTCACAGTATGTTACGGGTCAAAATTGACCCAGCCCAAGAATTGCCCATGTAGCAAGTATTTTCACCAAAGTTCTAACACCCAAACCTATTTATAATGTTTAAATGACCTATGCTACTTCAAAAAATTTTTGATTTGTCCTTCCTAAATGTTTCAAAAAGCAGGGAAAGTGTATTTTTTAGGTTTTACAGCCACTCGTTCTTGGTGAAATATATATTTTGGAGAAGAATATCTATTACACAAAATAATGTCATGTGATATTATGTAAGAAATAAAAGAATATAAAAGTCATAATGATAGGGGTATAGAGGAAAAATGTGTAAAACATTTTCAAAAATACACATGAATATTTTTAAATTAATTTCATGTATTTTGGGCCACTTCAGGAGAAGTCATCAAGTTTCAGGCTTAAAGAATGACGTTTAGGGTATTTTTACTGCTGTTTGACCCGAACAGTCTGTGAGGGTTAAGATAAGACTTCACTTTGTGTGAATGAATTTTCACAACCTTGGAAAACTTGAGCAATCTGTATTAGAGGTACTGCTTGTTGCTCGTTCCAGGATTTACTTTTTAACCTGTTTCTCTCATAACTGCAGTCCTTCCAATCCAGGCAGACAGAAACGACACATACTCTTTTTTTAAACCAGAAGCTTAATATGATTTTTTAATTTGTATGAAAAGCATTCCAGCTTCATAGCTCTATAACTTCGTAGTTCTTTTCGATTTTCATCAAGATGTACAATTGATAGTGAGACAAGCTGTTCTTGCTGCTATCTTTGTTTTGGTTAGAAAAATAACTCAACTTTGGGAACGGAAATTTGACATCGACGGAGAAACTAGGACATTATCTGAATGACGACAAAACACAACCGAAACACGTTCACGATCGGTCTTGTCATTGGGATTGTTGTTAAAGAGCTGCTTGTACCTTGTCTTCTGTAATGCATCACACACTGTAGCTCCAGCTCAACAGATCTCGCTTTTATATCCTACTTAGATGTTGTAGAATTTATATTTTTCCGCAGCGAGCGCTCCCTCATCAATATGATACATTTTGGAGGCTTTGCCAAACCTGTCTGACACTAATTGATGATGTGTCTGCAACTATTGGAAATAGGAAGTGCCCTGGCCTGTAAAACTACAATCCATATGAAGTTTTGAGAGTACTGATACAGTCGTCCCCTGGGGCTGAGTTTTTGTAGCTCCTGTCACCGTCTGGGAAGAATTTCAGAAATAGTTTCATCAGTTTGGATCATGACTTCTTATGATTCTGTGTAAGTGCTCGTATACAACACTTATGTCTGAATGCCTGTGTCCCGAAATACAACCATTCGCTGTTGTGGGTCAGATCTCTTCGTAAAAGTCACATCCACATGTTCCACGTTTAAGGAGTCACAGAATCTATTGAATCTCTGCTGCTGGGTAATTATGGAGTTTAAAGAAGTACCCCCAGGAAAACAAGATTATCACCTTCTTTTATTTTACCGCCTGCCTGTCTGTCTGTCTGCGGTCACCAACAATCCTGAAACGATTGAATCACCTTTTTTCGTCTCTGTGTGGATGAGCCAACATTTCATGGTAGAATTATCCCCGCTCGGCGCCTTCAACATACATTTACAGACAAATAATGCGCTTAGACATGGATTCAGGTCTGATGCATCCTCTGCTACCTCTCTGATAACCTTTAGATATGACTAAATTGACAGCACAGGGTATTCTACAGCAGCCTGAGTCACTTGTTTTCAATTGTAGTGGACATCAGAATAAATCGATGAGACATACTGTATGCTGCAGAGACTCAACTATGGAGACACTGATACACATCGACTCGGACTGGAATGAAGTGCCTGTTGCTTTTGCATCTGTTTAAATGGACATCTTCACAAGCTTTATGTATGTTTTGTCATGTTTGCACATTAGACAAACGTAATAATTGTTGATTGCAAGGTTGTTTGATGCTGATAACCCCCTTTAGAAGTGCAGCAACAGCTAACCCTTGTATCAGCGTTGTTTAAACGTCTGAGTTTTAGCTCGAATCTTTCTTTTCAGTCGGCTCAGTTAGCCTTTTATTTCCCACCATTTAACCCATATAAAAACTGAAGTTGAATTTCTGGTTGGCTTGCTGCATGGAGGTGAGAAAAGCATCAATCTTCTTTTCTAACTCAACAGAGAGAAATAATAATGACACTACCTGAAAATGTTGAACTTTTCTTTGTTGCATGTATTATTGAAGCAGACTAGAAAACTCCTTTTGTCTCCTTGTGATAGAAAGTTTCACAGGGAGCTCTCATTACATCAGATTGGCAGCTTACAAACCCTCACACTGTTCACTATCCACTTTGTGATAAAACAAGCTATTTGTAGTGCTTCAGATACAAAGCCACAAGTAGTTCTCAGTGGACTCCCATTTACTGATGCAAGAAAATGTTTTGAGAAGTCTTTTGAAAAGGTGTCTCCTTGTTTATATGACTTTTCTGGGTCTTATTAAGGTGCCATAGGAATCCTAGCAGGTCTGTTTTTCTGCATTTAAAGGTGGGGTAGGCAGGATCTGAGGAAGTGTCAGTTTTGGGGAGAAATCTTGAATGTAAACTCTACCCCTCCGTACCAATTTTTCCTTCAGCTCCTCTTCTCCCCTCCGTCTCTGCTCCAGCAAGCCCCGCCCACAAACAGACGCTTGCATTCGTTTGTATCGTTCCAATTAAATTCAGATATAATGCAGATAAATACTTTAGATAATTACAAATGGGGCCCAGTCATCGTGAAAGTCAGCAGCATAGGTGCTACTGTAGATGCCAACAGACTACCAACAAACACAAAGTTTGCAGGACTTCTAAAACTAGGATAGAGTGACATAGTCCAGGACCTGAGGTCAACAGTTTAGTGGTGCTATAACACGCAGCAGGTCCCGTTTGACAAGAAACACTTCTGTTACAGACACTTGGCTTACTTTGTTGTAGCGGTTTACCTGTCCAGCAGAAAAGTTACAGGGTCCATAAGACCCCGAAGCATCCCCCATCATTGTTGACCCGGCTTCTTAGCTCTTGCCCGGTCTACCTCCTTTTTAAGCGCCCGTTATTCCCCCAGAGTCTTCGGTATTTACTTTGTTTTCTTGTTTGTGTTGGCAGTCGTGGCTAAAGGAGGATTCAGACAATTTTCCGTACTTTCTGGTTGGTTTCTACTGTCCGATATTGTAGCATGCTAACTTTGATTGGGCTCCTGAACGACACAGGGGAGAAGCATCTGCCTCTCAGCCAATCAGGATGGGGGAGGCGGGGAATGGCTGTGTTTACAGTCAGAAAGAGCGGAGTGCTCTGAAATTTTAAAATGTTGACTACACGGACATAACAAAACACAGCGATATCATTATATTACCAAATGTCATTAATGACTAATAGCTATTGACTGATATTAAAAGATTTTTTGTAAATACACCACAAAGTAATATGCTTCTTTAATGGATTCCTGCCTACCCCACCTTTAAGTGAGACTTCCTTCTCTTTTGTGATGTCCTGGGGTAACATTACTCAGTATGTCAGTAGTGGAAGCATTTCCAGTTGAGCCTCGGAGTCATAGTAGTGGTCAGCACGCTGTCAGGGCTGAGTCTTGAGTGCTGTTGTGCAGAATTGGTTTGAAAGTGGAGGATCTATCTGATGGGCTCAGTCACAGTGAGCACAGCCTCCCTGCTGAGAGTGGATGAAGGTTCTGGTTGTGTAAAAGCTCCAGTCATCAGCGGTGGCTCATAATTGCTAACATGCTCTATTTGAATTCTTTTATCCATCCCTTATTTCCACCATTCTCTTACTGCAGATGCAGGGCCGCTGCCGAGACTGTCTTTGAAGATGACGGCCATGACAAAACAAGGCCTAAGTTGTTATGACAGCGGAAATCCTCCATTTCTCTTTAACTATTGGCGTGAACGCTGGAGGGCATGAGCAAGGAAACCAAAAGTTTATAATACAGTTCTCTGATACACTAACTTAAATTTATCCTAAAAATGTCGTCAGTAAGGCCAGATCAGAAAGAGCTTCAAAGAGTCAAAAGAAGCCACAAGGAGCACTTCACAGAAACTAATAGAGGCGATATAAAATATTTAGCATATGCCTCTCTGTTGCCAGCATTTTGAGTAGTTTGATATCACACTTTGAACAACAATAAAATCCTTTAATGGCATGCAGTCTGAGTGCATCTCACAGCTGACAGCTTCCAAAATATAAGCACTCAAGGAGAAGTGCTTCTCCTCCTGAAATTAAGTAGAGCTCAGTGGAATGAAACCCACTTGTGAAATCATTAGATGCAGCTCATTTGAAATGTATAGTTTGATTAAAATGTGTAAGCAACATATTTGCAGCACATTGATGAAATGTTATCATGCCAACAAACTGGGTAGATGTAATAACAGGACAAAGCAAATCAAAGCTCCACGAGTCAAAGTAAACTCGAGCTCCACTTTATGAACTCACTCTTGGTGGTTTTTAACCACATCCCGAAACCACGTCTCAGAGTGAAAAAACCTCATTTAATAAAAAAGGACTCTGTGGCTTTACTGAACTAAGCCACTAATAGTGCTGGTAAATGGGCAACGAGTTAAAAAGTTTGTTTGGTTTTTTTTTTCATCTTTTTTTTAGATTATTTACTAATTTTTCTTTATGTAGAACTAATGCTTTTGTGACTTCTCATACAGGGGCACAACAAAAATACACATTTATCACTTTATTGTTTTAAGCATACAATGTCCTGGTTTAACTGCAACTTAATGTGTGTATTATAATTCAACTTTATTAATTCTTAGGGCACTTTTCAGACAAAAAAAATGCAGTTCAAAGTGCCTCACAGAGGCTAAAAACATCAATTAACAACAATAAAACCCGAACCTCCCATTCACAGACCCACCCATGGACCCACACTCACCCACACATACACACACAAGCGCACACAGTGTGAGAATTTAAGCTATATTGTTAAAGAGACATGGCCTGACACTGAGGCATTATATGAGAAAAGAGCTACCTTTGGGAAACACTGGAGATAAAGATAAAAAATAAACAAATAAATAAAAAAGGGTAAAAAGGAAGACTAAAACCTGATGGACTAAAGCAAGAAAATAATCTTAAATGAACAGATGAGTAAGAGCTTTTTACCATGTAAAAGGGGTAAAAGAAGTAAAAACCTCTAAGACGGGAATTAAGAAAAAGACTAAAAACAGAGATAATTAATAAAATGACAAAATAAACATCAACAACTTCGATTAAAATGAACATTTGCAATAAGAGAAAAATAAAAAGGCAATTACACAAAAGTCAAATAATGTGATGGTAATGATTTCAAGTTTGATACAAAATTCAAGCAAATGAAAATTCTGTTTTTCTACACAAAAACAAACAAGCAAAGCAAAATCCTCCGGTTTTCAATTTGCGACGACCTTATTGAAAAAACTGAGCCAGGTGAGGGAAAGCAGCTGCTGATGCAGAATACACAATCCAGTTTTGTCGATGTAAATGCACAGGAAGATGTTTGGTTTCATCATTCAGGACAGGTGGACATTTAATGACCATGGGAGATATTCTTCCCCAGGTGTTGCAAAAGAGGATTGTGAGGTGTGAGTTGAAATGAGAACTCCAGCTTTACTTGCACTGTTGCATTTCTATATGTGTAGCTTTCCAGTAAGTCGAGTTTTGATTTGTATATTGAAATTGCTTTGGTTTCATTTCATGCGTTTACAGTTAGTGCAGAAATACAAAAACAGCCCAACAGAAAGGAATTTTTTTTTGTGTAGAATTGATTCGGTGATAATAATATGTGGTAATATTGTGGATGTTACAGACTCCTCCTGGATGTGGTAATCATATCTTTGTTGATTATAGATGGGGTTTTTTTTGTGTACAAACAATACTAGGTGCCAATACCAGGGGGCAAAAGCCTGCTGCGGAGTGAACTGATATCAATAATGATGCCGTATTGTTGAGATATCCATGAATTTCACTCAATTTACCAGGTTGTGACGTTGTTTTGGATGTTTCTAATATCAGGAGCAGGGTCAACTGTTTGTCGGTTGTTTGTTTTGCCGATTCCTTCAGTTTACAGCACAACAGCTCCTTGTCATTTTCTTTCTCCGTTGACTCCGCTAGTAAACTAATAAGAAATGTCTCGCTTTCTGCCCCCTGGCTGCGTGCGCATACCTGCGATGACGTTGCACAGAAACCCGTCTATACATGCTATGATGCTTTTTCTTTTCTAAAGTTTCAGGTATCATGTAGTGGGTGAATTACGCAGGTTTTATGAAATGTATTTAAAGTGTATAAGTGCATATTAGGTGTCATTTAACTCCCCTGCTGAGCCACACACATTTTATTCTACGTATGTGTGTGTCAGCAGTTACAACCAACTGTTTTTCTGTTGAATATATAATCAGAATTATGCTTCACTTCATTTATTTTGTTTTCTTCTTTGTGATCTCTTCCAGAGCACCTCCGTCAGACCCAGGCCCTAAAGCGGGAGTCCAGAGCAGTCATGGGACAGGGGATAGGTTGGCCTCACATGACACTCCTCAGCATGCTGCACCACAGGGAGAGCAGGGACAGGGTCATGTGGCTAGAAAGAGTCTACAGGTAGATTTGGGGAGCAGTAGGACTGGGAGGTCCCCCTCTGTGTCCCCCGACCGGGGTAGCGTCCCCACCTCCCCATATTCTGTGCCACAAATTGCACCCATGCCCAGCAGCAAACTGTGCCCCGTCTGCAAAACCACTGACCTGATGGCCACAGGGGATGACAAGCCCAATGTCAACACCTGCACACAGTGTCACTCCATGGTGTGCAACCAGTGTGGCTTCAACCCCAACCCTCACCTCACCGAGGTAAGCAGCGCTGCTCAGCTGGAACAATAAGACACGTGTTTCACTTCATACATCCTCAGCACATGTTTCTGTTTTTCCTCCATTTCTTCTCCTTCATTCAACAAGTAATCATATGTTGTATACAGTGAAAGCATAGCTGAGATAGTTTGCTGTCATTCTGTGCTGAATTACAGGCAGCTCAGCATCTGCCCTGGTGCATCCACTTGGAAAACAAACACCAGTGAATTGGAAAAAAAAAAGAAAGAAAGAGAAAAAAGAAAAAAAGGTCAATGCAAAAAACTGAAAGGATTCAGAAAGAAATAAGCACACTGTGTTTGGTGCTCTACTCAAGGTTCTTGGTTGTATAAACATGAAGTTTCTGACTGTAATAACTCTGTCATCCCATTCATCGGTAATAAGCAGCTGAAAAGAGAATGAATTGTGGCAGCAGTGACTTAGTAGTCGAGCCGGTCCTCCCCCATGTCCTGCTGTCCACATGCTGAAGTGTCCTTGGGCTAGAACCCCAACCTGTATGAGTATGGGATTAGTTAAAACTAAAACCGATGGGTGCTTTACATGGCAGCTGTTGCCTTGAAGGTCGTGTGAATGAATGAATGTGTCGATGAGTGCTTTGAGGGGTCAGAAGACTGGAGGAAATGGTATATAAACAGTGTATTTACTATTTAAATCCAGTTCATAGACAAAATCTTCAGGGACAGTGTGACCTGCCAAGGGACTGCAGATGTGAATTAGCTCGAAGGTAGCTCTGTCTCAGTTAATCAAATGGCAGCGTTTCTGTTTATACCATCCATAGTTTCTTCACAAATAAATGAGACTGATACATTTGGCCATATTTTTAAGTAAAACTTTCTATTTGATAAAATCTTAGCTAACATGGCATTACCAAAGAGGTGTCTGAAAGCTAATAAAATTGTTTGGTAGTTCTCCACTGTAATATAAACATTAAAATTATAAGCCCATGTAATATTAGATAGAATTTACGTTCCAGCTGATGTTATGTTAGCCAAGATTTGGTTGAATGTTTCTTCAACTTGTTGTCCGATGGTTGTCAACACCTTCTCAGTTTTACAAATATACTTTATTATCACCCAGGGCTCTCCGAGTTTTGTTTAGTCCTTGGATTTCCAGTGGCGTATTCATAGAGAAGAAAGCATTCAACGTTTCAAAAGGGTTATTTCAGTGTATTCAACTTCCTGGGATGATATTTGGTCAATCGGTTGTTGAGTATGCTGTTTTTACTTAAAATGTGATAAAGACTCCCTTTCTCGTTTGTCTGTAAAGTGTCTGATCAATCACAACTTCTTCCATCTTAAATCTAAACCCTTGTTCAGAGAAGTATGACGTTAAAACACGTTTTAAACTTTCCACACTGAGAGAGAAAGGGACTTTGTTCAAATGGACAGTCAGGTGACTGTATGACCACAGCTTTCAGCTCATTATTGTATGAATAAATTAATATGGTACATAAGTCCTTGTTATAGTGCTGCTTTGACACAGGACCATGTGTCTTTACGCCTGAAGGCCCTCAGTCATGTGTGACATAATAAGCTTGATGTGGTGTTGCATGATAACATTTATGAGCCACATACTGTATGTTGAGGGTGGGCGATAAATTATCATTTACGATATATCACCAGAAAAATCCTCCATAATAAATATTTGCCATCTCACAATAAATACGATAAATGCAAGTTGATAATATAGGCACGAGCGACGGACTTGCAGCCATAACCCACACAGAGCAGAGTAACAAACAAACATGTCGGAAGGTAATGAAGAAGACGTTTCTGAGCAGCTTGTTACTGAATGAGGCTCCACATGAGGGGTTTCCTTCAAGATTGGGGCTTAGATGAGTGCAATCAGGTATACCTGACATCAGACAGTAGATCTGCTGCTTTGTTGTCATTAGTTTTCTCCATAACCTACCACTAAAACTTGTGGTTAAGGGTCTTATTTGACTGTCCAAACTGGTGTTTTCAAGACAAAATGAGTCAAAAATAAAGATTGGAATTATAATATTTTTTACTAGAGGATTTTATCTTGTATATAGTCTGTACCTATTATTATTTATTTATTTTTAGTATTATTTTTTTCTTACAACTATTTTTGTACTTTTAATTCGGTCTCTGTTCTGTCTTTTTGTATTTGTTGCACTGAAAATGGAGAGAGATATCCATTTATGTTATTATTTTTGGATAAAGCTCTAACAATAGTATTCATAGTATCCATAGTTGACGTCAATGTGGGAGACTGTATCCCTTAGAGGCCTCAGAGCTTAGATTTAACACTCATATACACCATAAAGTATAAGAAGAGGAGTCTGTAACAGTGAGCGCACGTTTTGAGGTTTTCTAAGTGGCTGACTCAGGTAGTTGAATTAATGGTAATTATTTCTTGTTGACATTTGTGAGTAATTCCAGCGATGGCTATTGTTTTGCAGTTGGCTGTTACCGCCTCACAGGCCGGACTGCACCAGCTGAAGTGAGGTTATGAATCAGTTTCATGCTGGTTCAGAGCTGTGAGCATCTGAGGCGTAGTCATTGTTCATCTTGATTTGTTAAGGGTTTAATATTCTGTTGACCTCATGGTATTTCATCCTTTCAGACCCGGGTTACCGCGTTATTCTTCCCAGTAACATGTTGGTCACTTCCTGTTAGCTGTAATGAATCTTGAGGCCCTTATCATGAGCAAATGCTGTATTTGTTTTTAGCTAATGCTACAAACCAAAAGCACACACAACCGCTGAACAAAACTGCATCCATCCTTTCTGACAGGCCCTAGTGAGCATCCGAATCATGCCCAGAGCCTCTCCCAAAGAGAGCCCTTTAATAACACCACCACTGACCACTGCACAACATGTATCCCCCCCCTTTCACATTCATTCATATGCATCTAAACAGTCATCAGTGTTAACAGGTAGCTGAGAAAGCCCATTGCCTTTATCCAAAAATAAATCACTTTCCTAATTTGAATTAAGATATGCTTCACTGTAACTGTGAGTCAAGTGTGGCTGTGTCATCTGTCACGAAGTTTCACATCAACTCCAGTGAGTCATGTTGCAAAAACTGCAGCCAAGATGCAATGTCAGTTAAGTTGGCCTACAGGCTATCAGCGCAACTGTAGGATGAATAAATATGAGGATTCATCGAGTAAACGGTTTGTTTTTTTTGGAATTCAGTTGTCTTCGCATAAATGTATTATTGCATGAGTGTGTGTGTTTGAGGAGGGAGATTCGGCAGAAGTCGGAAGTGGTGGGAGATGGAAGGACTCGAAAAGGGAATGTGTGGAGCAAAGAGGAGACAGGCAGTGAAGAATAGATGGTGGCAGCGAGTGAAGGAAAGCATGGCAGTAAAGAGAACTGCGGAGGTGGATGTTATGGGTATTTTTTCAGCTCAGCCTTGGTGAGCTTGTCAGATGCTGACAGGGAGGAGAGAGAGGCGGAGAGAGACAGAGGGGAAGCGCTGAGACTCTGGAGACCTGAAGATTTACCCCCCTAACCTACTTAGCATGGATTGGGCTTTTGCCTCAGTGCAGCAGATCAAACAGAACCTTATCACTCTTTGGTTAAAGCGATGATGGTCACGTTGTTGGAAGCAAGGTGATAATAACGCTGGAGATGGTGCTGACTGAAAGTACGATTACAGTGATGACGGGACAAAGCTGCTGCAAGGGTTGGACAGAGAAGTTTCTCTTTGGCACTCGTGGTTAAGCGGAGACAGATTTTTATCGGCTTATGTCTTATTTTTCGGCATTTTCCTAGCAGCACCTCACTCATTACAATTCCAGCTTTGCCTCTTGATAAAAATCCCTGTCAGGTTCTGATTTATTTCTGTTGAAGAATATTTCACAGGTGCTTCTGTTCACAACCTTTATGGACAGAATTTCTAGGCGCAGCCGGGGGGGTGGAGGGTGTCCAGTTCAGCAGGCAGAAGATCGCGTCGCTGCTTTTTGCGGATGATGTGGTGCTTCCAGCTTCGTCGAGCAGTGACCTTAAGCTCCTGCTGGGGCGGTTTGCGGCCGAATGTGAAGCGGCCAGGATGCGAATCAGCACCTCCAAGTGCGAGGCCATGGTCCTCAGTCGGAAAAAGGTAGATTGCCTTCTCCAGGTCGGAGGGGAGGTCCTGCCACAAGTGGAGGAGTTCAAGTATCTCGGGATCTTGGTCACGAGTGAGGGTAGGATGGAACGGGAGATCGACAGGTGGATCGTGGTGAAGAAAGAGCTGAACCTATGGCCATGAACTTTGGGTAATGACCGAAAGAACAAGATCGCGGATACAAGCGGCCGAAATGGGTTTCCTTTGCAGGGTGGCCGGGCTCAGCCTTAGAGGTAGGGTAAGGAGCTCGGACACTTTGAAGGTGCTCAGAGTAGAACTGCTGCTCCTCCATGTCGAGAGGAGTCAGCTGAGGTGGCTCGGGCATCTGGTTTGGATGCCTTCTGGACGCCTCCCGTTAGAGGTGTGTCAGACATGTCCCACCGGGAGGTGACCTTGTGGCCCAGGACCAGGTGGAGGGATTATATCTCTCACCTGGCCTGGGAGCGCCTGAGAATCCTCCTGGAGGAGCTGGTGGAAGTGGCCGGGATGAGGGCTGTCTGGGCTTCCCTCCTGAAGCTGCTGCCCCCCTGCGACCCAGACCCGGATGAAGCGGAAGAAAACGACGACAACGAATATTTCACAGGCGCTGATTGAACTGTCCCAGATTACGGGGATAATATGGAAAAATTCTGTTGTTGAAGAGGATTTTCCCTCAAATTACAAAGAGATGGCCATGCTGATTAAAACGTCGATAACCCTCGGGCAATTCTGTATGTGGGAATTTTACATTACGCTTACTCAGCTCAAAGTCTAAAATACTAACTCAAGCTGGTATAAATTAGAGCAGCCTTTCCTATCTGATGACTGAAACAGCAAAAATAGGTGTTCTGGCCACAGCCTGTTACCGAGCTGTGAGTCAACCTGAAACACAGAGGTGCATTTTAGTCAAACTGGCTGGAAAATGTACAAGCGTTCATTCAACCAGCAAGCTTATTATGACAAAGATAACAGCTAAGTGAAAATTTACTGCCTGCTGTGTTGAATTGGAAATTTTCTGATGAAATAGCAAAAGAAAAAAGCAAGACAGAGAGGAACAAGACAGCCACGATAACTCCAAGGAGAAAGACTAACATAACAGAGAAAAGGAGCAAAGAGATAGGGAACCACAGATGCCTCCCATCTGACAGTGTTCTCCCACCGTCATACAGGGGAACATCTGCTTTATAATTGGTCCAATTTCTATTTATAGTCATACCCTCTTTCTGTCTGCAGCAATGGCCCGGTCCTAAGAAGCCACAGCTGAAAAAAAGAATAATAAGTGAGGGAGGAGTGTGGGGAGACAAAGCAGGAGAGAAAAGCATCATCGTAAATTAAACATAATAGAGCGTTCATGCTGACGCTATGCAACCCCACAGCTCTGAGCACCACACAACAACAACAACACAAAATGCTGAAATGAATTGACAAATAGCGCGGGAGAAAACCTTTTCTTTTTGCATTTGTGTCATACTCGGTGATGAAGGTGTCAGCTTTGCCAAAATACTCTGGAGATCTGAAATATTCCTTGAACCAGTCGTGACATGATGACTTTTTAACGCTTTTGTTTGATAAATGCTTCGGAACAGCTTCTTTGTCTTTTTAACCAACAATCCCACGAGCTGAGGAAGAGTTTTAACAAACGCTCCCACACAGAGCTTCTCTAGAGGCACTCTATAAATCACTCTATATATCTCCTCCTCCTCCATCAAAATACATCAGGTAGGAGGGCACGCTTGGCAATGCTGCACCAGAATCGTTTAGCTTGTACACAAAAGCAGGATGTTGTGACTCAAAAATAGATCAATATAAATTTCCAAACTTGACAGAAAGGCTTCACAATAACTGCTAGAGAAAAAGAACTTCAATTTGTTTTATTCGGACCCTTTTGGCGACAAGCTGGACCAACTAATAATGTTCTGTGTATCAAAAATAATGGTGTGGGAAGGATTTTGGTGCTAAATTACAAAATTATGACACAAAATTATCTTTGTAGGGTATTTTGGCATCTCATGTATTTTTTTCTTCTCTGGGGCTGCAACATAAAAAAAAAATTGCAGCCCCAGAGTGCAATAGACTGTTTCCATCATGAAACGTGAAAAGGGTGACAGAGAAATACCCGGAAAGAGCAATTATGAGCTAAATTCCCCTGTGTTAGACCTCCTCTGTAATGGAAAACACAGGTAGGTGTAATCATTTGGCGAAGTCATTCTGCTGCTGAGCTAGCACTGAAACAGAAGCAAAATGGCATCACTGTAATAGTCAGAGTGAGTTGGATAAAACAGTACTGTGTGTGTGTGTGTGCGTGTCTGATTGGAGGTGTATGAGAGTCCCTCATCTTGTAATCAACCAAAAAAATTCTTGGTTGACTAAATCCCTGAAATTTTCGATCAAAAATCGACTAATGGGACTAATTGGGACAGCAAACCCTTCTCGGCGGGATGAAAATATACTGATGTCAGCACAAGAAGGCAATTAAACACAAATATTATATTCAGCAACCCACCAGACGCTGATTTACGTGGAAGCTCTTCAATCTTCCTGTCTCCAGCCGGTCTCCAGTGGGTTGGGCGAATCCAAAACGGTCAAAACAAGGGGGGTGTTCCAAGACAGGCTGTTACCGGTGAAACGGGGGTGCTCTGAAAACACCTCCATTAGCACTTGGTACGTTCCTCCTGATAAAATTAACCATAGACTGTAAATCGACGCAGAAAAAAATCGAGTCGACCAATCAGAATTTTTGTCGACTCAGCACTTATCGACTAATAAGTTGAAACGTCGGCTGGGACTTTCAGACCAAGTGGAATCACAGCTCTGTAACATATTCTGTAAAAGTACAAAAGTCTTCCCAAAAAGAGGACACGACTATGTGGGGCGGAGTCGCACGAAGTAAACTTTTAGAGTTTTCAGGTCGGAATGAGTGTCTTTCACGCGCTTCCAACTCAGTAAGTCCACGTGACACAAAATCGAAACTTGCGTGCAAAACCGCGGACATTTTAAGGATTTTATTAACTTTCCTAGACAAACCCGGATGCATTTTTTTTTTTTTTGCTAAGTGCTAAGTTCCGGTTGGTTATTCCTTATGACTGTGAAACGCCATCGTCTGTTGGGTTAGGGTTAGGGAAAGGGTGTGTGGTGATGTTTCCAGCTTTTCTAGCCAATCAGAGGCGAAGGAGGCGGGACTTTCCCCTACCATCCTACAAAAAAGAAATATCGCAACCCGGGCTGTGTCCGAAATGAATCACTCAATCCCTAACCCCTAACCCCCATATGGGGTTTTACCATGTAGTTGACTATATAGTGAACTCAATCACCAGAGGTTTCAGACACTACATGGAAGGACGCAATGCATGACGGGATGCCCACCACCGGTGAGTGACCATCGGGTGGTCACGACATTTTGCAATGCTTTATGGGAATTTTTGAGTCGCCTTTATGGTGAATTGATCACTCAGATTTTGGACACCCCTCAAAATGGCGCTAACCCCCATATAGTCGCCTATATAGGGGTTAGGGATCCATTTCGGACACAGCCTCGGACAGCCCCTAAAAAGAGGACTCGACTGGGTAAAAGAAGACGTATGGTGACCCTAACAAAAGTGTAATTTAAAGCTCAGTGTGGCATAATCTAAATGTATAAAAAAAAAACGTCTTGTCTCGATTTAAAGTGTACGGGTAACAATTTGCTGACATATTCCTCACATCTTAACAAAATAACAGCATATCTAGTTTTGTTAGCTTGTTCTGCGGCCTTGAGTGTTCAATATAACTCCTGACATCTGCTTCACATCGTCCCTTACAGGTAAATTTAGAAGTTTGAGTGAAACCCATAAATACTTTCCCACCAGCCCTGTTTTTGTAAAGAGGTTTTTATCTGTAACTAGCTGCTCGTATGAGTCACCTTGCTGGTCAGTCAATTTGATGATTCATCTCCTACTCCTGCAGAAAAATTCTCTGCACATGTACAGCTGTGGGATACGGACTTTTCGTTAGTACTTTTAAGTACTTTTCTCAGTGAGAGACAGAAACTGCTCAGCTGTCAGGACTTTAATGTTGCCAGTGTTTTCATCCCAAGGCTTGAAATTGATTTTCTCGAGCTGCAACAGTAACCCCAAACCTGAGGGAACAAGCTGTCCATCGTCTCTGTAAACATTTGTGTTTATTATTATTATTCTCGAAGTGTGCTTCAAGGCGACTTTTCAGGTTGAGAGTGCCTTCAGACCAGAACTGTTCTGTGTTTGAACCTCAGCTCTTGATTACTGCTTAACCCTTGAAGAGTTTATGTCTTAGCTTTAAAATGAGGATTTGGGTTTTTTGCAGCATGCAAACTATTTTTGGGATAAAAATAAATGCTGTAGTTACAGTGCCCAGCAGAAGTCAGTTCACCCCTATTAAAAGTAATGTATTACTCACTATCTAGATGAGCAAAAGTATAATTTCCAAAGTTTTGACAAAGCTGAGTTTAACATAACATTTTATTTACCATAAGATGAAAATAAGGGTGATATGGTAACCAAAATTTAGCTTCCCAGAACTTTGATTGGGGTGTACTCATTTTTACATCCTGATTTTAAATACTTTTTTTGTATGCAACTTAAAAAGTCTTGTTTGCAATCAATGGCCTACATTTAGGGGAGTATTTTGTTGTTATAGTCTGACATAGAAAATGTTAATTTTGAAAGGAGACTAAAGGTTTTCTGACAACTGTGAGGGGTGTACTCATTTATGCTGAGCACTGTATATCATGGAAAGATAGGTGCATCATACCTCAAGGGAGCCTGAGTCTGGTTCTTAATCCTCTAAATTAACTCAAATATTTAAAATCAAACATTTCTAATCCTGCTGTAACTTTGCATCACAAGGCACAAGAGATCCAATGGCATTCTGGTCCAGCAAAGTAGAAGACAATAAGCTTACTGTTTTACGACTCTCCCGCTAGAACAGACTTGAGCTTCATCTGTGCTGTACTCGCCATCTTTTGCTTACATTAACATCACTTGAAGTTCGGTGAGTCGAAACTGTGCGATTTCTCAGGATTTCAACATCTCTTGAAATTTTCATTCACTGCATCCCTGAGGGGAAGGTTGTGACGAGTTTCAGTTTCTTTGAGTTTCTTTGGGGTCAGATAACAGGCTGAAAAAGAGTGACCCCGAGTTATAACGCTACAGCTGTCATTCTGTTTCTCTTTTTTCCTTTTCTTCTCCGATAATGAACGCCCGATCTCTCCGAGCTTTTCATGTCTTTTGTGTCGCATGTCGCTGGAGGATAGTGACAAAATGGATAACTGACAACAAAATGATAATAATTTCACTTGTACTATTCATCAAAGGTTTTATCGAACAGGAAGCAGTTGAATTATTTGTGAGGACTAAGAGAGCCAGAGTTTCAGTCTTGGTCTCTCGCCACTGACGAAGTATATTCATGTCTGACTGCCTGAGTGGGTCATTTGCTGGCTGCAGCAGAGGCTTCTCACCAAAATTGAAAAAATTGCAACTCGTTGACACCTATGACACAGTGTACAGTTTAGATTTCAATCACTGTAAGATTATTTTGGAAAAAAATACAATATAGACACGTTTAGTTCAAATGTAATGGTGTAATTCTCATAAGTTAAAGGGATATTCCGGTGTGAAATTAATTTAGGGTCAAACACACTGTAACACAGAGTTAGACACCCCCTCGAGAGATGAATGTTGCGAACCGCTTGCTTCTCTAGTTATACCAACTTTAGTAACTACCGCACGATAGCAATACACCGGTCTGAGGAGCCACAAACAAACCTCAACCAAAATGCCACTCTATAGCCACAAATAATGCTCAGAACAACTTCATCAACAGTACATATAGGGTCCCAGCCACAGCACTAGCAACCAAACATCTTTTTAACTTTGCCTGATTTCTTTAGCAAAGACACTAAACACAACTCACCCACTCTCTTCCAGCAGCCACTTGTTTGTAAGGAGACCTCGGACGAGTCGATCATCGACTGCAGCGGGGTGCTGCAGCTCAAGAAGGAACATTTATGATCATTTCCTCATGGAAATGCAATCAGACCAAGGCGCTAAGGCAGAAGAACTACCATGTCTGCAGTTCAAAATGATTAAGATGATGATTATTACTTCAAGGAAATAATAAAGAAATGATCATAAATTAGGGATGGGTCCGAATATTCGGCGCCGAAAATATTCGGCCGAAAAGCATCAAAAATGAATTTTCGGTTTTCGGCCGAATAGATGTTATGGCCGAAAAAAATTACCGAATAGTGTGGATAAACATATGTCTAGAATGAACTCTCAAAAACGGAAAACGCAGACGGCGCTGTTTTCCCTGTTTTAGTGGCATGTTGATGACGTCATCGGAACGCGACAAGAGGCAAGCCGGTGTTGTGCCGTAGAAAGCACCCCCGCTGTAGAATGCACCCCCTGCCTCCCATCCACTCGTTAGCTTCTTAAAGTGGAAGAAAATGATCTCATATTTTAAAAAACACGACTATTTGATCGTTACAACTTTCGTTCTGATTTTATATGTCTCAAAAATGCACATACGGAGGTGTGCTTGGGTATATAAACTGTACAGTAAACTGTCAAGCTGGCAAACATTATATTTTTCAATCGCGCTCCCGTCGGGGGTGCATTCTACGGCACAACACCGGCATGCTGATACGACGCACACGATACGTGCAGCTGTCTTGGCTCGAAGCCGTTCAACCGGCATGTCTGCGGTTTGGAAATATTTCGACATATCAGAGAAAGATGGTCTGATGGCAATTTGTAAACTCTGCTCTGCTGAAGTGTCTCGAGGTGGTGTGACGGCAAAAACTTTCAGTACATCGGGGCTAATCAACCACTTGAGCGCTAAACATAAGGACAAACATGACGAGTTTAAGAAACTCACTGCACAAAAGTTTGCACAATCGTATGTGCATGCATGTAAGTGCATTTATTGTTGAAGGCCTCAGGCCTGGATTTGTGTTTACTGTTGCACAATCATGTATATTCATGCACGTACCTGCATTTATTTTATTTATTTTGCATATGTGCATTTTATTTTATTTACTTTAGGCTATCCAACAGGGAAAATTGCACTTTTTTTGTATTGTTATTGCAAAGATGTTATTTACTTAATTTTATTTTATTGAATGTTATTGTTATAGCATTGTTATGTCATGTGCTGAAGCTGAATAAATGTTTCATGGTTCAAACATAAAGTGATTAATATTTAAGTTTGCCAGGTTTTGCCATAATCAGGTAGCTTTAAAACAAATGTATGGCAATGACAGCAATTGTACAAAAATTGCTTGGTGATAAAAATTCATAATTTATATACATATTTATTAATCATATTCAGCTATTCGGTATTCGGTTATTCGGCCAAGTGTTTCTAATATTCAGTATTCGGTTTCGGCCAAGATTTTCCCATTCGGTCCATCCCTATCATAAATGTTCTTCCTTGAGCTGCGTCACCCCGCAGCAGTCGATGGACTCGCCCAAGGTCTCACTACAAACAAGTGGCTGCTGGAAAAGAGAGTAGGTGAGTTGTGTTTAGTCTCTTTGCTAAAGAAATAAGGCAAAGCTGTTTGATGGTTAGTGCTATGGCTAGGACCCTATATGTACTGTTGATGAAGTTAGGTGCTGTTCTGAGCATTATTTGTGGCTATAGAGTGGCGTTTTGGTTGATGTTTGTGCTTGGCTCATTAAACTGCTGTGTATTGCTATCGTGCGGTCATTACTAAAGTTGGTATGACTAGAGAAGCAAGTGGTAAGCAACATTCATCTTTCAGGGGGCTGTCTAACTCTGTGTTACGGTGTGTTTGACCCTAACTTAATTTTATTCCAGAATATCCCTTTAAGTAAACCAGGATAGGATTTAGAGCCCACCTGTAAATGCAGTTATGCCTCTTTCATGTTTAACTCTTCATTTAGCCATCACTAAGCATACTTACTGGACTGACATCAGAGGTCATGTCTGTGATGAACGTTTTATTACTGATGTAGTTGTCTGGACTGTGAATTTATATAGGGATCATATCAAACAGAGCGGGGAGTAATATATCTACTAGGTCGCTGCAGGTCAGGTTACTTTTCCAAATGGGCTTTTATCTAGAAAAATCACTTCTCCTCTACCTTGGAAAAAGGTGGTTCATCAGCCACTGTAAATTCAGAGATGTAATCAATAATTGCTGCAGCTTTTGGGTTGTCTCCGGTAAAGTTTCTGCAGTTCTCATGTTGAATAAGTGGGACAGAATTTCTTTTTAGTGCTTATACCAGCTGCTTCCTATTTCTTCAATATCTGTTAAAAAGTGAGGAATTTTTCCGTCGCACCGAATACTTGTGGCACATGTTTTACAAGTTACAACAAAAAAACAGGTTTACTGTTCACTCCTTTTTCACACTCTCATCACCTTTTTGCAGCTGTGTTTGGTCCTCTCTGCACATGTCTATGCTTACTATGTAGGAATATGGAGACTTTTTCTACAAATAAGGGCATTTTTTATTGGTTGTTTTCATATCTGGTAATAATAAATACAAGTGGAATATTCCTGGCAGTGGCGTACTCATGCTGTTTGAGGGGCAGGGGTGAACTAAAGGCACCTGCTGTATGCTATAGGGTATAAGTGCGTAGAAGGTTGTGATAGATGAAGATCTGTCTGTCTAATAATAATAATAATAATAATAATGATATCAACAAATACAACAACAATAATAATAGAAAAGTAATTATTGTTATTATTATTATTATTATTATGACAACAACAACAATAATAAAAATAACAATAACAACAACTACAACAACAATAGTAATAAAAAATATTACCATTTTGTTATTATCATTACAACAACAACAACAATAATAATAATAATAATAACAATAATAATAGTTTTATTTATAGAGCACCTTTAAAAAACAAGGGTTTATAAAGTGCTTTGACATTCAAACACAGGAACACACAAGAATAAGCGAGGAGCCAAAAGCACAGAAGAGACACAGAGAAAGAAAAGACGAATAAAAGAAAAGCTCAACAACAAAATAAGATAAAATCTCAACCGCAAAATAACCACAGCAGAGAGAATAACTACAACAAACAGAGCCAGCAGCTGAGTAAAATAGAATGTAAATATAATAAAAAGGCATTATGAAGGCCATTTCATAAGCTCTTTACTTTTACGTTTCTCTTTGGCATTCTGTGATCACGAGGTTGTTGCACAATAGACCTGGTTCTGGCCTGTTAAAAAAACAGTGAGGGCAAGGAAAATGTTTATTTTTGGCAACCCTGGACAGTAGGCAGCCTGGAGGTTACAGAACAGGGAGAGTTTTCCAAACTTCTGATACCCACAGCAGCATGAGGTTATTTAAGCATTTAATTCAAGGGAGTTCTGGGGGTTCCTGCAAACCTTTACAGTGTGAACTCTAAGGTTACCAAACAATCAGGAAATACATTATGCAGAACTATTCTAGTTGTTTGTAGTCATTCAGATCAGAGAGCAGAACCCTCACTGTAGTCTGTCATCCATGTTTAAGTTATAGATTCATTATTTAGAGAACATCATTGTTTTTGTTCCTACTGTGCGCCAGGCTGGACTAACACACTGGAGCTTCAAGTGGACAAACAGTCTGAAGTGGGTCGAGAATTCAGCTGAGACACTACATGCTGAATTTTGCATATTCCAAAATATTTTGCAGTCAACTTCCAGAGACTAAATCTGGGACACTGGTTTAATTATTGCGCCGAAGCTCACTTCATTTAAAGTCTTAACTCGCTATAGTCGGCAGTGTGGTCTGCAGTATGGAGTACAAGGAATCATCATCACATCGATGTGCTTGAATTATGAAAGTCCTCCACCATTGTTTTGTTTGAGACAGGGGAGACGCAGTCATGCAGAATGACAATACTTTAACATGTAGTATTGTACAGTGTAAAGTAGATGTGTTTTGTTTGTCTTGTTATTTTATCAGTGTTTGAATCAGGGCTGAATTTTTGCAGCAGGCATACACTAAAAAGTCAAAGCAGCTCTGATCCTTTTAGGTAAAAAGTGCTTTCTTTTGGGAGCACTTTTCAGGACCTGTTTATATGTACCCGGTTATTTAAAAAAACTGAGACATTAACCATCATTTGCACCCTTCATTTCGACGCAAATGGAGGATTCGCCTCTGAAAATGACGCTTTTCAAAAACTTTGTCCAGAGTGGAGATTTTGGAAAACTCTGTTTGCACGTGTGCATGTAAACAGAGAAAAACTGAGATTTGTGTAGCCGATGACGATGGCAGATTGTGCACAGGAAAAAAGGAAGGGGCGTTGTTGTTGCTGCTATACGGGTTTTGATTGGCTAACGGGGCTTGAGCTTCTTGTTACAAGGCCACCCACATGTTTGATACGCTCTTGACGGCATATATACACAGGTTAATGTAAACAAAAACTATTCTGATAACGTACTGGTATGCACACATTTTTTTTTGTAAATGCAGATGAAATGTCTGTCTATAAAAATAGCCGGGCACGTGTAAACATAGTCTTAGTTTCACCACATTTTTAGCATTTGCTCAATAATTAGGATTAAACTTTCTAATTTTTGATTTTGTGAAGATTATTTGTCAAATCTTTGCTTGTTTAACACATGACTGGTCAGACTGCCAAAGCACAATATGTCCTGCTACGAGAGGGAAAAACACGAAACATTAAATGTCACGCTTGTCCGCTTTAAGTTGTGGATTTACATACAGTAATGGTGTTATACATCGTAAAAGTGCATCTTTTTATATTTCAATAACCATGCTTTGACATGCTTGACAGCAATACACTGTATAGGAAAACAGCAGCAGAGAGAGCAGCCTAATAATACACCGAGAAGAGCCATCATCTTTGACAACGTCACAGCAGAAACTCGAAGTGCCTCACAAAAGCAGTATGTTGTGTTTTGCAGAGATCAACATTTCTGTATTTCTTTACATGCCTCCTGTGCCTCAACATAAATTATGTACCTCATATCTGCACTACTTTCCTGGATCCTTAGTTACCCTCCTGCACCCTGCTGTGCCTGAGAGTAACAGCACACCTGGTGAGGGACATTCAACAAACAGCAAGAGAAGGAATTTAATAGTGGTCTCAACTCATTATTTCTCCTCTTTTTTAAGAATATATCTCTAGAAATGACACTGTATTTTGTTTTATTGAGATAGCACTTGTGTAGTTGTTTGTAAGACTGACTGACTGACTGGTGGGAGCTGAGCAGAGGCAGAGAGAGATGGACTGACAGCAAGGAGGAGAGAGAGGGGGAAAAAAAGAGGGAGAGGCATCGGGATGAATTTCAATGTCTTGTGGCCCAATTTGCAGGGAATTGATAAACCGCTGCATCCCGAGCATCCTGATCCCCAAACTGCAGAGCTCAGCTGCTGTATGCGCTGCATGGTGATACTGCATTGTGATCTCCGGGACAGAGCAGCTTTCTTTGTCTGCAATCTTGTTTGGTGGAAGTTTGATTCTGTCCCTGAGTGTGTTCCTCGGCCGGCTTTCTTGGGGGAAAAAAAAACAGAGTGCATGATGTCTCAAACCTGTCAACAAACCCTAACTAGAGAAGAGAAAGAGGGAAAGTTTGTCCTGCTATGGGATGTATGCAGAGTTTCATCCTCTCTCCTGTTGGAGTTTGGGTCTATGAGGAGCGTAAACCTTTTCATAATCTGTCATCATTTTTCTCTTTTTACCCTTAACCCACTCTGAAGCTAGGCAGTTTCTCCAAAAGTACTCATCCAGAGCCTTTTGTTTTTACAGTTATGGCCTTTTTTTTTGCTGATGTTACACCTCTTTGTTTGCATGAAGTATCGTTCACGATTTGTCGTCACAAAATGAAGGTGAAGGTGATGGAGGTCAAACGTCTGGTGTGTGGATTAGTGGCTTTAGTTGTCGTCTTTTTTAATGAAATAGGATTCTCGTTTTAATTCTTCAACTAGTTTCATGCTGACGGGTTGCTACAGGGTGTTCCTCTGTGATCTAAAGTTAGAAAAGAAAAATGTCTGCAAAGAGAATTCAGTCGGAATAAGTGAGCACTTGTTTAATCACCACTCATTTTTTCTGATTCAAACTCTAATTGCATTAGTAGTTTTAATCTGATCAGTCTGTCTGTTTGAGTCATATTACTGCAAAGAGGCAGTTTTCTAATTCTGATCTGATTAGAAGTGGCCATTAAGACAAGAGATGGACCATTTATGTCGTCAGTTTGCTTATTAATGGCATTTGACTCAATCTGCATCATATCAGCGTTGACCCTCACGAGACTGATATCACCGTCACCTTCTCCATTGAAGACACATTTTCTCATCACCCATGAACAGCACATTAAATCTAAAACAGTCATTGACAAGTGTTTTCATTTAAATTCAGTTATGATGTGCAGAATAATGCAGTTAAGTATCAACAGCAGTATCAGCCTAACCTGAAATCTTTGTCTTTCCACTGATTTATTCAAAATCCATCTAAGACAATTTACTAGCTAAGGTAGCCCTGTGTATTTGATTTTAATGTGCATGGAATAATGAATCCATGCATGACTGCCTCTTTTTATTTCAACCTCACCATTCAACTTAATAATAATAATAATAATCAATATCTTTCTGAAATAAAAAAAATTAGATTGCTGGTAAAATCCCAAAAGTCCTTTGTGATAATATTTTACTGACGCAAATATCACTCCATCTACATTTATTTGGCAAAATGTTCATTTGAGCTCAATTATTTTGTTTTTTATTTGTTAGTGTTATTGATATCGATATTCATTCAAGGTAAATCTCTGGTGGACTGTAGACAGGAGGTGGACAAGCAGTATGACAGATTGTCTTCTCCCTCTTTTGGATTTTACCTAGACTCTTACTTTGTAGAGCAGGGGTGTCAAACTCAACCACAGCAAGGGCCATAATCTGGATTAGAGTCTAACCTGAGGGCCCAACAGGGTCAACATTTCACCCAAACCGTCAACCTCCTTTTCAAAATATACATATTAAAATCAGCGATGATTATAAACCACTTGGAAATTCAAATAGTGAAAAAGATACATTTAAAGGCAATCTGAGATTTTAAAAAATCCAATAGATTAGTTCAAAAGATCAGAAGAACACAATATTAAAAATAGAAAAATAATGCTTTTAAAGAGCAAATACATGAGGAGAACATTGAAATCATAAGTTTGAAAGGTCAAAATATGAGATCATTTAGAAATCAAGAGTTTAAAGTCAAAATATGACTTAAAATAGGAATCTAAAGGATTAAAATGACATAAATCTAAATACTGAATTTAAAAAAATCAAAGCATGAAATAAAAAGTCAAATCATGTTTGACTTGTAATCTTGAGATGCAAAATTGGAAATATGGATAAAACACATTTTTTCCCCACATTTTTGACTGTTTATCAAATCTTCCTTACTCTTTACTTAACCAGATTTTCATGGTTTATTAAGGACATTTTAAATAATGGTAAATAAAGTTTACATTATCATCCTGGAGGAAATCTGCAGACCTCATACTGGTGGGCCAATAATAACACAAATATGATATAATCTCGTGGGCCAGATGTAATTGTTCCACGGGCCAGATTTGAGTTTGACACCAGTGTTGTAGAGCCTGTACCTGCTTGAATGAAGTTGGATGACGCCCCTCCTACTGCAAATGCAATCTAAAGCACATCTACAACCAATAACACATCTTGCACCGACAGATTCTAGTTTTTAAAATTGAATCTTTCAACACAGTTTACAGTGACAACCACCCAGAAATTACACCACGACAGAAAGATTTCCGCCCAACACACACCACCACCCACTTCATAAATGGAGTATTTCTAGTGAGCATGTGAATGATGGTGGAAAATCTCTAATAGGAATGGGACATCTGTGAAGAAGCAAGTCTGGACATTGCTCGGGCACAAATGTCCTGAATTTGTCTATTTTGAAAGCGGCTGTGTAGAGCCTCTCAGTTCATTGACACAGAGAGCAGATCAAAATGCAACATGATGCTACAATCATTCACAAAAACAGACACTGTCAAGTAGAAGTGGGCTGCTATGCTAGTGAACTGGTTACAACAAATACTGTACATCTCCCATTACAGTAATATTTGCATATGATTAGGAAGCCAACATTGATTATTCCTTATATAGAACATGAACTACCACACAAATATGACTGTACCAAACAAGCAATCGATATAGAAAAAAAATCACTGCAACATTTCTAGTTTGCGCTTACGAAGATGTGATGACCAGTTTTAGATCTCAAGAAGATCGGCCTTAAAATTCAGAATGTAAACATGTGTGTGTCTGTGTTGCCAAGGATGCTCTGCTCTCATTATTTGATCCATATCCAACTCTCTGCGGGCCTTCACTGCTAAAAGGTTCTATTTCTGGCACCAACTCGTTGTTCCTCATGAAACCACGTTGCTCGAGCATCCTGTTGGCAGACACTGAGCTCTCGCAGAGCTGTGGGCTGCGGTCCCTGCTTATGACCTTTTGACGTGCATCGTACCATTGTATACGCGCGCACGCACGCACACACACAAAAGAAAAAGCAGGAACTGGATCCTTGTTCGAAACGAAGGCGGGATGGGAGGCATCAGATGTAGATGGAGGAGGAGAGATTCTATCTGAGGGATGCAGATAAGAAGGAGAAATAAAGATGAGTGAAGGAGAACAAGATGGAGGTTGTGCATCAGAGGGGCTGAAAAAGAGAAGGAGAAAGACAAGAGACAGAGTGTGTGGCGTGCTTGTTTTCTGCTGATACAGATCAGATTTCATAAAGATCCACATGATTGCCTCATAACAAGGGGGATGCAGGGAGGAATGAGGAGGAGAGATGAGGCGGAGGCAGGCAGACGCAGGATGAAACTGATAAATAGCTGCTTGCCCTCCCCACAGCTGCTTTCTTTGTTTTTTTTTCTAGTTTTTTCTTTAATATGATTATCCTAACTGTAATCTGGGATAAAAACTCCAAGGACAATAACAAAGGTGGAAGGAGATGTTTCTTTTTGTTTGTCCTTGTTTTGATGGAGGGGCCCGTGCTGGGTGGTGTTGGCTTATTCCTCCGTCAATATTACTCCTGACTGTCCCCCTGACTTCTCAGTTTCCCTGATTGACAGTGAAAACCACAGCCTCATCGCTGCTGCTGCTGAGGACTGGCAGGGGGCCAAACACAAGGCTTAGATTGTGCTGAGACTGTGACTTACTCCGTCTCTACTGACTTACTGAATGACTGACCGACTGAATGGCTGACTTAAAAACCCACTGAGAACAACTGGAAGGCAGGTGGAGTGGGCCCGTGAACATTTTCAAGAAGTGAACTCCAAATACTGAATGAAAATCTCAGAACAGAGAACAGGAGGACAGATGCTGTTAAAATATACAAGTATTTTTAAGATGATAACTCAATTGTTGCATCAAAACACTTGGCAGGAGACAACATGGATATTCTGCTGAAACTTGTGTGTTCCTCCTCGCTAGTTATGTCACACTCTTACAGCTGATCATTGTACATATGAAAAGAATCGAACAACAGAAGCTGATGTTTGCCGCACAGCATCACGAAGCAAAGAGAGAAAGAGAGAGAGCTGAGGAGGAGGAGGAGAAGAGAGAGAACTGTTAACACTAGTCATGCTCAAGCAAGATGATGCTGGTTTTAAACCTGACTGTTGCCAAGCAACCCAAACATTCTTCTAAAAGAGTTGTCCTGATTGGCTAGTTTAATGTAATGCTGCGCCCCAGTTACCTCGGAAGTCGGATATCAGAGGTAGGATTGACGTCACACCCAAGTTACCAGCGTTTCAGTTACCAAGATGGAAAACCAAGATGGACGCCTACATTAGCCGTTGTTAGCCATTGTTAGCTGTTGTTTACAATTGTCAGCTGTTGTTAGATGTTGTCAGTTGTTGTTAGCGGTTGTTGTTGGCGATACCAGTTGTAAACAACACGTAATGCAGTATTTTACTCTACAAACACTATAGCACCGTGTTTACAGTTAGACGTTGGGCAGTAAAACATATACCACTTACTTAATTTAACAAAAACAAAACAGAGGTGCTAATTAATTTTACACTACGATAGCTGTCACTGTTGCTCTTTACTGTTGATGCACTGCGCTGACATCTTGGATTATGACGTTGTCATCAAGTCAGGCTTGGAGAGGATGGTCCGACTTTCCGAATTGGAAATCCAACTTCAGTGGTGCATTCCAGATGAATTTCCGACTTGGAGCTCAGAAATTCCGACTTCTGAGTATAACTGGAACGCAGCATAAGTAATGCCCACTTTTTTTGTTTGTTTAAGCCTCTTATATGATTGAACCTCTAATAAGTCAATAAACTAACCTTTCTAGCAAAATGAACACTCTGGCATTGATCATCATGACATGAATCAACATATATAACAGAAGGCATGTTTGAGAAAAATAGTTCGCCATTCCCCATCTGTTTACTTCAAAGAGGCGGGGCTTATGATTAATGTTGCAGCCAGTCAAGTAAGGAGCTTCAAATTATTATAGCCTCACAGTTTACAGTCTGTACACACCTGCAGAGTGTACAGACCATACATACTATGCTAACATTGTTAGCGGTATGTTGTCTTAGCCTGGTGTCTGGAAATGCTGCATTAGCAGTGGTTGCTTATGAAAGGGGCTCTGGACCTACAAATAGATTAACCCAGCGTGTGAGCCGGCACATGGCAACAGTAATGTGAACAGACAGTGAAATCCAGAGGAAAAACATAAATTTCTCACCGCTGAATGCTTCTTGTTTTAATGGCCGCCATATCAGGTCCTGTGGAAGCTGGTCCTGGTTGTGAACAAACACCCTGAAGTGGTGTTCCTGCATTGTCGTCTTAAGTAAAGGATTGTGATTAGTCTGGTATCTGACACAAAGAGAAAACGTTTAGAGTGGCAGCTGTTCCAGACCCTTCAGCCACCAAAAGTAAACATAAGCTGGCTGAAGGGTCTGGCAACACCAAGCGAATGGTTCCCTGCTTGAGGATAGAGGAAGTGAGGTTTTTTCAAGGACATGCCACTACTCTTCAACAAGAGAAGGTCCAGTTCAAAGAGGATGTGGCTGTCGTGAAGCGCAACATCTACCTTAATAACACCGTTTCCCTTAATTTCAAGTCTGAGGCACTTGTGACTCTTCACTTCAGGCATTCATCCTTTAATTTCTGTTGTTGCCCTTTATTCATGAATGTTAAGGAAGATTTTGTTAAGCATTCACTAAAAAACTAGAGAAACAGGACACTCATAGAGGAAGTAGTGCGAGAAGTAGCAAGAAGTATTAATGGTATAATCAAAATTGAAGTCTCCCTCCAAACTAATTGTTAATAATTTAATGAAGTTAATCACTTAAACTCCACTCCACTCTGTAATGGTTTGAGGCAAGTTTGGCATAATAACTGCACATAATAATAACAAGACTAACGCTGGCCAACAAAAGTATTTTCCATAAAGGATTATTATTTGAAAAAAGCTGAGAAATGACTTAACTTGCCAACACAAACTCCACTGTAGAATCGAATACCAGTTTTATCAGTTTAGTAAAGTTTGATGCAGGAAGACAGTATCGGGAAACATTTTTATGATCATAAAATAGAAAGATGCAGGGGGTCACCTCGTTTTTCTAGGGGGAATCTGAAGGCTTTTATCTCATCAGCTCATTATTTCCTCAACCAAAGGAAAGCAGTCAAAAGAAAGCGCTATAGCAGGCCTACGGTATATGAAAAGGAGAGCAGAACAGTAATGATGGCGGGGATTCAGAGGTCTATGATAGCAGTTCTCTACACTTCTGAATATGCCAGCGCTCTCTTTGGCTGTTCGAGGATGCCAAATATGACAAGTACATCTCCATGTCAGGACTTCTACCACTGAGACCTGCGAAATGAGCCTGTTCCAGACCTCTCAATCACCCCCCACTTCTTCATGTCCTCCATAATTCAAATTAAGACAATTATTCATGAGTAATGAAGTGAAACGAAGTGGCAGCTCAGTCTGATTATAAAGCTTAGGCAAAATGAGGTGTTACCTGTCAGGGTTAAGTAACTGTTTAGGGTAGAAATGTACAAAATCTTTATGCCAGACCATGGCAGTGAGTCAGCATTTTTGCCAGGTGTGGAGTAATACTACACTTTAGGTTCAGTGACTCATACTACTGGAGCTGAACTGTGAAATGACAGCGAGCCGTGATAGCGTTTGCGGTTGTATTTGGGAGATTGAGTACGGAGCAGTATACTTTCCTCGTAGATCTTAATGAAAACATACAAAAACAATCACAAATGAGGAAATTTGCAGTATTCAGCACATTTCACAAATATTGGATCAAAACAACATTAGATAACCTTTTAACCCTCCTCCTGTGTTTTGACTTTGTCAGTAACCCCTATTTCAACAAAATAAAACAAAAAATTTAATTGACTAAATTATAAAATGCTTTTATTAAAATTATGGCGCTTGTCGTGTTAGGGTCACTGTTGACCTGGTTAGATCAATATCTAATTATCAAGGGAAAAACTGAAATCATCATAAGTGAACTGTCAGGCACCACACTGACAGTCAGATCCTCTTCCAATCATGTGAGATTTAGGAAATTCTCATATTGCCATGTTTTTCCCTGCACAAAAGACAACGTCGGGCATGTCCAGACATGTGAGATCAGTTCAGTATAGATGTCTGTATGAGGGGTAAACTGACATAGAAAGGCCCAGAGGACCACAACAAAAAATATTATAAGCAATATTTTCATGGATAATGAAGCTTAACAAGTTAAACTAGAGATGAGAACCAAATTGGATGATAGAGAATTGTTTTTAGTGTAATTTACAGCTGATTTAAGACACGGGTCAAAACCGACCCTGAACATGGTGGGTGCGTAGTGAAAGCTAACACAGGAGGAAGGTTAAAGCACTTCTGTACGGTGGCCCTGAGGTGCAAAACACAACAGAAAAAGAGAAAACACAATGGCAAATCAGAAAACACAATGTTAAAGCCGAATATGTAACACTGACCCGAAATGTTGTATTAAAAAATGTAATAAAGCCAGAAATGTAATAATTTGTCAATAATTTAACAAAAGTAGGCAACACTTTACAATAACCATAATATATAAATGGTCTATTCACCATTTATGAGTTATGGTTATTGTAAAGTGTTACTCAAAAGTGTCGACCCGAGATGTAATAAAAATGATGTAATAAAACCCATAATGTAATAATTGACCCAAACATCATCTCAACATCTTGTTACATTATGACCAGTTATTACATTTTGGGTTTTTTAATTTTTTTTCTATTACATTTTGAGTCATTGTTACATATCAGGTTCTAACAAGGCATGTAAATGGTAGTTAGTTTTCTTCTACTGAAGTTGGACATTTTTGTGTTTTAAAAATCTTTTTTAATAATCTTAAAGTATATCCTCAGAAAGCTACACAAGCTTTAAATTAAAATTAAAACAAGAGAATGATTTGAAATATTTCATGTGACATCCAATGAATATAACAGATATGTGAGTAAATAAAATAATAAAAAATAAACTTTTCACAATATTCATCATGAGGGAAAGGTCTCAAAATAGAATAAGAACTTTAGATTTAGAATAAGAATAGAATTATGAAAATATCTTAAATATTATCTTAAATAATATTAAATATATTAAATATCTTGAATATTATTAAATATTATATTATGAATGTATCTTTAAAAATCTTATTCTATTTAGAAATACAATAAGAATAAGTAGATTTAGAATAATTTAGAATAATAAGAATTTTATCTAAATTTGTATTATTACTTACGTGTATATTACAACATCCTAAAACTACCTCTTCAGTGGGGCAGTGTTGCTGTAGGAAGTAAAAGAAATGATGGAGTGTAGACACTGCTGCTTGTGGCAGAGGTGAAAGGATGAATAGAATTGTTGGACATGAGGATGGATGTGTTGTGAAGCGGGACTTGTAATAAGCTTGGTGAAAGGACCCTTGGGCGCTGACTGTGATTAGGTGCATGTTGTGTGTAGGAGGGTTGCATTGATTTGACAGCAACAGCAAGTGACAGCGGCAGAGAAAGACCATTTTAAACCTTGACAGTGATGAGATGATTTGCTCTCAGAGTTTGTGACTACATGTGATCGGTTTAAGTGAAAGAGTGAAACCCCCAAAACACAGCTAAAGAAAGAGAGAGACTGTAAATGAATGAGTGAGTGAATTTATGGGAAAGTTAATTTGAGAGGATTTTTTTTTTTTTAACGTGTAACAACACTTGAAACATACTAGAGTAATGAACTGGGCACCAGTGGCCTTGTTGTTTGAGCACACGCCCCAATTACAGAGGCGTTGGTCCTCATTGCAGTGGTCTCTATTTTTACACCAGACCATGACCCTTTCTTGCTTGTTTGGAAAGAGGGATAGAGGGAGACGCAAAAAGAGAGACACGGATAGACACAAACAAAAACAACTGCACATATACACTAATGATTATGCTGCCAATAATAACATTAAAAGCAAATTCTATCTGCAGGAATCGCAAATTTAATAACATTAGATATTAATATTGAAGGTCTAGTGGTAGGGTTTATAAAATGGAGGAATGTTAATATCTATTGAAGTAGTTGGTTTCAAGCTGTCCTGAAGTTAGCATTAGCATTACAACATGGTGAGACTGATAACAGCTGACGTATTCAGAGTCAGGCAGGTCTGTCAGCAGCTGGTTGTCTGCAGAAACAATCTTGAAGTCGAGGGAGCTCAAGGATTCCCCAAAAGCTTGTAACTCTCGTAGGTCATGGAGGTTTAAGGATTCAAAGTAGAGGACATGCAGACCCGGTCATGTCAATAACCAGTTGTTATTGACATGAAGATGATCCTCCTGGTGGTTTTGCAACTTTTTTAGTTTTTTATTGTCAATATCTCATTTTCTCAAACCTGTTATGAGCATCACATTTTTAAATGAGCAAATAAATTATGTGATTTGATGTCAGTGTACTGTTGCCGGTCGATTACAGGGTAAAAAATTATTTTCAAACCGATAAGAATCTGTTTTCTCAACATTAAACGTCATGTTCCACCTATTTGGGAATTAGGGTAAGAAAATAACCAAAAAAAGAAGAACAAAACAGAAATTATCTCTAGCACAAAAACAGTTAAATGACTTGTAGTACCTTCTAAACCTTGTGTATGTGTGTGTTTGTGTTGTGTGTTTATACGTGTTTACTTGTAATTTGTCTGTCTGCGAGCTTGTGTGTGAATCAATCACCCTTCGCCCGAGGCCTGCAGAGACATTTGCGTCCACTGCAGAAGCAAAGAGATCTGTCAGTATTTTCACTCTGGCTTTGGCAGCATTGAAAACTTTCACTTCAGTCGAGCCAACACCTTTACTAACTTCAAGGGAATTTCTTACTTTAAGGTGTAGAGGAAAAACAGCCGGTGTCCGGGCTTTCCACCTCGCTCTTTGTGCCCGAGACCTCCAACCCTCACACAACCTTTCCCTGACTGCATTTATAATGCATTAAGGCATTATGTAATGACTACAAATCCACAACAGCTACAATGGTGTGGCAGCTGTCAGAGCACCGGGATGCCAATTACCATGTATGGCCTTGTGCCACAATTAGAGCCTCTTTTGAACTTTCACCATCTTATGTGCGTAAACAGAGACAAATGAAAACAACAAGGAAGATAAGAGGGGTAAAAAAAAAAAGAGAAAAAGAAATAACAACAGGAGAAGAGGAGAGGAGCATGGTTGGAGGAGTTTTATGAGGAGAGGAACATGTTTTGTATTAATAGGGATATCTAGGAAAGCAAAAAGAAAATAGACACAAAAATAAAGGACAGTCATACATCACTGGAGAGTTCACTCCAGCTGGTACATTTTCCTCCCACACATTTGTTTCTGGTTAATAATGTTTACAGATAAATGGACGCTCAGTGTCGCTGAGATCAATCCTTCCTTGTTTAGATATTTTAAATCATTTACACTTCTTTTATGCACAAATTTTCAATACACAAATTTTCTCTATTCAGAGCAGACTTGGGCTGTCCCAGAATACAATGGGGGGGTTAGGTGAAGCGGCCAGTCTGACATATATAACAGACCAACAGACTCATGGTCACACACCCCCAAAGGCAGTTTTTGGGTCATGGCATTGCATCTTTTTTGAACAATGGAAAAAAATGGAGCACCCCATAGAAAACTATGGGGGATGTAGAGGGTAAATAAAAACCCCTCACCCATGTTAGCATAGCTTGGCACACATTATGAAACGAGACAAAACAGCTTGTTTTTTTAGTGCGCTCCATGTTTGGGAATCATGATCCCTGCAGTGGTAGCAGGTTCGGTAGTCTAGCCCCAACCATGTGCTGCATGTCCTTCCCTCCATCTCTCCACATTTCACTCTATCATATCAATAAAAGGCAAAAATCGCCCAAAAAGGGGGCACGCAGATGGCCTAGCGGGTTACTGCGCCCCTACTTATGGGCACCGTGGCCCCCGCAGTGGTCGCAGGCTCGAGCCTGAACCCAACCATGTGCTGCATGTCCTCCCCCCTCTTTCTCTATTTCCCCCATACTTTCAACCTGTCCTATCAAAAACTCACCAAAAAAAAAATTGCCAAAAAATGGCGGAAAAAAAACGCTTGTTTTGCTTCACACAAAAATAACAAAAATTCTGCTTGAACTCACTTATTAGCATATTTTTATTGACTGTTAATCAGTATAAAGGGGTTTCAGTGTGAGTTATATGATTGTCTGTTTCTCAGCAGGTAGCAGGTTAAATGTAGACTGGGTATTGTTTTACTTTGACCCAACACTCAGCACGAATCAAAGTTTATTTTAGATTATATTTTAGGATTTTTCTTGTATTGAAAAAGCAGAATTAGCAGTCACATCATTCATTTGTTCATGTGTTGATGTTTCTCCTCCTCAGGTTCAGGAGTGGCTCTGTCTGAACTGTCAGATGCAGAGAGCGTTGGGGATGGACATGACCACACCACGCTCCAAGAGTCAGCAGCAGATACACTCTCCTTCTCAAACGGCCAAACCAGAACTCAAAGCTGATGCTCCGACTCAACCTGCACCCCAAACACAGCCCCCTCCTCAAACTCATCCCCCTCCTCAAACTCAACCCCCTCCTCAGACTCAGCCCACTCCCCAGAAACAGCCTCTAGTCCAGGGCCATCCTGCACCTGGCCCAGCAAAACAGGCTGGCCCAGCCGGCCCAGGCCAGCAACAAATTAAGCTTCCTCCAGGGTCTGTTCCCCTTCCCGGCATGGCTAAGGCCCCATCCCAGCCTGATCTGTCCCGCAACTCCCCAGCCCACCAACCCCACCACCCTCGCCAGGACCAGACTCGCAGTGCTGGGAGCTCCCCCTCACGGCAACCTCCTCCTCCAGAGCAGACTTTTGGAAAGCTGTTTGGCTTCGGTGCCTCTCTCCTTAACCAGGCCAGCACTCTAATATCAGAGACTACACAACCCCAACAACAGCCCCCAAAACCTGCCCCAAAACCAGGAGGACCTCCTGGTCCAGGGCCTGGGGCAGCTAAACCCTCAGGACCTCTGCCTGCACAGCAAGGGCCTCGAACTCTTACCCAGCAGCAAAATCTGCATGCTCCCCCAGATTCCTCGAAACCCAAGGCCTGTTGTCCTCTCTGCAAGACCAACCTTAATATTGGCAACACAGCGGAACAACCCAACTACAACACCTGCACACAGTGCCACCAGCAGGTGTGCAACATGTGCGGATTCAATCCCACGCCACACCTAGTCGAGGTAAGTCTCTGTCCGGGTCTGTTCTGCTTTTAACTGTGTGAAACAAAGACTCAGCGGGGCTCAAATGGCTTGTAGACCATGAAAATCGCAGAAAGAAATGATATATTGACATGTTTCTGTGAAAAATGCTGTGTCATTGTGCTGCCGAATGGGTTTGTTTGTGATTTATTCGGGGCTGGCTGGTCATTTTACAGCAGATTTCTGTGTGAATGAATCAAATATTCAGCTTTGGGTTTTTCTTTTAAATGAAAAATGATTTTTAGGTTTTTTTTCTAGATTCTCTCTTTGTGCTTGTCTTGTTGTCGCTTGATATTTTCAAGAACAATCACGTTTAAATATGTCCTACTGTTTGCCTCTGAGAAATCAGTGTATAGTTTTAGATCATTCAACGCAGGGGACACCTATGGAAAGGATTTCAACAGCTTCTGGTTGATATTTTGATTTCTAGGCTGCAGTTTCTGTCTGAAGCTTGTACACATGATGTTTTATGTAAGCCTGCAAGCTTGGACTCTTCCCCAGCCTGTTTCTCTCTCTCTCTCTCTCTCTCTCTCTCTCTCTCTCTTTCTCTCCCCCTCTCTCTCTCTCTCTCTCTATCTCTCAGTGTGGACCAGCTCTGTTGTGCTCAGTCTGGGCCTTTCATGTAGTTAGCAGATTGAAGTCCAGGCTGTGACTCAACCTATCAATGAGTGTGTTCGCCTGGAGCCGCGCAGAAATATATGACCAATCTCCAGGAAACAGAGCTTTATCAAGTCCAATTAATGCCTAATCTAAGTATTGATTAAGCTCATTCAGAGGTCAAGTGTGGGTGTTCCTCCCTGAAGTGTCCCCCTGTCCTCTGTCATCCGTCGGGTAAGAGCAGGGATTCACAGTGCCTTCCAGAGCGCAGCAGTAACAGAGTTTAATTATGCAAATCAAGTCCAATTGAATGATAGCAGTAATAACAGGCTTTCTGCAGAGTTCTGCCTTTTATGGGTGAGCCTTGTCTTCCCAGGCATCTGGTTGTCACAGGCACTAGCACAGGCCATTCACAGATCGCTATGGAAACAGAGTAATAATTTGTTTGTCAGCCATCCCTTTCATGCTTGGCTGCAGAGATGGTGTGGGTCCTCAAAAAGTTTTCAGACTGTTGTTGTTCCGTTTGCACGACAGAGACTCCATCATTAGGCGTGTTGAGTTTCTGCTCTGCCGCCTGCATTTTTCTCCTCAATCCAACATAAGGTGCATTCTTTCCAAACCTGCGAACAGTTCTTGTCATCAGTCCATGTGAGCTGGCAGGTTGATTGTATTTTGGAGTGGGTGAGAACCATTTGGACATGGTGTGAGGCTTTGTACTTTGAATCTAGGTGCCTCGGCTTGATTTCCACAGCTTGTTCGGCAACGTGTTCCTCTTTATTCTCTTCTAGTGTCTCCAAACTTTTCTCAGTTTCTCTGTTTATGCTTCGTCACCGTCTTGTTCTGGCAGCTGCAGGCGTAAATGTAATCATTGTTATAATGAGGGTGTGGTGACAAAGCCTGTAGGTGCATCAATTTTTCATAAATCAATGCTCTACTCTAATTGAGTTTATTGGGCATGCTTGAGACTGTTTGATCTTGTTAATTTTTGGACCACCCAGTTGCAAACAGACATGAGCAATTATTTTTAAAATCAAAATATCTACTGAAAGTACTAAAAACTGACAACATTTGAGTTTGTTTTGTTTTGTTTAACACAAGCGTAAGTAATGTTTTCACAGAGCAGGGACCCTAAGTCTTAAACAAGGTCATCAAGCACAGGTTTTTGTTTGATTCATGAAGTGGATTCTGCAGTAGTTACAGCAGGTTGTGGCAACTAAAAATAAACTCGGCCCATTTTTACATAAGAACGTGTCACCCAATGTAGGTTGTTGTTTGTTTTTGGATGACAGTGTCAGCACATGGCAATAAGAAAGGCAGTACCTCAGGCTTTTGCTACACTGGCAGCTCTTGTTAGTAAAGTAAACTTACAAGTATTTTTATTGACACGGAACAGTTGAAGGTAAAAAGACCAGCCCAGGACTTCTCCTTCATGGTTCAGTTGTTAGTTAGTTTGTTTTTTTTAAAAACAGTTCAAACAAATTTTACTTGCATTTTGGTTTTTATCATAGACTGTAATGGATGCCGTCTGCCTCCTCGCTGGGTGAAGCCACCCCGAGAAGAACAGCACCCTCTGGTAACGGGCTGCAGTATAGGTCATAAATCCTTCCTCCAGCAATCCCTATGGAGCTGTGGACAAACTTAAAAAATTTATTACACAGAATATACATTTTTCTCCCCCCTGCTTGACATGTAGAAGACTAGCTTTTGCTCAAGTCCTCTTTTTTCTGTACAGCCCCATTTTTAAAAGTTATAAGGGGGTTCAAGTTTTCTATGATTGACACTTGATAATAACCATGCATAGCGTCTGTGACATCACCCATTTGTTTCTGAAGGAGAGTTTAAAGCCAATGAGCAGCAGTCGGCATAATGGAAATGCTGACTCAACCTAGCTTTTGGTCAGTTTAACAGAATACGGCCTTGCAGTCAAGTCAGTCATGCCTCTGATTCACCGATCTTGTAACTTTAATAACTTTGAAACAAAGATATTGCAGTAGAGTTCACTCCCAGCTACTCAGAACAAAACATTTTTTTGAATCAGGCTGTACATGTGTTTAATTTTACTCTACAAACATGGGGTAATTGGCTTAGTGTGCACTTTGTTTCTGGTGCTTCTGCAGCCAGCCTAACCCCAATACCCCAACGTAGCCCTAACACTTGAAAATATTTTGACATTTTTCGAAATTTTTTTGGTACCAATTGACTCCAAATGGTCTGAAACTTACTCTTAAAAGGTCCTGGACAGTAATCATAACCCTAACCCTAACCCCCTAGCCCCGATACCCCAACTTTACCCTAACAATTTAATTTTTTTTTTTACATTTTTCTTAATTGTTTTTGTACCGATTGACTCCAAATGGTCAGAAATGTGCTCCTAAAAAGGTCCTGGACAGTGATTTTAACCCTAACCCCATAACCAAAACCCTAACCCAACCCCCCTAACCCTAATACCCCAACATTACCTAAACATAATAACACTTTAAATTTTTTTGACATTTTTCCAAAATTCATTGTACCAATTAACCCAAAATGGTCTGAAACTTGCTCTAAAAAAAGGTCCTGGATAGGGATTTTAACCTTAACTCCATAACCCTAATCCTAACTCTAACCCCAACACCCCAACACCCCAACACCCCAACGTTACCCCAACGTAAACCCTAACACTTAGAAATTTTTTGACCTTTTTCCTAATTTTTTTTGTACCAATTCACTCCAAATGGTCAGGAACTGAAGCTGAAAACGAGAGTAGACGTAAAACAACTCAGCTGCTTGAGAAGTTGAAACTTTAATTTAAAACAATTCTAAAATATCGAGCCCTCACCATCTGAACTTTGTCGAACCTTTAACAAAACTTCAAGACAGATGTCTTGTAATGGAGTCATCTGCTGCAGAACTTGGAGAAATTCTTCAAAATGATCCGAAGCTTTAAGAAAACATCCAATGCTGAAAATATTCATGAAAAGAATTTTTTGTCCCCCCCCCCATGAGTGACACAATGCATAATTCATTTAGAACAAATGAGGCTGAGCTGTATCATAGAAGGAAAAAGTAGTCAGCCCCTCTTTAATCTGTGCTGAGACCATGAGTGCCAGTGAGAATGGTTGGAAGAACGGAGGAGGAGAGAAAGAAAAGAGGTGATAGATCGAGGAGGAGGAGGAGGAGGAGGAGGGAGAGAGTGAGAATCAGAGATAATGAGTGAGAGGACACCAACTGTTTGTTACGTTGCACAATATTTCTCGTCAATTAGTGCTGAAAGTCATGTGTGGCTCTGAGTAAATAAGCCGTCCTTGTTTTTGGGACTGTTTCCTGCTTTTCAAGGTGATGAAAATCCAACCCCTGTGTCACTGTCGCCTCTCTAAACAGCTGTTGTAGATAGAAACTTCAAATGTTCCTCAATCTACAGTACAGTACACTAAAATCAACCGTTCTTACTCAATGACTCTGTCTTTGCAGCTTCTGCAGCAGTTACGCTTTAGGTTTTTCTCCACTGTAAGTACAGGTGGAGGTGTGTCAGTCACAGCGCAATGCATTTCAGTTCCCTTCAGTCTCGATATTACATTGTTTTTCCATTACCAGCCTCTCCATATGTCCAATATTTCATTGCCACGGTTGGGCTGGCGTACCAAATGTGACTGTGTGTATATGTGTGTGTCTATTATTATGACACAGAAGCGTGGCCTGTTTGTAACGAGGCGAGGCCCTGAGTGGATCATTAGTGAAACGACTGAATTTCTTACAGAAGTGTGGAAAAGTGTAGAGAAAAAGAAAACATAGCTCATCAATAATTCAATGAGGGAGAACATTATAAATAGTTCATGCAGCGTGGAGCAGTGAGAGAGAGCTGTGTTTGATTCCCGGTGTCACGTAAGGTCAATGTGTGTTAACGCCTGTGTGTATATCTGTGTTCATGCATGTGTGTGAGGGAGGCATGCTGCAGGTGTTGTTTTGTAGCCGCAGCAGGTGACGTTTTCACACATATTTACTCTCTGATGTCAAACACACACAGTGAGCAGATATTTGCCCCCTCATATCAAACACGTTTTTAAAATCTCCATCATCTAGCAAAGTTTTAGTTCTACGTTTACACTTGCTTCATGTGCTTGTAACTTCAAAATATGACTTATGTTGGATCAGACAAAGCCAGTTTAATATTTGCATATGCTGCTCGAGCCAGCAGCTGTGCTGTCCTGGCTGTGGTCCTTCGGTCACAATTTCCGCCTGCCAGAAACAACTCTGAGCTGAAGTAAAGCCAGGGTTTCCAAACCCTGTTTATGTTGACATATTTACCTATAAATGTTTAATTATTTTACATTCTGTGCACTTAACTTATCTTTATTTTGCCATAAAGAAAGAAGACTTTGCATTATTGAGATAATGAAGTCAGAGGTACTAGCGAGACACACATAAGCACACACACAGACTCCTTCAGTCTCTTTCTGTAATATGCTGAGCTGTGACAAAGCAATTACAGTCAGACTGAGAAAAGAGAGAGACCTTTAAACAGTCTGAAACACTGTCTGCAGTAACTTGGCTCACTTTAATGTGCCTTGCACAGAGAGTGCAGTAAACTGATGAACTGTTGATAATGAGAAATTGCAGAAAAAGACATTGTGTAGCGTGAAATTGACCCTTTAAAAACTATGTTTGATTTAGAAACATACACACTCTGCTCAAGAACTGCTTATATTCACAAGCTTCTGAGAGCTGCACACAGATTCAGTCGATAACTGCATTCATGAAATTCTTGATGGAACTCCTATTGATTTCTACTTCCTCCATTAGAAGTCCACATTTCTCGAGACTGCAGTGTCCTTGAAGACCCAGCGGGAACATGGTAAACATATGTACAACATGTAGCATTTGTGGATGTGTCACAGCTCTACAGGAACACAGTCGCCGCTCTCACACAGAGCCACAGTATAGATGAACATGTCATTCTCATTCTCAAACACGCTGGAAGTGTTTTCTGAAGGTTGGCACCAGCCGGTTTCTCCCTCAGGAGTCCCATCCAAAGCCAGATGGCTGCCGGCATCATGCATCCAAGCCTGCCGCGCTAAGCCTGGCTGCTCCCAAAGTGATGATGATACACCATCACGGCTTCAAACGCCCACCCAGCCTCAATCAGCTGCTCGACGCCTTTTAATACCTCTATTTTCCTTTGTGCTGCATGAACTATGTTTTTATTGAAGCCAGCTAGTTAAAAAATAGGACCGCGCAATAAATCTAAATTCTATTTCCATTGCAATAAACAACACAAAAGACCTACAAAGGGGGGGCCTTAGATCCATGGACCATGCTCTCTTCTCAGCCAGCGTCAGATTAAATGGTGTCAATTCGAATGCAACTGTAAGGTTAGCTGTTTTGTTAGCTGAGGAGGGACATGTGGTTGATGAAGACCGCTTGGCAGAAAAAAAAGCACCTCAGCCATTTTGAAATATTAGATTTTAACACAGATCCTCCTTAAATAGCTGGAACTGAGCAGGAAGACACAGGAACGGCATGTTGTTGCTAATATGCTAATTTTAACATTTATTTATCACGTCATCATCACATTGCAGAAGAGTTTTTACCCACAATGCAGCTTTTCCCCAAGCTCTTTTAGGCCTGCCGAAATATCAGACTCACATGCACAACCACAGGATACACAGTGTCACTCCTACTGGGAAATACATGTACTAAATATGCAATATTAGTCACCTCACTTATAAAATAGTGATTGTGCTGCTTCATTTTATATAAACAGACACTTTTTTTTGCAGTTGAGTAAATTAACTGCGCTTCCAACAACTGTTTTAAATGCTAATGGTAGCATCTGGCACTGTTTAAAGAAAGACATTTTGCAGCTCTGCAAACACCCACATACACACTTACATACAGTTTGGACACCCACACTTAACACTGTACTGCGCCCTCCTCTTTTCTTAGTTCAGATGTATTAAATGGCTGATCTGTGTGATCCTGACTCACCTCGCTGTAAAACTGCCAGGATTCAAAAAGCAGGAATAGATTCTTATGAAATATTTAATTTACCCTTCGCTGCTTATTTCATTAGACATCTCTTTCCCCGAGTACATCTCAGTTCTCATGCATTACTCAAACGTGGCAGATATAAATAATCATTCCCGTGACTTTCTTCAACATAACAAATTGCTTGTTTTGTCTGTTTGTCTCACTTGTTTCACTCATGTCCAAATGCCTCCTCCACCTCCTCTCTGCATGTTTCGGTGAGACTTCTCTCCCCACGTTTGCATTCCTCCTCATCCTCCTGTCTGCATGCCTTAGTCAGACTCTGCTTTGCTGTTGACACATTGATTGAATTGGCAATTACTCCTGGTTGAGACACACAGTTGACGTTGCAACACGGATACTCAGCCCCTCTTGATTCCATCTACGCTCCGTCGATTTAGCAGCAGCAGCGGTGGGGCGAGCATTTTAAAACCCCCTGTCGTAAAAAGCCTGAGTATTTGTGAAAGGTGATTCAGACACAAACAAAAGGAGACAGGGAGATGTGTGTGTTTGCACCTCTGTGTTTGTGTGTCTGTTTGATAGAAGGAGCTAATAGTTAGAAGTGTTTCTAATCCGTGTCGAGGGTGTGTAGTGATTCCCTTGAGTGCCCTGCTTAACCCCAACACACCACCGTGAAGATCCACCCACACAAACAAGAGCCATCTGAGAATAGTAAGCCTCATCGGCTGATTAGGCCGAGACATTGTCATTTGGAGTTAGCCTAAAAATGATGCTCGTGTTAATGAGATTGTAAAAATGAAAACAAAGAGTTTCCACCAGAGTTCTGTGTTTTCATTATGACAGAGCGTGTGAAGTTAAAATCTATATGGCATGTTTGCCCCAAATCCCTCTATTCCCACTGTATACTCACCAATAAATGTCAGTGTGTGGCAGACAGGCAGACAGGAAGATGATGTGATGAACAGGAATGACTGTTTCCTGTTGAGATTATGTGGTGTCCAGCACAGATGGCATGCTGGTCTGGAGGCTTAAATGCCACTCACTTTCATCTCTGGGACCTTTGTGTTTGCCTCTGAGCTTCGAATGAGTTACATACACTTGGTAGGGATGGGAATTAAAGGTGGGGTAGGCAGGAATCTGTTAAAGAAGCATCTCATCTTTTTTTGTGGTGTATATACAAAAAAGCTTTTAATATCAGTCAATAGCTATTAGTCATTGATGACATTTGGTAATATAACGATATCGCTGTGTTTTGTTATTTCTGTGTAGTCAACGTTTTAAAATTTCAGAGCGCTCCGCTCTTTCTGACTGTAAACTGTTGACTGTTTGTGAGGCGGACGCTGCTCCCCTGTGTCGTTCAGGAGCCAAAACAAAGTTAGCGTGCTACAATTTCAGACAGTAGAAACCAACCAGAAAGTACAGAAAATTGTCTGAATCCTCCTTTGGCCATGACTGCCGACACAAGCAAGAAAACAAAGTAAATACCGGAGACTCTGGCGGAATAACTGGTGCTTAAAAAGGAGGTAGACCGGGCAAGAGCTAAAAAGCCGGCTCAACAATGATGGGGATGCTTCGGGATCTTACAGACCCCGTAACCTTTCTGCTGGACAGTTAAATCACCTCAAAGGTCCTTACACACCGGGACCGTTTTTTTCATGCGATTATTTCAGACGTCTATATTTTTTTCAAATCGCATCCTGTCAATACAAGCGTTCACATCAGCGCCGTTTTCCCATCCTGCGATATTGCGGCAGTTTTTGTTTTGCATCACGGTTGATTTTTCTAAGGTTTTGCAAACTGTGTGTCCACTTCTGACCAATCAGATTTCGTGTTGTTACGACGTCAGATTCACCGGTATATCCAACATGGCCAACTGGCTGATTGTTTGTGTCGGCGAACAGAGAGCTTTTTGATAAAAAAAACACAAACATTACAAAGATAATGACCTGAAGGTCAACTTGTGGAGAGTCATAGCATCGGTTTTCTCACATGTGCTGTGTTTGTGTGCTTTAACAGTTTGCTAAACGCTAACTAACTTTAGCTCGTAAGCTAACCTGTTCAGATACAACATACCATATGTATTTTCACTGTCTCAAACTCAATCGTGTTGCTGTCACAGCACCATTAGGTCTCGGTTGTTACCTTAGTTTTATGGATTATAGTTTAATGTGCTTATCTGGTACTGGCCCCGACTCAGTACATGCTATCATGAAAGTCGCAAAATCGCATTGCGCTTGATGTGTGTATTCAGGCGCGTCAAAATATGCCTCCGAATATTTCGTAATTTTGCGTCGTATATTTGCGTCGTTCCCGGTGTGTAAGGACCTTAAACCTGCAAAAACTGAAACTGTAAAATCACATACAGTAGAGGCCCAACGGTCACTGAATTACATCCAAATTAGCAGGAAATAGAAAGGAAAAACAACCTGTTGTAAGCATGTCGTCGCCTCTATACTGAGCCCAGCTGACCGGGGCTGCACTACGCTGCTGCTACGCTCCAAATATGCATCCTGTTTGCGATTCCAAATGCTGCTATACGGAGAAAATTCGGATCCTGTATGTTTTCGGCATTAGACTAAACTCCTGTGGATCTCACTTGCTGAGGCAACCGCAGCTAAGCTCAAATTCCTTACATCCAGTCAGTTTTTGTTCTAAAATATTTGAAATGTACCAGCCAGCACTGTTTTATTCTTGAGCGACAGGAGATTAAAAAAGGCGGTGAAATAAAAGAACAATAACCAGCTCTTTTTGACACAGCGGTAGAGTTGTATGTGTGATATTCTGCCAAGTGTCTGTGCCACACAAGCGTCCATTTTTCATGTGATGTCTTTGAGGTCAATCTCGACCTGTTCCCAGCCCGGCCTGCACCAGCAGAACTATCAGCCATTATGATGAATGACTATCCAGGAGCACGGTGACCATACTGAACTTGAACCTCTCTTCTAGCCCCTTTCTTAGCTTCTGTCTTTAGATGCCCCTCCTCTTGTACCTTGTGAGCGAATTTGCTCCGCATTGGCTTAATCACCTCTTCAGAACTCATCATCTTCAAGGCCCGGTGGCTATGCTAACGAGCTTTAGCAATGCTCCTGGGGCCGCTGGCGGTGCTGTGTCTGTCCTCGCTGTCAGATGCACAGAGGTGGGGCGGAGCAGTCCCCCCACCCCTGCCACTGGGCCTTACTGTCTCAACACATCACTTCACCAGCCTCATCGCTGCTCCCGCTCTCTCCTCCTTGCAGCACCTCAGGCATGCGACTACTCCCTAATGTTGGCATTAGAAGAGAAGGAGGAGGGGTTAGCTGAGTGTGCGCTGCGCTTACAGGCTGCAAATACTAAAAAGGCAGGCGACACAAATGTGAGATTACAGAGCAGAGACGTGCAGTTGTATGTCAGGGGAGCAAATACAAAAACACAGGCAGACAGAGGGAGCTATAATAAAAGAGAGCACGAGATTGAGAGACAAAATGAAAGAGATAAAGCTCACTGATCGCCCAGATATTACATTTAACCCCTTGCTAATCTCCTCAGTGCTGCAGCTGTCAGGCAGCAGTCGAGATGACCAGATCCATTGGTAAGACTGAGGGCAGCATGAGCAACGACGGCAGAAGCTGCATGAGGAGCTGTACACTTAACTAGAGAGATGTTCCTCCCACTGCCTCCATTAGTGGAGACATGGAGGCTCCACTGCTGAGCAGTTTACTGCTGGGGGCGGGACACAATAACACATGGGGGGGTAATAGTCCTAAATGGGTTCACTTGGTCACTGTCATTGCCGTGCAAACCTTACCTCCGAAAACCAAAACACAGTTCTTTTAGGCCTGAATGTCTGAGTTAGTTTATTTATATTAAAGACTAGATTAGTCATCTCTGCTACAGAAAGATGCAGCGTAGATGTGTGATCAGCTGGCTAAACTGCTCGGTCAGTCGGCTTATCCTCAGTTAACCTCATTTGAACCTTCGATCCAGATATACTGTATATTTGTATATATTTGGTCAAATCTACTCAGACTTATGCTGTTTATATTTTTTTTATTGTGTCACAACTTTACACTGATTTATTCACTTACCTGAAAATGAGCCGTTCCTGCTTTTGATTTCAGAGATAATTTGCTTTATTACTTTTCTTTATGTTGTTATACCTTGTTTCTCATTTCGAACCCGTTCAGCAGCTGAGCGATGGGGTTAGGGTGAGAGAAAGTGAGAGAGAGCTGTGAGTATTAGTGTAAATGTGTCGGTTGAACGTTGCTCTGTCTGCACCTGCTTTCACTTTTATTCATGGTAGGACCTCCTTGAAATAAGATGCTGCATCTCGAGGTGCTAACCTTTGACAAATTCACATTTTTGAGTGGGCGTCTTTCAGTGATGTCAACATTGTCCTTGCCTCTCCTATGAGTACAAGTTTTATACTCATGCCAGTGCTGCCCTTTGGACTGACACACTTATGTATGACGACAATGAACTACAAGAAGTCACTGAAATCAGTGAACTTTTTCTGGTGATAAAGTCATACAAGTAGATACTAGTGACAAGTTGCAGCCCTGGTAAGTTGTCTAAAAGATAAATGTGAGACACACAAAGAGTATTTGCTTGGCTGGAAGCTTTAGCTCTGCCTGGCAAGAGAATTAGAAACTCATCTAATATAAAACAGGGCTGTAGAGACAGCCTGATTAACTTGTCCTGGGGACAGACATATGCGACAAGACACATGACTTGTTTCAGCTTGGCTGCAAACTGCAGTGTAAAATACGTTTGTCTTGCTGCGGCTTGATTAACAATTTTGGATAACAGATGTTTGTTTGGACATCAAACTTCTGTGCTTGTTTCTGCATATTTAGGAATTTCACAAAAAAGCACATCCTAATTTTTGATCTTTCTGTGTGTCCATGAGAGCGAGCGTGCTGATCTCTTTGATGCATGCTGATTTTGCATACACTGACTTAATCTGATGCACTCACACTGGAACACTGTGAGCTATTATCAAGCTGATATTAAGCCAGCGTGCTGATTAAACCTCCAAAAGGTAGGTTAGAGTGAATAATGTCAGAAAAAATTGGCTGCACAGTTAAAGAGGCAGCGAGTGTATGAAGGTGAAAATAAGACATCAAAGGCTTGTCTTTATTCTAACTGCATGAGACAGTTTGACCACAGATAGAGGTGCCTTTTATGAAACTAGGCTGAGCTATGTGCTGCTGCTGCTAAGAGGGTTTTTTGGGCAAGATTGCAGAGGGATAAACACTGCAATTTATCTGAATATTCTCAGGCCAAATTAGCAGCTATAAGGCAAATAAAAATCCTTCCAGGGAAAAGAGTTAAACAGAAAAAAACAGCTGCCTTCGGAGCAGCTTCTGTCGTCCTTTTAGATGCTGTCTCAGAAGTCCTAAAGTGTGTGTGTGTGAGAATAAGGATATCCGATTGTTCTTGTCCTTCGGGAAAGATTTCCCTTTTTTGAGGGATAGCAGAGGTGGACCCTCTGAATGTCCTTTAAAGATTCAGTTATATTTAGATTTGTGGAGGCGATGGATTAACGTCATTTAATGTCTTGTTTGATAGTTAGGAACCTCATATTTAATTGTGATTTAGCGATTGTAATTCTTTAAAGGACTAAAACAAACTACATGTTTTAAAATACCATTTAATCTTTTGAATTATGGAACCTCTCATTTCTGTTTCGGAGTACTCTGTCTTCTTGTTATTTGTTCCTGTTCGAGCTAAAGTGCTTTTCATAACACAGTTTCAACCTGAGGGAGGCCTTGAAATAAACGTTTTTGAGAACAATGAAGCAGCTCTATCATCTAAAATACGCTTGGATTATTTATAGATTATTTCAACAGTAGTGATAGTTGCTAATTCCTCTCTAAAACTGTAAAATTGTGCTTCCTTCCTAGTCCATAAATAGCCATGTTTACATGAGCAAAATTTCTTGATTGGATTAAAAATTTGAGTGATCGGATAATCTGAATCCACTGTTTATATGGGTGCAAAATGAAATAATCCGATCACCAAGTTTTATTCAGATTGGAAGCATTTGGACTTGCGCAGAGTTGTCCAATTTCGCTAAAACAACCGCAGAAGAAGAGTTGTATTTACGCCTGTGCTGTCAACAAACCAACAAACGCAGTAATGGCTCACTCCATCCAGTTTAGGAGGTTTTCTCCCTGTTAAATGTTGTCACTAGATGGCGCCCTTGCGTACTTTTTTTTACTGTTCTGTCAAAGGTTGCTCTGTGCGTGCAGATGTGACATCATTACGCTGTATTGTTATGTTACCGGAGGAGCAGACACGACGGGACCTGCGGTTGTGTTTTGTGCCAGAGTGTTAATAATTGAACCTCCTGTACTGGGATCAATAAAAAAGCCAAAAGCTAAAGAGTGAAGATCAAGTCAGGTAAGAGAGTCACGATCGCGATAAGTGTTTACCTGGACGTGGCAATAACGATCAACATAAACCACCCCTCTAGATCGGAATACAATTTCTTTCCGGATTGAGCTGAGTTGGATGAGAATCTTCCGATCGACGTGTTTACATGACGCATTTGTATTCCGATCGGGCATTTATTCCAAGTATTTGTGCTCATGTAAACGCAGCTAATGTTGAACTAAATCATTTGTTGTGATAATTTGGATGTCATTGTTCTGCTCACGTTGTGATTTATGTATTGATAGTCCCCATAATGAGTCAATACAGTCTCAGCGATGTGATCAGTCCCTGTGTGTTGAACAAAAAGGGTACGTACACCTGTTGCCCCCTGATGAAACAAACAGAAAGCGACAGAACAAGTAAATAAATAGCAGAAAACATGACCTGACCCTGTTCTATCAAGTCCTGAGAGGGACAGCAGAGATGTACACACACTTAATAGCAGATGACGCCATGTTGTCCTGCAGCAACACACTCTGCCTGAGAGAAAAGGGTTTTCCACATCTACACTCCTGTTGTTTTCGTATCAGGAAGATCTTAATCACTCCGGTAAAGTGCTCGGAGTGGACTTTGAAGCTCCTGATATCTGTTATTTTTAGTGCTGATTTACAAAATAAAGATAGGTGCACGCATAGGGGTTTCCCTCAGTTGTCTGTGAGTATCTTTTGATGCTGGCTGGCAGCCTGGAAGATCCCATCAACAGGGCCCTACGTCAGCCAACAGCTTCTGACCATTTAAGAGTCAGGGGTCAGCAGGAACAGACACAGGGGGTCAGAATGCTTTAACTTTCTATAAAACTCAGCTTCAGGTGTTCTTGCGTTTACTTTCTGACAGAGCTGTAGCATACTTCACTCTAGATTTGTTTGCATGGTCTTTGCAGGCATGTATTCATTCTGCTGTTTGCACCAGCCGAAGGTGCTGCTCCGCCCCCGGCAGAGTTACAAAACTTCATGTGTGGCTGATGAAATATAGAGCAACTGAGCTGACTTTGAATGCTATTCTGATGTGTGAACTAAGTTCCCCAGTAAGCAATCTTTTTACAGATTTGTTTGTAAAGCAGAATGTGCGTTCGAGTGGTGCGCAGGCAGGGGACCCATTTGCTGAAAGTTGTTCCAAAGTGATACCATGAAACATGAAACATATTCTGTTCTCGGTAAATTTAGCTGATACTTCACAGCTCTTCATATAGAAGCTGCAGGGGAGGTGCTTGTAATGCTTCCTACACTTACATCAAGTTATCTGGCTGGTTTGCCACTGCAGAAAATCCTCTGGTTTTACAAATAATCCTATAATTTTAATCTAAATAGCTCTCTCTGGGATGGGATTCTTCATGCTGTTAATATGACCCTCCTTGACTGATTCAATTGTATTGTAATGAAAATAATAAAGTTGTCAACTCACAGGCGCTTTCTGCTGCTGGATTTTGAATCTGAACCGACTAAAAAACAACAAGAGTAGAATAAAAGACGCAGAATTTTATCAACCCTATATTTCCCCTGCATGATTTTTCTTCGTTTATTTTGACCACATAGAGTGGACCTGCACGTAGGTGACTCTGACTATGGTTTAGTCCTGCCTGCTGGTGGATGATCCTTCATTTCCTCTCTAATCCACAGGCCTGAACCACGTGTCCCCATTGAAGGAGTCCCAGGGGATTGACCTATATACCTGCTGACTCTTACTGACCTGTCACCGCTGCGGTGTGGCGTGGCACAGCCCGGCACACTGCTGTGACATGTGCTCGCTCACGCTTTGCACTGCGCACTTGCTCGTCTTAAACCTCTGTTTATTCTGACTGTGCACAATAGAAATAGATGAAGTGGCGTTAATGTCTCTGATGGGGATTTAATGGAGTAACCTGCACGGCTGGTATTTGACTGTGAGTGTGAATCTAGCAGCATTCAAACAGGATGGAATACAGTGAGTACTGTTATTTGTAGTGAACTCGACTTCATCAGACGTAGACTGTAGTTTTGTCCTTATTGCAATTATCTATACTCTTAAGTAGAGAGTTTAGACATTTTATAGTTCATTACTGGTTTTACATTTGTCATTGTCAGCATGTCTGAGCATTTAAGGACATGCGACATATATATCCAGTCACCTCACACTCACACCGGTCACACCTGCTTGGCAGCGCGCCTTTTTGCACGTGGTAGTTAATAATTCACGCTGACCCTCTGCTCCCCTGACCTTCAGTTGTTACAAATTAATTATGACCTCCTCCATTGTGAACGCCTCATTAATCTCTGAGGGACACAAAACGGGAGGGATTACAATCACGATCTTTGATTTTGCCGTCACTCTTCTGGGAAAAGTGTGGCAGTGTTGCTTCAAATATCTTACATTTCTGTGCAACGCTGTCATCTTTGGATTTGTTTGATTTCCTCGCAGAAAAACTGTATCTGTCTTCTCATTATCTCTTGTCTCTTTTCTTCATTTTTGATTCCTATTCGGGTATGAAAACAACTATAACTGGGGAATAATCTTCTTATCTATCCTGGTGATGAGCACCTAAACTATAATACGATTGTGAGGTATATGATGGCGTTTAATGACAGCTGACATTTCTCACTCACAGCTTGTGGTCTAGTTCCTGGCAGAAAAAAGCAAGTGGGGGGGAAGCGACTCATGCTGCGAGTTGACTAGCAGAGAAAAAGGAACACTAAAGTTGTGTAGGTTATGCACAGTATGTCTCTGTGCACGTGTGTTCAGACACTTACTGCTGATCTGCACATTTGTTGGCGTATGCTGGTGTTGGTGTGTGTGTGTGGGGGGTTCCGTTTTGAATGGGACAGTGGGATGTGACTGTCACCACCAACTGTGCAGGGAGGCAAAAAAAAAAAATCTGAGATGATATTGAAAACGATGGTGTTAAACATGCTGCCCACTCAGAGTTCAGTTTTTAGCAGGATTCTTGTATCGGACTCGGTGAGTGTTTGTGTTTTTGTTCTGCGCATTCATGTTGTTGTGTGGGTGTGTTTGCTCCCACGGGGCTCCATAGCTATGAAATTCTGCACTCTCTGGCTCCCTCCATGGGTAGGAAGTGGTTTAGCTTTCTGGTAGATTCCTATTTGTCTTTTACTCATGTCCTTTAGTCTCTTAATTAGAAATCAGAAGAAAAAAGTCTATGATGAATGTCTAGGATTGTGAGTTTAACTGTTGCATCATCTAATCTTTTTTAATATTAAATTCAGCAGAGAATCTGATGTCCTTGATCAGAAATGCTTTCTGTGGCCAAAAAAACCAGATTCTCACTGAGAGGAAAAGGAACACAAGAACAAAAACTGACTTACCTGAAGAAAAAAAAAAATCCCTTTTTGATTTTTTTCACAGTGTATTAACATCATCAGGTAACATTACTGCAGACCGCTCACACCCAGGACACAAACTGATTTAACTCCTCCCCTCAGGTAGGCCTTGCAGATCACAGAAAACCAAAACATCGACCTCTCATGTGACATTTGATGTTAGTACAATTAGGGCTGGCCAATAAAACGATAATGATATATATCTAAAATTAATTTCCCTCGATATTGATATGAAACATGGTCAATATGCTTTTTGATAGCCAGCATTCTGCCATGTTTTGGTATATATATGAATAACCAATGAAAAGGGGAGCGGTCTGCGCCGCTCTGTACCGAACATTCAGTCCGCTTTCTCTAGCGCAGCGTCTAATGACAAACCATCGAAGAGACACAAATCTCACAGATGCAGAAGCTTGTTGTACTGCAAAAGACATGCTACCAATAAGCACTGTTAAATTTGATTTAAGAGTATCAGGGAACATTTAAGTTTGACCAGTGATTTTTTGATATCCTGATATATATATCGATATGAAAATAAAAATAACTCATAATAATCTGTTTCCTGTATCGCCCAGCCCTAAGTACAGTATATAAAACAAAGTTTACCACATGTACATAACCCAGCTGTAATATAATGACATGGATTTATTTTTCAATCACTCATTAATCCACTGAACTCCTCAACATTGCACCACTGCAGTAACAGTCTTGTACAAATTAAGGGTCTTGTACAAGCTTATACATATTTTGTCATTTTTGTAACATGTCTTTGTGTTCAAAGAGAGCAAACACAAGTTACTTTAATAAAAGAAAGTGTTCATACTTATCATCTAGAAGGACCCAGGAGCAGATAGAGCAACTCAAAGATGAGGTCAAATGGATAATTGGAGGCAGGCAGGTTTAGGCAGAGACTGAGGCCTGGGAGAGTTCTGGCAAAGTTAGTTTTCTGTCAGCAGACTGTAGAGTCTTGTAAAAGACAGAAAAGGTTGAGTGGCTGATTCCTGCTGGATCCAAGCTGAAGGAGAGTACTGGTTAGATTTACTGAAGAAGAAGCCACCACAAGAGAAAATAATTGACACAAAGCACAGAGCAGCTGATTAGACCACCTAGCAGACAAGGAGAAGCTAAGGTTCTTGTACTCTCACTGATGAGATGAGTTCTAGGTGTGTGTCCTATCAGCCAGCTGCCAGATAGAAACACAGACACATGCCAGACAAAGGGAGAAATCATCAGGGGAGGGAAGCCATCACAGCCAGGGCTGGAACAGAAAAAGCACTCAGTGAAGAAACTCATCCTATCATACTTTATTTTTCTATTGATAACCTACAGAGCCTATTTGTAAACAGTTCACTCCAGCATCTTAGAACAACCCTATCCATGCTCACTCCCACTACCTATCCTACCCCCAAGAAGAACCTCCTCAGATTACGACACAACCTGTTTAGCACCTGTTCATGCAAGCTTCTGGTACTGACGGCGTGAATACTGCCTACTGAGGATGTCAAAAATGTCAGACTTTCACCCCAGGATCATCATGCCCAACAAACTTAAAGCAATGATATTATTGCAACATTAGTGAAACAACATTTCTGTCAGTCAAGACAAGGGTGACGTAACATGTCACTTCACGGACAACACCATTAAACACAAGTGACTCACTTCTATTAAAAAATATTAAAAACTTTTTAGCTTATATTTTAAAGTTTGAACGCCTTTCATCAGGTACAACAGGAAAGTGGACAGAGCAGGAAATTAGTAGAGAGAGCAGAGGGGACAACCAGAAGAGGAGCTACAGGTTGGAATCAAACCCAGGCTGCCCCCTTCAGGCACAACCTCTGTACATGAAGTGTGCATATAGGCTGCTAGGCCAGATAAGAGACACCTCATCATTGTCAGTTTTCAATGACGGCAGTCTTCTTCTGTCTGTGAAAACAATTATCACCCCCGACTATGAACTAACTAGCAACATGCTATTATCATATGCGTATTTTTAGCACTATATCAATATTATTATTCTAATAAGAATGGTGTCTTTCAACAGCCTGAGCCTGCAACATCATATAGGAAAGAAGAGAGTCTGCTGCAGGATGTTTGAAAGAAGACAAGGAAGGCAGAGTCAAGGCGATTGGCCTGTTTAGAGTAGAGCTCACTCCAACCAGAGTTAGGTTGTATAATCTGCCTTCCTCTACTTCTCCAGTCAGACCAGTAAGAAAAGAGTATGTAAAGAGATTTCAGAAAGAGGGCATGGACTGGGCAAGAAGCCTACTGTATATACAAGTGGTTTGGTCGTGGGTGACAGTGGGCAGACATAGTCAGCAGCTGGCTTGGTTTGACGAGAAATGTTCATCTGCTAAACAGAAAAGCATGTCCTCAGAAAAAAACATAGAAATAAAACAAGCTGACTCATATTTACCATGTGGTGAGAAATACAAATATACTTCTGTCTTCACTGCTGACAAAAGCTTAAAAACACTTACAGTAGGTTTAGCTTAGAGGCTACATACAGGTTTGAAAAAGTCCCAGTTTTTATGTTTCTATATTGTGAATTATATGAGAATTCTGACACCTGGGAATTAATTGATTTTATTGAATAACACCTTCAGAAAATAAACAGCAGTTTCAAACCCTCTAAGACACATTCTGGGGAGTCTTTCTGCAGGGTTTACAGTTATTCAGTCTTCTCTTTGTGGGTCTGCTCGGAGTTATTTCTCTGTCTTGAATTTTACGGTTTCTGTTTTTAACAACTTCAAAAACACCTTCTATAGCCTGCAGTTCACCTGCCGCTTTGAGTGTGTGGTCCTCCTGCTCGATCACATTTTGGCAATTTTAGATCACTGGAAATGAAGCACGACAGTAAACGTGGTCGGATTTGAATTCAGGGAGACACATTTCTTAATCAAATTAAGCCTTTCTGTTTTGTTATTCACCTACTCGCTTTGGAGGCTGAAGGATGAACAAACACGGTTAATGAAATGCATGATTTTGGTAAACCACACTTGCTTCCTGGTTAGGTAAGTGTGTAGTTGAACATACAGTAGGCTACATACACACACACACAGACAAACACAGTGTAAGTGATCAGGGCTGTAATGTCTCAGCAAATTCCTCTGGGAGCTGGATCAATCTGTGAGAAAGGGATCAATCTCTCTGACCTTTACTTGTGGTAACCTGCAGTGCTCAATCTCTCATTATTTTGACAGTGAAAGGGCAGCTTTTCCGGCTGTGAGCTAGCTGCATGGAGAATCACTTCACTGTCAGTGTTCACACCTTCCACATTTGTCTCCTGTGGCACATTCAGGTTCTCTCACTTACTGCTCTGCTCAACTCTATGTGTAGGACCTCGTCAACTGGAGTGAAAAGAAAACATGATTTACGATATTGTCAGACACACTCAATAGGGATGCACCGATCCGCTTATTTCACCTCCGATACCGATACAGATATATACATTTTAGTATCAGCCGATACCGATCCAATTCTGATACAGAAAAGCCGCACTGAATTACCTTTTGTTGTAACCTGAAGTTTTACCACTGCCCCTCGGAACGTTTACTGTGCAGGTATTGCAAGTGGTCGTTCAGCTTGTGGGCTGAGGTATTGTGATAAAGTTCAAGATAGCAGATCCCTTTGCTCGCTCCATTTTGACAGCATGTTTACTTCTGGATGCCACTCACAGTGCATAGCATAGAGTTAGACAGAATAGATCGGTCCCTATGCATTGGGCCCATTGTCAGGATACCTGATCTAGAATTTTCTTCAGTATCGGGACTGATATCAAATATCGGATCGGTGCATCCCTAACACTTAACACTGACTATTATGTTCAAACTAGGTAACATTGACTGCAGATATGTTCGAACTTTGCATCACTTCATGGAGGATATATTTGAAGATTTCAGTTTGTTTTGTTGTTACACATCCTCACTAACACTTAAGTGGGCGGACAGATACAGTAGTTTGATAAAAAACAGAAAAACAACAAATACTGTATGTAGTAACATGCTACAGAAACCTGACTGAACCTGACTGAATGAGGTAAAATCAAAGAAACATTTGATCAAAGCTGATGGATCCAAATCGGGGATATAGAGTCGTCTAAATTGAATTCTGTTTCATTTTGTGACTTAAAGATTTTAACTTATTAAGAAATAAACTGAAACTCACACTGAGTCCTCTTTGTGACCTTTAAGACTAAAATAAGACCATCAGCACCTGGTGCAAACTGAGCATGTACAGAAACTAACTGGCTGGTGGCGCCACAAGACTGAGCTCACACCCACACACCCATTAAACTTACTTACTTACGAACCATTGGATCAGTCTACAGCAGAACAGATTCCTGACTTGATCTCACTCAGACACTTGCGCTTCTTAAAGATCCTCTACAAAGCACAGCAGGAGCCTTATTTCTCAACAGAGCTGTCAACCATGATACCACAATGGCCTTATTAAAGCTCCAGTGAGGAATTTTCTATCTGTGTTTGTTAACCCTTCAGAAAATATCCAAATCTCCCACAGTAGTTTTAAAATAAAATGTGTAAAACTTAAAGTCTGAGAAAAATGAACACTTGGACATAAATCAAAATAAGAAGTGACTACAAATAATGTCAATAATCCCATTTGAGAAAAAAATTAACTCATGTTTGAATTTTATATGTTGTCCTCTGTTCTTTCTGTTAACATTAAAGCTCCCATGTGTCAATTTTGGCATCCCCTGCAGACAAGGCAGTTTTTTATTTTCTCATTGTGGATAGAAATAATTACCGCTTCTGAAAAGAAATCACCATCCAGGCTTTTGACAGCTAAATTGAACATTTATTGTGAACATACAATGTGGAAAATGTAAAAAACAGGGCTGTTTATTTAGCTGTTTGCCAGGCATCAAAAATTCCAATTAAAAATCATCCCTTTCTATCACTGCTGTCCTTGTTTGCTTTTGAACATCATATAAAAAATCACATTATGAATTCCAGTCTTTTTCATAAACCTTAAAAAAACTCCTCACAGGAGCTTTAAGGAGGCAGGATTGAGGAGGCTAAACTGCAGCCAGTGTAGAGAACTCTAAATCTTGTGGCTTCACAGTTATTGGGCAATGATGATCTTTATTTTAATGTACTGTCTGTGGTCCTTATGGAAATGGAATATATAAACACCAGCTACAACTGTTATGAAGATAAAACACTGATATGATTAAAGGCACTGTAGCTCTGGCTTTATTGTGGAGCTTATTGAGCTCCAAAAAGGTTTGAGTCAAATGTGAGCTGATAAAATTGGCGCTGGGATTTTCAGAGATGTAATAAACACATCGGTGCAATAGCTCTTCTGGTGACAGCTTAAAAAGAAGGAAGTTTGAAGGTTCAGTCCCAGAGGGGAGCCTCTACTCTGAGAAAAATAAACGTCTCTAAACTGGATGCTGAAATCCACCTCATATTGACTCATTACTTGTCACAGTGGATAAGAGCTCCAAATGGTTCAAATGTAATTGATAGATTACAGCCAGTGTTTAGCCTTGTCGGCCGTGTCTGAGTCGCAGTTCACAGCCAAGGATAAAAACAATCTCTACTGAGCAGACAAGCTAACCTCCTGCCATTTAATGAGGTTACCAGCTCTCTAACAAGATGATCTCACTAACAAAGTGAGCCTGCTGCCACCAAACAAATGCACCAAACACAAATCCAGGGAATGATCAAAATAACTGAACTACAGTACAGAGAAAAAGCAGTTTTCTACATGTTAAAAAAAAGCTTTTCAACTCTAATTGTTTGTGCAAGAAACTATTTCATTATCCTTCTCATTTGTAGACTTAGCAGAGGTGTAATTCCTCTGTATTGAGCTGTTGAACTTTGGTTCTTCAGAGGGCAGTTAAACAGCAGAGGGGGATTGCCAGAGCGAATTGGTTGCTCTGTTTCCCAGCTGCATTAAAGGCCTGTCGAAGAGAAGTGGAGCTTCAGTCATTTATACGGACCAGATTTTCTCCACACAGAGTTGGTACATAGAGGTAGGAAGCACAGCCCACATCGCTTACGCCGTACAAGCTAAAGCACTCTACATGAATAATTTGCTACTCCCAGATCTGTTTTGGCCTCGCTCTCCTCTCCCTCTCACCCACGCAGAGATGTTATGCTGATTCAGGAGCAAAGAGGAAAGTTCGGCGGTGCCAAAACGGCAGGAATTGAAATTCTCAGAGGAAGATAAATTTCCATCAGTATCAAATTTAGATATCTGATAAAACAATAGAAATAATCATCAGTGTGTCCAAAACCAGGGAGAAAGAAGGTTTGATGCAGCTTTGAGTTAACATAGAAAGAAAAATGAAGCTTGGATTCTATTAATAAACTGTTTAATGTCATTCTGTATGATATGTGCAGTAGTTCCTGTCAACACTAATGTGCACTATCTGTCTGTGAACACACTAACGCTTGTCTCTGACATTTCTACATATTTCGTTGTATGATTTTTTTTCTTTCCTTCTGACAGGACTAGCGCAGATGGCTAGTTCTGAGAGTGCTGCACCTGTTTATATATAGCTTCTCAGTAGAGCACTTGAGAGAGATAAAAACAAAGCGAGTCTGTCTGTTTGGCATGCCAATGGCACCATCCACGCTTGGTGATCTCAGATGAGAAAACCAATTCCTGTAGGATTTGGGCAAGCTATAAAAGGTTTCACTTCGAACAGGAAAATAGTATCAATTAAAATAGCATGTCAGACATGCAGAATTTAAATGTAGCTACCATATTTGTCTTATGTTGTTCGATATTTTACCATGTTTTGGCAGTTATTGCTCTATGGAAGGGAGGAAACCAGAATAAGATGGTGAAGTTAAGGCGCCTGTGAGGAGTTTCAAGCTGGTCAAGCTGATGTCACCTTATGTCCTCCAAAGAAAACAAGACTATTAACAACCAGAATGATCATGTCTACTTCATTTCTAATGTTTGTAATTGCTACCTCCATGTGATTTATAAGACATCATTCCTAGACAGATTTAACTGAATCATTTTAAACCAGTGTGCATTACTGTGAGAGGACAGGCTTTTCTCACTTTAATATTTTACCATGAAGACATATCTGGGTTCCAATATATGTGTGTGCCGTCTTCATGTGTAGCCTCCATTACTGAGGTGCAGCTCTCTGCATGCTGACTATTACAGCTGAAAAGAAAGTTCAGTTAAAAGAAAATGGAAAGCTGCTGATGAAGCTACTTTTATTGTCTTCCCTGATCTTCGAATAACATATGACTAGACATTAAGGGTGAGGGGGATCAATACAGCATGGTATTGCCATATTCTTCATGGTGTTATTTCATCAATATACAGCTGCTAAACATCAATAGTTGCATTGTAATGATTTAATTTATGAGATAAAGTTCATGGTGGTGCTTTCCGATGAAGTTGAGAATCTAAACATGGTGGTGCCAAGAGGACTGTCTTTGTGAACAAATCAAACAAATGGACTTATTTATTTATTTTACATGAACATACCCAGACTAAAGCTGTACAGAGAAGTAAAGCTTAAGTTGGTAAAAGTCTGAGTACAATAGAAAGGTTTTGTTGTAAATTGCAACACGTGGACATCACAAGCAGTGAATTCATATGTAACTTTAGTAGATCATCATGTGACAGACTAGCAGCTATCATCTCATGTTCTCCATGATAGACACACTGGGGCTGGGGATGTTAAAACTCGAATTAGTTGATAGTTTTGTCCAAAAATTACAAATATCTGAGAGTAAGTAAAGCACAAGCAAACATCCAGAGTAGTACAATAGTAGCCACACATGTGGACAATAATACATACAGCTCAGTTTTTCAGATGAATGCAAATTTTAAAACAGGATGTTATCACTGTGTTAGTCAGTATGAGTGCTCGATTCTCGTGCAAAGAAAAAGAAGACTTCAGGTTGTTGAATAGACTGAGATTTTTTCAATGGCATTTCAACAAAAAGGTCAGAAATTGGGTTTTATTCCAATATATATAGTGTCTTATGACAAGAATTTTTTCACTCATCTATGTTAAGACAATATAAAACATAAAATGATATAGTAGCATATACTTGGCTTGTGGATATTGGTAACAGAGCATTTCAGGGGTTATTAGTTTCTGTAGTATAAGTTCACGACACACACACTCTCCTTTTTCTAGCTTAAGGCACAAACGATTATCATAGAAACAGGCTGAACATGGTGCCACCTCCTCTCATTTCAGCTTAATAATCTGAAATATAACCATTTCATTCCATTGAGCAGTTTCATCGATTCGGTGCATTGACCTGAAACTGAATCTTTTAATGCTAATATCCTGCCTTTGATGGGTTTTAGTCCTCAGTTTCGGCCGTGTCAGAGCCTGTAACTGCCTCGCAGCACAGGGCTCAGGGAGGATGTCAGTGAAGGACAAATACTTTTACAGATAGAAGGTTTGCTCTGGGTTTGATAAACAGTTTAACGACACTTGCAGCCTACCAATCTTAAATCAGTCGTGCTTATTTGTATTCACCCAGCAATCTCCAGCTGTGTATCCTGTTTGAGAGTGCTTAATGCTGTCAGTGATTTCACAAAGAGATGAAAGGCCTTGTTTGCGCAGGCTTTCAAATATTCTGTTGCTCAGACATGCTTAACTGACTTCTTGGCATGGTGTGACTGTTAACAAAGCAACAACTTTTTGTTAAATCGTAGGTAACAGACATATTTATAACTCTGTACCCGCATGAATAATAACCAAAGAACATGTTTCATGAGCCAAGGCTAACACAGTTGTCGAACAATACTTTGCAGATGGCTTCACTCATCGACTGTTTTCTTATTGATGGCATGGGACTGAATATAGGTTCATTAAGAAAACTCCTGAGTTTTAGGATTTTGTCGTCTGTATTTTGATCCTTACAGCTCATATGAGACAAATTGAGCTCATCACCAAACATAATCAAATTAAAGGTCCTTACACACAGGGACCATTTTTGTCGTGCAATTATTTCGGACGTCAATATTTTTTTTCGTACCCGTATCCTGTCAATAGAAGCGTTCACATCAGCAATGTTTTCCCGTCCTGCGATACCATAGTTCCATGTGCTTATCTGGTACTGGCCCCGACTCACATGCTATCATGACAGACAGACAGCCATCTCAACACTAGTGTCTAGTATCTAGTCCTTTGCCTCTTCAAACTTAGAGCTAATTGTTTCAGCACAACTTCAAATTGTCCAACGGACATCCGACAATAGGTTCTGACCATGGTACAGTTTCTGCACCAAGCGGTGAAACTCACCAAGTTCTCTTCTTTTTTGTAACATTGGATGCACGTTGAAGCAGACTCCATTTTTGTCCTCTCGCTTCCACCCAAGACGCTGTAGACGCTGTTGTTGGGGGTTGTTCAGTAGAACAGGCAAGGTTGTTTTGATATCAGAGTTTGAAAGAAATCTGATGTTTTACTTCACTAAAACTAACTGTTGTTTCTCTGTTCTTGTTATTTTCCAGAAGAAAGAATGGCTGTGCTTGAACTGCCAGACGCAGAGGGCTCTGTCAGGAAGCCTGGGAGATATTCCAGGTCCTGTTGCACAGCCCGGATCCCCTCGGCCACCTGCTGCAGCCAATCAACAACCACCTCAGCAAAAAGGGCCCAATCAACTTACAGGGCCTAAACCAACAGGTCCTCAACAACAACAGAAAGCACCGGGTCCCCAAGTAAGTGGCGCCCTTTCTCCTGTGAAACAGGCTGGGCCCTCCCCTCAAACCAAAGGGCCCAGCCAAGCTCAAACCAAGGGTTCTACCCAACCCACTTCCCAAACCAAAGGCCCTACTCAGCAATCTCCTCAAGTTAAGGGTCCAACACAACCCTCAGGGCAGAGTAAAGGACATCAAGTTAAAGGTTCTAGTCAATCTGTTGCTCAAAGTAAGGGTTCTCCTCAGTCTGCTAACCAAACAAAAGGCCCGGCCCAGGCCAAAGGGCAGACTCAGACGAAAGGATCTACCCAGCCCCCTGCTCAGACTAAGGGTCCTTCTCAGCCCTCTGGTGCCAAGGCTTCAGCCGCCCCCGGTAAAGCCACACCTAACCAAACTAAAGCCTCTCCTACCCCATCAAAAACAGCTCCCACTCAGTCTAAACCCACAGGTAACACCCAGGCCCGCAAACAGCCGCAGAGCCAGGAGAAGACAAAAGGCTCACCCAAATCTCTCAAAGAAGATGTCAAGGCCTCACCAAAGAAAGCATTGTCAGAGACTGTCACTTCACCTAAAGACACGAAGATAACTGAGGATGCACAGAAGCCAAGACACCATGAAGTGAGCTACCTGCAACTTCTTCGCCTTCACCTGTTACCGTCACTGTTTTTTCTTTTGATGTTTTTTTCATTTGAGTAATTGAAAACATGTTTCAGTGTCATTATCATCTGCATCATTGACAAATCATAGTCATATTCAATCCATGATTGGACATCCATGATGCAGTCAACATCGTTTGTTGATTTATTACTACACAAAGACAGTTTTTGTGGTTGATGTACTTTTTTCAATGTTTATTTTTATTTCTATCCAACATTTGTTCTTTTTTCTTATTTCTTTTTCATAATCAGAGGTTTTTCCTGTCTATTCTCATCATTTTATTTGTTGTTATTATCACCATCAGAGTTAGTTAATTTTAGTTATCTTGAACTTGTGCAGTTATAATAACAGCTAATATGCATGTTTCATTTTCTTTGTACATTAAGATACTTTTCCATCCATGTTACTTGCTTTATTTTCACAACCCTCTTCATCCTTGTTAATTTCTCATCATTATTGCATCTCTGACATTATCATCAGCAGTGTCTCTTTGGCCATTTTTCATGTTTGGTCCATTTCTATGACTAGTTTTGTACCCTTTTCTTTTTTGTGGCCAACGCAAGCTTTTTGTTTAATGTGACCCTTTGTGATAATACCTGAAGCATTCTTAGCATGTTTGTTATTCTTCAACGGTTCGAAGAATGCTGTGGAGAATGCAACAAAGATGGAAGCAAGCATGTGCTGAAATGACATTTGTCTATTGATGTTTGTACGCTTAATTGTCCTTTATACTCACTGTATGTGTCAGTGTATTAATCCATCTATGTGTACATGAATTTGAATGGCTAACTCAACCCAAATTGAACAAACTAAATGGCATTTTATTCACAAATGAATCAAAAAAACCCTTTAATTGGGATCCAGGTTTCATTCATTTGTTTTAATGTATTCCAAAAAAGGGATACACGTCACTAGTGAGTATATTAGCAACAATTGATGCTGGTCAGCTCTGTCTTTTAGATAAAAAACTCCTGGGGGAACTAGTGTGCAAGCTCGGCTGCAGACATCTGCAGATGGAGCCAGGCCTGCCAAGTAATTAAACTTATTTTATGAGACTCTAACACAAGCAAACATCTGACTTTGAATGTGCACTCTACTGAGAAATTTTTCAGCACCTTATTCTGCCATCAGAAAGCCCATTCAGTTTTGCACTTGCATTCAGCTTTTCTGTTTTTTTGGTCCGCTCCCAAAGAAGCTGATGACAAACAGTAACGTTGAGTGCAGCAGGGGACTCTCTTTAGTGAATGATGGAGCCTGCAGCCTGATGTGAACTGCCGGTATATTCTGATTCTGAATGATCGAGACAGACTGTTATTACCCTCACTCATGACTGGGAGTTGTTTTCTCAGTTTATTGGCAGTATCTTGCAGTTTTTATATCCGCACTACCAGGTACCTTGGGATGTCTCCTATTCTTCAGTTAACTCAGAAATTTCTTCCCTTTTTCTTCGATCTCTCTGTGAACTCCAGCTCACAAAGGTGCCCAGCCCGCATATGTCTGCCGTCGACAGCTTATAATCGGTGCTATCACCATTACTGGTTATTAAATTTAGTTGTATTTAGTTGTATCTAGTTGTAACCCCCACCACCACCCCCTTACCCCCCGATCAGGGTCAAACTCGGTGTCTCAGTGTGTTTGACCATGGCTTAAATTTAAGCCGGAATATCCCTTTAAAGGGAGAGCTGATTAGCTTTAATTGTGGCTGTTAAACTTCCTTGTGACATGTAACTCATACAAAAGCACTGTTGAAATAGCCCTTTAAGAGATGCCAATATTTGACAGCTTTTATAAGAATAAGTTTATAAAATTATAATTTTCCTCATTTAAGATCAAATTTGCTCCGTTTCTGAAAACAGCTTAACATTTGGGTTGATTGTAGCCAATTGGTGGCACTACATCTGGTTGTTTTTTGATTGAGAGTTTGTTCTTTTCCCAGGTAATTTTATTGTACTCTGGTATCTGAGACGACTGCAATTGCATTAGATCTAGTGCATTTATTCAAGCCTCTTGTGTTTGCAATGACTAATGAAAATGTTAGAGCTAAGTTAATTTGATAAGTTTAAAATAGACGACATGTGTGCATTGACATGATCACAGACCTGGACATAACTTTGCTCAGAGAGATTTGTTTTATGTTAGCTTCTTATACCTCTCTTCTCTTTTTTCCCCCTGTCTTTAGGATAACAACAAATCAAGTACCCAGAGTTTGAGTGACACTGGCTACTCCTCAGATGGGATCTCCAGCTCTCATGGGGAGATTACAGGCCAGATACAGGAGGATGGAATTAAGCTCAGTGAAAGAGGGGCATCCATACCCTCAGATATCACCAAGCTAGAGAGCTCGATGAAGCCCCTGCTAGAATCAAAAACAGCTTCAGACCAGAAGCACAGGCCACATTCGCTATCTGTTGGACAGGAGCGTGACTACAGTCCAGATGATGATGCAGCAAGGGATGAATCAGAAGATGACCTCAGCTGTAAGCTTCGCCATGATTACGTGGAAGACAGCAGCGAAAGTGGTCTCTCACCATTGCCAGTAAGACAGAAGAAGTCGCATAAAGAGCTTACAGATGAGGAATACATGAGGAGGCAAATTATGGAGATGAGCGCTGATGAAGAGGAGTTGGAGGAACATGGAAACCAGAAAAGTAAAAGAGGACATAAAACCAGTGGGGACGCGAGTAAAGAAAGGCGACGACTTGCTCACCATTCTAATAGTTTTGAGGAAGACACCAAGACATCAGAAGGTGCTTACAAGGAAAAAGAAGAAGAGGATGTTGTAATGGCCGGGGGCCTTCGGCGATTTAAGACCATTGAGCTGAATAACACCAACAGCTACAATCGTGAAATGGAGCTCAGCACTGAGCATGATTTACGAGAACCAGAGTTAGAGATGGAGAGTCTGACTGGTTCTCCTGAGGAGCGGTCGAAGGGAGAATATTCATCCACCCTGCCTGCCACCACTCCCAGCTACACCTCTGGGACGTCCCCTACATCTGTCTCGTCCATGGAGGATGACAGTGACAGCAGCCCTAGTCGTAGGGCAAGATTAGAGGAGGCAAAGCAGCAGAGAAAAGCTCGACACCGGTCTCATGGGCCCCTGCTGCCTACTATTGAGGACTCATCTGAGGAGGATGAACTCAGAGAGGAAGAGGAACTACTACGAGAACAGGAGCAGATGAGGGATCTAGAACAACAGAGAATTCGAAGCACTGCACGAAAAACAAAGAGGGACAAAGAAGAGCTACGAGCACAGAGACGCAGGGAAAGATCCAAAACTCCTCCCAGTAATCTTTCTCCTATCGAGGATGCTTCGCCAACAGAAGAGCTGAGACAAGCTGCAGAGATGGAGGAGCTTCACAGATCATCGTGTTCTGAATACTCACCGTCTATGGACTCTGAAGCTGAGGGCTTTGAGATGATTGGAGGAAAGCTTTACAAATCAGGAAATGAGTATAACCTTCCAACTTTTACATCACTGTACTCCCCTACAGAGAAAACAGCTGCATTGTCACCATCGGATAAAACACTAAAGAGTGCAGAGGAGGTTTATGAAGAGATGATGAAGAAAGCTCAGCTCATGCAGAGGCAAGGACAAATGACTGATCAGTCTGACAGTAAACATCTTCTTGATGCAGGAACCACCCTAACTCCTGGCTCAAGTCCAACACAAATAGCAGCACCAATGTCCTTTTCCACAACAGGTAGTGATCCAAGAATTCCTGGAATTCATGCTGCTCAGCATCTTTCTAAAGAAACACAGAATAGGATGATGACTCAGAGTGCCAAAATTGAAGGTGTTGTTGGAGTTGCCGCAACCAGAGCCCAAGTCAGTCAGACTGCCACCACAAGACAGGCGGGTAGCACAGTGCCCGCTGGCAACAGGGCAAGCTCTCAGAGGCCAACACAGGCAACATCTGACCCTGGAGCTTCCTCCATCACCTCTAAAGTTTTCTCCCTTTTCAAAGGTCCCAGCCCTCCAATCTCTCCCACTGCCTCTCCAGTACAAAGCCCAACCCACACGCCATCTATTAGGCCTGCTAGTAGTAGTGGGAGACAGCTACCCACTTTGCCTGGTGGTCCTACATCAGCAGCAGCTCATGGAGCTCAAACACCTCAAAGGGCAAGTTCACCACGTCTCGCTCGTCAACAGTCCTCACAAGAATCACCAGTAATGGTGATAACACTAGGCTCTGACACAACTATCCCTGCCAAACCACTTACTGTCAATTCGTCCACTTCCCCTTTGTCATCACCCACCCAGGCCAGTTGTAAGACTTTGTACAGCTCAAAGTCCCCTGGGGCAAGTTCCCCAACATCACCACAAATGCATCCATCACAGCAGTCTCCAAAACATTATTCCCAGATGACCCAAAATGTTGAAAAAGTAAACGTCGGTATTAGCACTGTGACCACAACTGCACAAAGTCTATGTAAAATCTCTGGTGTTTCAGGCTCCCCAAAGATCATTGGTCCCAATCAGACATATCAAAGCACCAGTGTAGTCGATCTCAGAGCCCCAATGAGGCCAACTCCAATTATAATGACGGACCAGGGGATGGATCTAACATCACTTGCCTCTGACACGAGAAGATACTCTTTAGGAGCAGAGCAGTCATCTGTTCGACACACAGCAGTCCAACCTCTTATTATGAACCTGAATGCACAAGAGCAACCACATATATCTTTATCAACACCCACCACAGTTAGTATTACAGTTGCGGGTACTGTATTTATGTCCCAGCCCAAACAACAGGTTGTGTATGGAGATCCTTTGCAAAACCGTGTGGATTTGGGACAGGGCGTTGGATCGGCTGTGTGTCTGTCCCAGAGTAAATCACCAGTTAATGATCCGTCTATCCCCAAGATCGATGCCTGCCTGGAGAACTTAGGTATACAGCAGCAGCAACTACAGTTACAGCAGCAGAAGCTTCTGCAGCAACAGCAGCTCCTTGAACAACAGCTTCAACAGCACCAACAGCAATCCTCATTTGCTCGTTACAACTTAGCTAATCAGGTTCAGCCAATGCTAATGAAAAAAGATTTAGTTGTGAGTCAGATAAGCAGTGCCCAGTCTGTAGTGACTGCTAGTGCCATTCCCAGAGTATCCCCCCTTGCCCCACCACAAGGGTCTGGGGCTCCTGCTTCTAATGCTCCCCATGAAATCTATGGTGGAGTTGCCTTAGAGCTAAAAAACAAGCCAACAGTAATGAACTTATCCACAGGTAAGCCCCATGTTATGATGGTGCAACTTGATGAGAGTAACACATCACAAGGGAGCACAGTGACTCAACTGGTAAAGCAAGAGGAACCTCCTCCCGCTCCTCAGGTCCTGGATCTTACTGGACAAATTAAACCGGAAAACCAGGTGGCTTGTTGTGATGTTGTTTACAAACTGCCCTTTGCTGGTTCCTGTTCAGGGTCATTCACTCAGAAGCCTGCAGCAGTATCCTCGGATAAAAACCCCACCCCAGAGGCTTCTCAAGGAGTGCACCCTCCCCAACAACCACAATATAATATCAGCCAACAACAACAACAACACCAACCTCAATCTACGCAAGGAGGGAAAGAAGAACATAAACCCTATCAAACACCTGTAGTCCCTTCAGGAAGAATTCAACCCTCCATGTCTGATACTAACTTGCCTTCAATGACTGACTCCAACCCCTATCAGAATAATGTTCCGGGGGGTCTGGCAGTGGATCTTACCGGCATGAATCAAGCTTATGAAGGTGGATATCTTGGTCTGGGAGCTCAGTATGGATCTTACACAGACTTACGTCATCAGGGGGATTTTTCTGGCCCTTCAATGCCCCTCCGTCGATATGGCTCCATGTCAAATATCAATTCTGACTATGCCTACAGTTCCCAGAACCTATCAGGATCACAGGACTCCAATCTGGCTCAGTACAGTGCAACTACTGCCAGGGAGATCAGCCGCATGTGTGCAGCCCTTAACTCAGTGGACCAGTATGGCAGTCGGTATGGCAATAACCCTGAACTGATACCATATGGGGCCGGACGAGGTGGCTCTTTAGGTAGGTTAAATCTCCATCAAAGCTTAGCATCAATAAGAGCTAACCTACTGTATGGCCCAGATGGAAGAGGTACAGCAAATGGCCAAACCCTGACTAACCTCATTAATGCTAGACAAGCAAGTATACGAGCCATGTACCCTGCTGCTCTTAGAGGTGGTGATGGCATGATATATTCCACAATAAACACTCCCATTGCCTCAACCTTGCCAATAACCACTCAGCCTGGTTCTGTCTTGCGACCCATGCCCAGAGGAATTTACAGAACATACCCAACAGGCGTGACTGCTGTACCATTGGCTAGCCTTACCAGGTTACCTCAAATGGCTCCCAGAATGCCGCTTTCCACACAGGGACCATATTCCTTCCCTGCTCCAAACCAGTACCCCACTTCAGCTACACCCTCGGGGAGTATGCCTGATGTAAACACTTCACATCAGGAAACTGCTATGTATCTAGGAAAGCCTCTAACAACTGTTGCTCCACAAACAGCAGCCACCATCGCACCGACCCAAGCTGCGGGGCACTTGGGACCCCAAAATGTACTTGTAGGTGGTATGCAAACCATGCAAGATCAACAGGCAACTCAGCTCAACCTACAGAGTGCGACATCTCTTTCTCAAGCCCAAGGCCAACCTCCAGCTATCCAGTCAGTGCAGCCCCAAACACCACAGCAGCAGTTACCTACCCAAACTGAACCTCTATCTTTGACTCAAACCCAGTCTCAAGTTCAGTCCATCAGTCAGCCTCAATCAATAGTTCTACCACAAGGTCAACCACAAGCAGCACCCCATGGTACTGCCCTACCACCTACTTCCAAAGTCTCCCCTCCCTCAGACCCCCAGAAGGGTAAAGAAGATGAGAAACTCAGTCAGCAACAAGAACACATGCTGCAGCTTGAGAGAGAGCGTGTTGAACTGGAGAAATTGCGGCAACTGCGCCTACATGAGGAGCTTGAAAGAGATCGAATGGAGCTTCAGAGACACAGAGAAAAAGAACAGCTCATTGTTCAGCGTGAGATTCAAGAGCTACAGACAATCAAACAGCAAGTCCTTCAGCAACAGCAAGCAGACCGGGAGACACAGCTTATAATGCAAAGGGAGCAGCTGGCCCAGCAGAGAATGCAGCTTGAACAAATTCAGTCCTTACAGCATCAGCTTCAGCAGCAGTTGGAGGAACAGAAAAGGCAAAAGACTGCGGCAGTGGAGGCTGCAGCTGCTGTCGCAGCAGCAGAAGCAGCGGCAGCATCAGCAGCAGCGGCAGCAGCAGCAACCTCAGCCCAGGGAGCTATCCAAGGGGTTGTCGTTGGTGGAGGGCAACCTCAAGGATTTATCATCTGTGACCAGAGTGGCAGAGTTATTCAGCAAGAGGGACAAAGTGTCCAATTTTGGCAAGATGGACAAGTGGTCCAAGCTGTGATGTCTGCACGACCTCTTCAAAGTTCAGCCTCTGAAATGTCTTTGAGAACCAGTGACAAACAGGCAGATTCCAAGATTATGAAAAAGCAGAACTCCATGCCCCGGCTTAGGGATGGTTCAGAGGATGAATCCTTGAAAAGAATCACAGATAGCTGTGTGCAAACAGACGATGAGGATGGAGAAGAAAAATTCATTAACAGACGAAGGAGAACCAGGAGGATTGCAGACTGCAGTGTGCAGACCGATGAAGAGGACCAGGGGGAATGGGACCAGCAGCCAGTGAGGCGCAGGCGATCTCGTGTTTCGAAGCACTCAGAATCCAGTGGGGAGGCTAAATCAGACGGGTCATCGAAAGTGGCTTCTTCAAGCATAGCTATTCAGACCACTAATGATTCTTCATGTCAAACAGAGTCAGATCAGCTAGGCAGGATTTCTCCTGCAATCCACATTACCATGGCAGAAACTTCAAAGGTTGACCTGTTACACTACATAGCAGCTCCTGAAAGGACCCACAAAGGAGAGAGTTTGGCCTGCCAGACAGAACCAGAGTCTCACTCTCAGGGTGTGGTGGCACCGCAGCTTAGTGTTCCTACTACTATTAGTCCATATTCCACAAGCCTGCATATAGTAGGAGCAAACACATCTGACCCATCATCTCCCAGGCTCCAAGGAGTTGCGAAATTTGAGAGGAGAAAACCAGACCCCCTGGAAATTGGCTATCAACAGCAACAAAATGAATCTTCTCGCCAGCCCCCCAAATCCCCCCAGGTGCTGTACTCCCCTGTGTCTCCATTGTCCCCTCATCGAATGCTGGAGACAACGTTTGCCTCCCAGGAGAAACTGAACAAAGCCCATGTTACACCCCAGCAGAAGGCTTTTACTGCTGAATCACCTCAACGACACCAGACCCTACCCAGACCAATCAAAAGTGTGCAGCGCTCCATGTCGGATCCGAAGCCACTCAGCCCAACATCAGAAGACCCAGCAAAGACCAGGTTCTCCCCATATCATCAACAAGCTCTGTCCAACAGTCAGGTATGATAACATAACTGTTTTCTGTTTTCTTTATCTGTTATCCATAGTTATATCAAATTATGTTCCTCTAAATAAAACAAGAATAGGTAAATAATCTGATCTAAACATATGACTAAGAAATTATATCAGCTATAATTCATGTATTATTAAAGAAAATGCTTACAAAAGAAACCATAAATTAAGTTATGTCTTGTGCAAAAAAGAATGTGTCTTAACTTGTTGAACCAGTGCCAAACCCTGTGAAACAAGTTAGTTCATTTCACACTTAAAATTAGCTGGGGAAAAACTTATGGAGGCCTTTTTAAAAAAGTTCTTTTCAGCTCCTTGTCTAAAACAAAAAGTATAGTTAAATAGATTTGCATGTGAATGGAGACGATGCTTTGTGTGCACATAGATGATCACACAGGATCTGGCATAGAGTCGGCGACAGAATGTTCTTATGAGAGCAGCTGGCCATGCCAGAAAAGCTTTCCCTATCATCCTCTTCTGCTGTATCCACTCCCTTTTCTTTTCTCTTTCTACTATTTTAGGATACTTTCCCATGTCTCTGTGACTCTCTCTCTTCTCTGCGTCTTACTCTTATTATGTCATGTCTTCTGTAGCTATAAAACCCATGAGTGACAAAGAGGACATGCTATATCAAATCTTGGTACTTTGCTGTCTTCCTGATCGCTAAAGTTTCTCTGCACCTACAAAAATAAATAGAAATGACATATAAACAAAATTTGGAACATTAAGTAAATTATATCAGGACTGTAACCTTTGATAAAAACCATATAAATCCACAGTACTCAATTGTTTTGTACATACTGGACCAACACGTGTGTTTATAGGTTTTGGTTTTAATTGTGTTGCCATGTTATAAGCGATCTCTTTTTCGTATGATAAGTTGCATGAATTAATGTGCCACTTTAGTCGAACCCCTTTGCAATGTTGACGTTGTTGACTACCACTGCTCAACATGGCTTAGTATCGTTTATTGGGGATAAAACTGTCCATGTGTTTGACTTTTGTTAAAAACCATTTAGATCAATGCAATAATATGTTCATCTAACAAGTGACATAGCCAGCAGTTTTGTAGTACAGAGGTTAATTACCATTGAGTAGTCTGGCGGTGTATCTGACTTCATAGCTTCTCACTTGTGTCTGAATGTGGAGAAATATTAAGAGCCTCTGTGAGTTACTAGTGAACAGCAATGAGTCTAATTTCCATAAACACATTCTGTTTATAAATCAGTGTTTTGCTGATGTGTCTCTGCCTCTCCTACCAGATGGCCTCCCTGCAGCAGCAGAACGCTCTGATGAGAAAAGTTAAGAGGACCCTTCCCAGTCCACCTCCAGAAGAGAGTCCACTTCCCATTGTAACACCAGCACAAATGTACAGCTCCCCTGGCATGCCACAAAGGGTCCATCCCAGACCTGCCCAAGGTGTCACCAAGGCAGGTCTGCTAAGTGAATTGAAAGCTGTTGAGCAAGAGTCATCAAAGCTTCGTAAGCAGCAGGCTGAGCTGGAAGAGGAAGAAAAAGAGATTGACGCAAAGCTTCGGTACTTGGAATTAGGCATCACCCAACGTAAAGAGACCATGGTAAAGGAGAGGGAGAGAAGAGAGCTGGCCTACCTGAGGAGTATGGGTGATGCCCGGGACTATATGTCTGATAGTGAGCTTAATAACCTTAGGATGGCAGCTGCAACAGGGACCTTTGACGCTAATGGTCTGCTGACAAGGCCCAGTACTGCACCAATGAGCCAATTTACCAATGACCTCAATTCAACCTCTCAGTATCCCTCAACGTCATCCTATATGTCTTATCCTTACCCTCAAAGTCAACAATCCATGCAGCAACCTGGCTCAGCTTACCAACAGATAGGTTTTCAACCTGCCCCGTACCCCACATCCTCTGCACCCCAGCCTGGAACATTCCAGCCACACCCACCGCCAGGCCCTGGTTACCAGAACCAGGCTAGCTACACCTCCCGCATGTATGGCCAGTCCTCCTACCAGACAGACCTTGGTATGCAGCAACATGGTCACCAAGGCTTCCATACACCCGGTCAGCCCATGCCAGGCCAGAGTCTTCCCTACCCCACCCACAGCTCCTACCAACCTGGTCTCCCTTACCAACCCCAGGCAGAGATCCTTACTGTCCATCAGAGACCACGCCAAACATCATTGGCTGACCTTGAGCAAAAACTCCCAACCAATTATGAGGTCATCAGCAATCCAGCTGTGTCAGTGGCAACATCAGCTCCAGATACCAACTTTGGCACAGTGTACAGCAATGCATACGGTCAATATCGCCCTCCAGAGCCTGGCCTGACCCACTCCGTAGACAGCCCCACCTCTGCTTATGCATCAGACGCAATGTACACCTCCAACCTGGAGCAGAATATTCCAAGGAACTACGTCATGATTGATGACATTAGTGAGTTGACAAAAGATAACGCGGGCCAACCAACTGATGCTCTAGGCCATCCTGTGGGCGGACGATATCGCAATGAGAATGGTCCTGCACGTGGAAGTGCCTATGGTAGGCCTGAAGATGAGCCTGTTGATGCTTATGGCAGGCCTACTGGTTCAACAGGTTTTCCGAATACAGCAGACAATCGCACCAGCACCGCAGGAAGTGGCGGCTCTTCCTATTACTACGATGATTACAAACACACGTCAAGGAGCGGCTCCAGTGGTCACAAACTCAATCCGAAGAATCTTGCACCTGCCGTCGTCTCATCTAAACGTAGTAAGCACAGGAAGCAGGGGATGGAGCAGAAGATCTCTAAATTCTCACCTATTGAGGAAGCTCGAGACGTGGAGTCTGACCTTGCTTCTTATACAATGACAACACCATCAGGAGGAAGCTGTACAGTTGTGTCCAGATCAAAGAAGCTCCAGGATGACGGTACTTATGGGATGAAGAAAAATGCCTATGACCAGCAGAAATATTATGGCACGAGCCGTGAGGGATTTGAAGAGGAAGACCGTATGTACAGCTCTGGTCGATCCAGGTCCACTGGATATGGTATGGACAAAATTTCCTCCAGAGACGCCACGGGTCATAGAAGTAAATCCTATGAGAGGGACGCCATGGAGCGATCTCAGAGAAGCAGCCGTGGTGGGAGGCCTCCTATGCGCAGCAACTCAGAAGAGGAGAGCCCACTGAGTCCTGTTGGGAAGCCTGTGGGCATGGGTCGAGGCTCCGGCATTGCAGATGCCCATGATGTCAGGAACCAATATGGCTCCAGCCATTCATTGCCGGATGTGCAGGACCATTACAAGAAAGACCTGCCCAGGAGTCATGTCTATAAGCCAGACGACCCTTACCTTGTAGATGACATGCACTGTGCTGTTTCTGATAGTGAAGGTAACTGGTGCTGAATACTTTGTGCTGCCTGACATTCGTTTTCTGCACTTTTAATTTGTGTTGGACAGAGACTGCATGCCAAGTGTGGGACTTTAAGGAAAGCACAAAACCTTTTTTTTTTTTCTTTTTAGTTCTTTTTGAATATTTTTTGGTCTATATTAAGCCGCATATGCCTATTTTATATAAATATTTTTGCATGCATCATTTGTTGGTGTGAGGTTGTCTGTTTTTATTTTTAATTTTTTTGTTGGACTTTTGTTGGAGAGTTGCATGGCTCTTGGCTGTGGGGCATGTTACCCAACTATTTTGCATGGCTTCAACCTGCATACTACCCGGCGCTCCACTGAAATGAAATGACTGATCATGTCTGTTTTGATTTGAAAAGCCTATCATTTGGGGCAAGAGGAGACCGATTGGTTTGAGAAGCCGCGGGAGGCTCGTTCTGATCGCTCGAGACATCATGGAGGTGGCAGTCACTCGTCCTCAGGTAGGCGTAGTAAACACACCTACCATGATTATGATGAACCTCCAGAGGAATACTGTCCCCAGGATGAGTACAACCAACAACGTCACCCTTCCTCTACAACTCGAGACCACCGCCACCATGGAAGCAGCACTGGCAGACACAGCTCTTCACGGCATGGTACGGAAGATCCCAGGTCCTCCCGTTCTACCAGGACTCATCCAAGAGATCCATCTGGTCGCACTGATGGCAGGAGCTCCTCATCTGCACAGAGAAGAAGCGGTCCAGACTCCCGATCTGCCCAGGCAAGCCCCCGGAACTCGGGAGACTTCTCTCGGGAGCCTGCCTCTGGTCATCATCACGGCACTGGGGGACGAAGTCAGAGATCACAAGGAGATCGTGCAACCACCAGAAGGCAGGAGCCATCTACAGCAGGGTCCAAACCCCAGCAGCAGCCCCCTCAGGGCCACCCTGGGCAGCAGAGGTCAGGTGCCCAGAGCCAGACCGGGAGACTTCCAGGCTCTGAGCAACTCGATGGTAACCAGCAGGCCCAGCAGCAACAGCAGCAGAGTGCACAACAGCAGCAGCAGCAGCAGCAACCACCACAGCAGAGCCAGCCAACTCAGAGCAACCAGCTGCCAACAACAACTGCAGGAGCAGGACCAGCACAGCAACAGCCCAAATCCAGCCAAGCCCAACCACAGGGACGCCAGCCGGGAGTTGGGCCTGCTGCAGGGCAGGGGGCTAGTACAGCGGTGAGTAGATCTAAACCTTGTTTTGCTTTTCTTTTAATTGATTTTCATATTTTAATTTTGAAGAGGTGCTACTTAAAAATCCTTTCCTTAATAGATTTTTTTTTAACAGACTATATATCCATTTGTGTTACATCCTTTTGAATGAAAAACGCTTTATAAATAAAGTTTGATTCGATTTGATTTGATAATGAGCCACTCTTGCTGTTTTCATGCACATTAAATCGAACATTTCCACTGATGATAAAGTGACACAGTCTGACTGAGTCTGCACAAATTACCCCAGCAAATAATTGAAGTTTTCTGCCTCATCGCTGTCAGAGTCTGTTGATGTCTTCTTTTCCATCCACCAGACTCTCACTTTTAGTGTTCATATACCATTCTCGATTTTGTCGATAATTAGTTGTTGCCTGTGGCTGTTCTCCACCTTTGCAGATTTTTCTAAACAATGAAAGTTTCTTTTCTTTTTGTAAACCACAGATTTCAAAACCAAATTTCAATTTTACTAGACTCTTTTTTGTTGATTGATATGATTGTAGTAGATGGTCTAAATTTTCAAAGCACCTATCTCCTGTAGAGATAAAACAGACCACATAATAAAGAGGATGTATATTATTTAAGTATAAATTGGATGAAATATTCAACACCATCCAATATCATAAATAGATGCATGATTTAAGTTTGCCCTAACAACATATTTCTCACTGTTTAATTGATGACAGGCCAAAATGGATGCTACACCTGCAGCAACAGCCACAGGAATGAAAGCTACAACAGGAGTGCCACCAGCACCTCAGCCAATGAAAACAGCGACACCACCTCTGGCAGGCATTGGTGAGTTTCAGCTGCACCACTATCACAAGGTTTAAAAATTCATAAACAAAAAAAAGACATACAGTATCATGATTGTGTTTTTGTTTGAAGGCTCCAAGGCACCCCCTGTTGGGATCGGGAGCAAACCAGGAGGAATAGGCAGTGCTGCTGCAGCAGGTCAGCCACCTGCTGAGGGGGAAAATGTTCTCACCAAAATCCTGCAAGGAGGGGCGGCTGAGCAAGCGGGAAAACTGGGAGATGGTACGGTCACGAAAAATCTAGACATTATCAAAGCAGAGTTGTAGCTTTTGTTTTCTGTAAACAATTCAATGTGAATTAAGGTCCTAAAATACCTTGAATGTGTTTTTCCCATTATTCTTATTTTCTCCTTTTCATTGTTATTTTACAGCATTGTCCGGTCTTGGGAAGAAGTTCACATCATTTTGGTGAACTAAACAGTGAACCGTAAGTGGACTTAAGTTAGAGATGACAAAAAAAATTGTTGTTTTTTTTTAACTTTCAATATAAGAACTTGTATTTTACAGGGATGGTACGCAACAGAGATCAAGTAATGGATGTTTGGGGACTGAAAACATTTACGTATTGCTTGACATGCTTACTGTGAATTAAATGTGTCCTTTTTTTCAGGTAATGCACACCTGTGTTGAGATGGACCGGTAACTTCGTACTCGAAAAACCTATGAAACTTCATTAAACACATTTCACAACATAGACAAAACAGAGAGGGGGATCCTGAGCACATCAGTGAGTATCTCATTTACTGAACTAAGAAGATGCTAACTTTAGTGACACTTCCATTAAACTCCAAGCTACATAAGTTACCTTAATGTGTTGATTTATAGTTTTTTATCTGCTAGATATCTTAATCAATTAGCAAGGATTTGACTTTTCTGCATTTTGAGATGACTCAGGTTAAATGATGACTGATAAAGTGCAGCGAGTGTGTGATCGTTCTGATCCTCTGTACGTTTCCTTTATCCAAAATCACTGAACAGAGCTGGAATCAAAGGATGCCTTGTCAGCACTGAACTCCCCAGACATGGGCACACAACTCAAGTGAATTAAATAAGGGTGAACGCTTTGTCAGCAGGGTGTTGCGAGACATAAAAAGAAGACTGAGCGCACCAAAAAGTAGGTGATTCCTTGCATGATAGTGACACATTGTCGAGCGTTTGCTTGTATGTTGAGTTGTGTATGGAAAATGCTTGTTAGGTTGGGTTATTTGAAGCACAATCCCCTTGAACCTTTGGCTGCAGAGGTTAGAGGCCAGGACCAAGCACAAAGGAGGTCAGCGCTGGTACAGTTTACTTCTGACTTCACACATCTCCAATAATCTGGGCCAAGCACAGGCTGCTATAATTAGCTTTGAGAAGGCTAACTGTGGCTTTGCTTTCATGTCACACACGCGAAGACACATAGGGACATGAGCACATGCAGGGACACAGAGCCATGACTCATCGTAAGAATCACTCATTACATGGAAGACTGAGCTGATCAACTAATTCTGCTCAATGTAGCAGAAATACAGAAGCACCAATAAAACAGATTTCAAAGCATTTCTACTTTGCATCTGTTGAAACACCTGGTGTGACAGGATGAAGTCGAGGTTCATTTGCATGGAGGTTTATCCGACTATACTGTCTACATTTACACTTGCAGTTTAGGTAGCTGTCTTAGTCATTTCTGTGTCTGGGTCTGGTCTCAGGATTAAGAGGGGGAATGTGGGGATGAACCTGACTCAGTGCTTCTTTGAGCTGCTGCAGGTCAGCCTGTTCAGCTCTGTGATTACTTCCCATATTACCCAGGGGGGCTGTGATTGACTGGAGTATCAAGAGATGTAAAGAAAAGCGGGCTGGAAGGGACCTAACAAACAAATAGGGAGTTTTAATCTCTTGATGTGTTGTGCGAAGGCCTCAGCAGAAATGTCAGGGGTTTAAGAGATCAGGATCAGTCAGGACATTGTATACTAATTAGTTTACTTTTAGATTACTGTATTCATATGAAATTGTCAAGTTTGCAGTATAGAATTTGACCTTGTGAAGTGATTTTCTTTGACTCTTTTTCATTGTCTCTATTCCAGGAGGACATCAGCAGTAAAAAAATGAAGTGGGAAAGCGAAGGAAAGAGAGGAAGGGGGGCTCGAGCACTCCTTACCACTCTCTCCTACAGAAAGCCTCCTGGGATTTGTGTCACAGTAAAGGAGAGCTAACTGAAGCACCCCGATGTCATGGGAGAAATTCAACTCCTTTTTTTACAGCACAATAAAGGAAGCCTCACAGCGCCTACTAAAGGGATTTTATGGAACACCGCTTTTGTCTGAGGAGTGCACATCTGGCAAGGATATTTGATTCCATATTGATGTCTTCGCAGCCTTTTCATGCAGACAGTGAAAAATAGAAAAATAAAGATTTTCATAGGTTTTCCTTGTACCAAAGATACCCATCTTAGCCCAAAATGACACAACATACCTGGAAAGACAAGATGAATCACGGCAATGACAACCAACCGGATAACTCCACCACAACCCTTGAATGCTTGGTTTCTTCTGATCTCTGCAGTACATTCCAGTATAGGGAATATGACCCTTTCTCTGAATGTGTTTTTGTTTCTCCTCTTTTTGTTTTGATGTCTACAGAATGCATCGCGTAAATGTGGACATGTGAATGCACGCACAAATATTTCAAAAACTGAAAAAAAGAAACCCATATCAGTACTTTTTCACCACTTATGAGATGCCACTAGTTATTAAACTGTAGGTTTTTAGGGAAGGAAATTACTACCAGTGTGCCCACAAGTGTGAGATTCACACAGATGAGAGGACCAAAAAGAAAGAGTGGCCACGGCTCTTTGTTAGCCATCGCAAAGCCATCCTTGTAGTCAGCCTCAGAGCTGATGGGAATACTCTGAGGCTGACTGTGAAAGAATAGGGTCCCCTCTGGGACTTTATCCTTTTTGATTATTTATCTCATCTTTTAGTTTCTTTTGATTTTGCCTGATATTCACTGAATGGAAGAGCCTTATTCAGTACATGTTTTTACTTGTATACCTCACATGTTTGAAAATGTCCATGTCATCATGCATTTCTTTTTACACAACTGTATATTATTGTATGTACATAACCGAACAGAGATCTACTTATGTAAATTTTGTCATTTGTGTATTCATGGAATCACTCTCCAGTGACTTTTTTTTTGTTGGTCTGTGTCTTTCTTTGGTAAAACTTTATATTTTTCACTTTGATTTCCGTTTGAATTTGTTTTCCTGCATCAAATAATTTGCTTGTTGGTTTTTAAAAGCAATAGCATGCAGAGAATGGTATATAGCACAATAGTTTAAATGTTGTTTGAATTAGTGATGGGAAACATCGAACACTTCTGTCGTTAAATAATCGTAATACAATTTGTCAGCGGGTTTACAACCACAGTACCATGTCCAGACATGCATGTTTTGTGCAGCTGCATAAAAAGCATGCAGACAGGTACTAACACACTCACACAGATACACTCCCTTTCTCTTGCATACACGTATGCACTCACACTTAACATATTTCACACTTGCATTATCACATTACACGTCAGAGCCAAGGTTAATTGTGTTCTCCACTTAAAAGACCTGTTAGCCTCCTGCTCATAAATGAGGTAACCGATTCACTAACAAGATTATCTCACTAACAAGCTGGGCCCATTGCCTCTATTTGTGCGAAGACACACACAAACACACACTTACACACACTGATACATACACACATAAACACAAACAGGAGAGGATGAAAGCAATTATCAATTCAAATGTTCTATGCAATGACTCATTTTAAACCTGGAAATGATTCAGCCTAAAACAGTTTATTATCATCATTCTATTCACAAGAAAACAACAAAATTATGAACTAAATATTAAAAAAAAGGTAATGAAATGTTTTTACTTAGCAACTTGTCTGTATGAATTTGAATATTGAATATTGATCTAGATTTGTTTTTATTTTCGTGGCATGTTTTGACCCCTCACCCCCCCACACATGGGGGGACTTGTTGCCAAAGGGTAAACTGTGTAGACTGTCGGATTTGAATGTCCACCATCATGTTGCTTTGAAGCATGGGTTTGCTTGGCTTTGTCTGGCTGTTTGTAAGCCCTCATTCAGTTTTTGTGCGTTTTGGCTGACCTGGGCTCCTCAGTGTTTGGCTTGCAGTGACCGTACGTGCTGCTATAAACCTGTGATGCAGATGGTCAGCACTTCTCATTAATACTTGTCAATGTACATATTGGGTGTCAGTATAACCTGTGGGGTGAATGGAATGCTTCTATCGGATATCTCATTGTTGATTAAACCACTCAGCAGCCAAGCCATTGAAAAGGTGCATGATTTGATCTTATATTCTTTGAAGCTGTACCTGAACTGAAAAAAAATGGGAAGGCATGATTTCACGAAGGTTTACTTAACAAACCTTGACTTTCACTGGCCAATGTAGAGAATATCGATAAGTTAAATGTTCAGCCAGTCGCTCACAAATCAGGGCATGTCATTCTGAAAGCACAAGCCTGACTGGTAGCTGCTAGATGAAGCGCAGAAACATGGGAGGTTGCGTAACAGTGCCTCTAACTAAATAGCGAAGGATCTGTATCAAAACATGAGGTGTAGATGCTCTTGGGTCGATATGAGGTACACGACACAAAACAGCCTTCAGTGCAGCCGTCCGATTGACAGAAAGGCAGACAGACACACATTCTTACTGTAAATACAACTTCATTTTTCTGTACAGCTTTTGAGTTCTGAGTACGGCTTTCATGTGCATCCCCATGCCGTATTTGCTGCCAACTTTTGTGTATAAAAAGAATATTTATTACCACAATAATGATGATGATGATGAAGAAGAAGAAGAAACTAATGATGATGATTATTCTAATTATTGCATAAGCATAGTGTATGTGGCTGACATGTATTGACTGTTTACAACAGTGGAACAAAACTCGTATTCAGAAACATATCCAGTCTGTGTATAGTTTCTATACATATTGTGTTTGTAAAACAACAACAACAAGAAAAAAAAACCTCCACAGCGACTGCAGAGTAGGAAGTCTTTGTCAGGCTCTCAGGAGGTCTTTAATCTGATGGATATGATCTGCAAGGTGACGAAGGTAATGGGAAGCATCGGGAAAAAAAAAAAAAGAATCAAAAAATCTGGAAAATGTCATTCACTGTTGTAAGTGCAATGGGCAAAACGTCAGTCGTGTATCCATTGTGAAACCTTGTGTTCTATTCAGTGTATTCCTGTAAACAGATAGAGTAAATTTTGGTGCATCATGTCAAGTAATGTGAGTAATGAAAATATTGACCCTGCAATTTCCAAACAGAGAGAAGAATAAAAAGAAAAGGAAAACATTGTGTTTATTGTTTTGAGTCTGTGTATTTGTACGCGTTTGTCACCTACTTTCTCGCGAGTGATAGCGACAATCTGTGAGTTTTGTTGTGGCTCCACGGCAGACACCGGAGAGATCCAAGAATAAGACCTTGTATGCATTGCATCTGTTCAGATAAGACCAGGCTTTACGCGCTGAAGCAGTGATGACTTATCCCAGTGTGGGTGGGCAGGAGGCAGGAGATGTGAGGGGAGAAGTGTTTGCCAATGCATGCTGGAGCTGGGAGTGTGAGTGTGTGAGAATGTGTGACTGTAGGCAGATGGAAATGGAAAGAATATAAGTTATTCGTATTGTTGTTAACTTCTGTATTCGTCCTCTGTTACTCTAATTGGATCATTCATTTGCAACAAACAGTCACTATCATTGTAGACAGGTGATTTGATTGTTTTAGAAAATGTTAAAAAACAGACAATATGATAATGAGATTAAAAACAAAAAAGCCCTTTAATGTTTTTTGGATCTTTAAGGATCAACTAAAGGAGCAAAATGAATACCTGTACGACAAAAACAAAAGGTCTCAAGTCAATCAGTAAGACTAAGTGCTGACTCAACAAAGTCCAACTGCACTTTTAGCAAAATCGAAACCTCTCAGTCCAACTACAGATTCAGGTCTGACTCACAAATTTTGACTTTTTTGTTAAACCAACTTTTCCTCCTTATCCTGATAGATATCAAGCAAAATGCAGCATCTCCAGCAACAATAAAGTCTGTTTTTGTTAATGTGTCATGATAGTAGCCAATAAAGCCATAAGTTTTTAGCCTGGGTGGGTTTGGTACACACTGAGCAATAGACGGCTTTTAGACGTCCTGTTTTTTTTTTAGACCTGATTTCAACCATCTAGATTCTGTATATTTTTAGACGAAATTTAGACGTTGCTCTTAAACCCATTATTTGATAAATATTTATTTCTGTGAGTTGCATAACTGATCTCCAAGTACTTAATCAAAATAATTATGATAGCTGTTGAGCAATAGACAGTGTAGTATAGATATAGCCCAGATATAGATTTAGTCTAAACTTGGTCCAAATTTAGACATCTAAAACACTCATTTTTAGACCTGTGGTAACTGATTTTAGACCAGTCATCTAATCTACATTTAGACGTCTATTAGACCTCTTTTGGACTAAAAAATCCTCAGTGGGTAAGATTGATTTACTCAAAATCAAACTGACACTGACTGGGACTCTCTGTAACTCCCTCTGGAGGCTGTTCAAAAGTGTGTAAATGTCTCTGTTACTGTATGTCTCACTGCACTGATGTTACAAGAGTTTCCATCAGAGATATAAGTGAAGTCAAATTGAGAATTTAGTGTGACATAAAATTGGTTCAAACATTTTACATCCCAAAAATTGTGAGGTATATGAGACTTTGAGTTTCTTCAGCATCCATGAAGTCTGTTAATTTAGTTTAATATTGTCAACCTGCCAGCAAAGTAAACATGCAGGTCCATTTGTTCCAGTTTTGTGCCTTCATGAGAGCAAGGAAATATTCTAATGTAACAGAGTCAAGGCAACCATCTGGTTCAAAATCCCACTCTGAATTCAGAAGCTTCCCTTTTCCTTTGAGTAAGCATCAGTAGTCACATCTGCGGACCTTGGCTGCCCTCATCTGGTTAGGGACTGAATTGGAGGCAAGGCATACCAAAAACACAGGGGGGATATATCTGAATTTAAATAATCATACTAAATAAAACAAAACCAAGAGGTAAGCTTGCAAGACAGGTAAAAAAAACTCTTGGATTCATGAAACAGAAACTGAGATGTGGGAGGAAGGTGGAAAGGCTAACTTAAGGCCTGTTTGGAGTGAACAAAATACAATACAAGAACTTTATTGATCCCCAAAGGGAATTTATTTAATATACTGAATGTATCAGCATGTTGCCTGTCAAAGTATACGAGAGCTTGAGACAAGATGTGCAGAATCTAGGAGCAGATGAAGTGTTTTTTTGCATGCAGAAGATGTAGAGTTTTTCCATGCTACATCACTAATGCGTCTTCAAAGCTGGATTAGAGGTGGTTGAGTAATTGCAAATCTATATGTTCAAAGTCAAGACTATATTTAATAAGGATCAAACTAAACTTAAACCTGATTCTGGCTACAAGAGGGTCACTGGTGAGACTGATAAGACGGTCAGTTTCTGTACAGTGAAAAGAGAGAAAATCCCTCGGTTTTTTAAATATCCAACAGGATATTGGCAGAATCATAGAGGTAAGAAATGTTTATAGCATAAAAAAGGTGGCAATGTCTGTGAATGCATTTTAAATGTGGGTTTTTAAGCGGGCTGTCAGCAGTGCTGTAGCTCTTTCCCGAGATTTCACCCAATAAAGCAAGTAGTAGACTTCATACAAGATATATTTTTCATAAAGATTACTGCGACATAGGTCCAAAGGTTAAACTACCACTGAAAGTCTTCTATTAACTGATATGACCCTTCAATGGCTGGGTTGTGAAGCCGTAAGTGCTCAATCTTCGCTCTAACACAGATTTATTGCCGGGCCCTGCAGCAGCCAACTCTGCTACACTGATGTCCAACCTTTTTGTCCCTTCAGGTCAATTTAATGGGTCATATTTAACACCCCGGTGATATACAAGACTGCCATTCACACTCCTCTTTTACTGGTAGGGTGACTACATATTTCATATGGAGTCTTATACATTTTTTCTTACAGTATAGCCAGTGAATGCATGTTTACAGCAGGTTGATAAATGCTTTGTCATTACTGGCCTCAGTTATAGGTCACCTGACATGCATATCCTCTCATGAGGACATTAATGTCAGACATTTAATTATAATCGGGGGGCTTACAGTCACCTTTTTCCTGAATGGGGTCCTCCGCCCCTGGAGCCTTCAAACCCCTCTAAGCTGGTTATTACCGTCAGTGATGACCTCAGAGGAATCGCTCAGTGACTCATCCTTCGATAGTGGGAAGTGTGACACATAGAGGTGGGGGAAATGAGGGAGCAGAGGATGACCAGACGAACAACCATTCATCCATTTCATCAAAAAATTTGTCAATGTCACAGCCAAAGTGCACTTCAGCTTATTCGAGCCTATTTCTTGGAAGAAATCTGAGTCACACCGACGTAACTGCATGATGTGATTCTTTTAAGATGATAGTGCAAAATTTCTGAGAGACACTTATGTTTCATAGAAATCCCGCTTTTACAAATCTTTCACAGAAATCCTTACCGATGTAGAAAATAATCTAAAAAGCAGCCAAAGCCAAGGTTTGAGGAGTTCCCTTTAAGACTTTGAACATGTTGTAGTCACACCACATGAGGTCAGCAGAGAGCACACCCACAGCTGTACAAGCCCCAAATATGTCCACATCCATCAAAGTGCTGAGCTAAATGGCAAATGAACAGTGCTGAGGGAAAACTGACTGCTCAGGTTTTTATCCCTCACCTGTCACTCACTGTCGTTAGCTGCTTGGTTGCGAACCCTAGAGACTGCATAATCAATGTGCAACCCTTTGATAATGGAACAATCCTCTTCCAAGCCTCTAAAAATGTTCTGTAAAGGGTTTGTTTCGTGGACCATTGCCTTTAAAACAATCAATACCCTTATATCACTGTCTCAGAAGAAGAAAAATAACAGTGATCACTGAGCTGAAGAGGGTTCTTGTCGCATCTTTGGTCACCTTTATGTAATCTGATATAAAAAATAGTAGCAGCAGTAGTAGTGGGTTAAGTGATAAGTATGATTTAAAAAAATAATAAATTGCTTTTTGACCTGAAGAGCCTACAAATTAAAAAGAAAAATAAATGTTTCTTTATTTTGTGTGTCTATCGTTATTGAGCTGGCTTATATCAGGATTTTGGGTGAGATAAAAGATTAAGGGGCTGGCATTTTTTTATTGGAATGTGTGAAATATTTTTTATCAACCATTAAATTGTAAATAAAGTCCTTGAATCATGGAAATTAAGCCACAATACAGCAGTGTTTACCACTTTCAGCCTACAGAAACGCCTCCTGCCCATTCACCATACACAGATATGGGGAGAGTGGGGTAAGATGAGCCATTTTTCATATTTCGGATCACTACATCAAGGCAATCATAGTTTTGTCTCTAACTTGTGTATCTGCATATATTTCAAGATGTTGTGCATCCCTGAAAACCAACAGTTGACCATACTTCTTACCTTCACAGACTCCATGAATTGATGCCCATCTTCAAAATATTTGGTCACGTGAGCAATTTCTTTTACCATTTCAAAGCAACAGAGGGTGGCTCAACTTACCCTTTGGCTCAACTTACCCCACTCTCCCCTACAGCATGGCACAGGGCTGTTCACCTCTCACAGTAGGTGGGGTGTACATTTCTTTAGAGTTTGAATGAACTCCAAACAAGTAGCAATAACGGCGTTTTATAGATATATACTGTAGCTATTGTTCTGTCTCTATGTTGCATACTTTTCCTGTCAAGAGACGGAGCCTTGTGGAAGAATCAGAGTCCAAAGAGACCCGAGACTATCCGTAACAATTTAGTTCTTCATTAGTTGTCTCATATGTGTTAATTTTAATTGCCGACTAGCTAAAATGAACTGCTCCATATCCATTCTGTCGAGCTGAGTTCTCCCAAAGCTAGCTAACTATGATTTAGTTTTGGTTAACCCAATTATCGAGCTATGTTTCTTTTCTTTTTTTTTTAAATATCTCCATACACGAGAGAATATGATAAGAGAAGAGGCTGAACGATTAAAGTGGATGGTCCACGTTGTTTAAGATGTTTTGTATTAGTTGTGGAAAATATTATCAGTCTGTTTGACAAAGAAAAGAAAACTATTTACCCTACCTCCCACGATGCATCCCAATTTGCAAAGAATTATTCAGTGTTACTTTAGTTTCCCCTCCTTTACATCCAGATTTAGATGTTTTCCCACAATTAGTGTTGTGTCGTTCGCGAACGATTCGTTTAAAGAACCGAATCTTTTAAGTGAACGTACTGAACCGAATCATTTCCTTGAGTGATTCGTTTATTTCTCACTTAAGTTTAGCTGAAGTGAGAAACAGCATTGCCAGTCAAGCAGCCGGCGAATGAGGGACCGGATGCACCGACACCTGAATCGCTTGGTGAACGAATCACGCATTGAACTACACTTGTCAGACAAAATTACCTATAACAAGTAGCGCATTAAACCGGCTGCATCCTATCATTGCAGCGGTTTGCGAGGGAATGGTGAGTGTTCAGTTTGAATTCTTTTCACATTCAGTGAACGAATCACTTACTGAGCCCAATTTACCAAGCAGACCTGATAAATAGCATATCATAGGAGAGTAGACTTAAAACATCCTGACCTATAAACAAGTTCTTTTTTACAAACCTGTTTGCCAAAGCAACGCAGCCAAACACTCAAACAAAGCTATGAATTGAACTGAAACCTGAACCGTTCAGCTGTGTATCAGTTCAGGAGGTCGGAGTCGCAGGCTTCTCCCGCCAAACGCTACATGATTTGGTGATTTGGTTTACGAATCTTTTGAACGAATCTTTTTAGTGAACTTATTCTGGTGATTCAGTACATTTAAAAGAACGGCCGTGCCCATCACTACTCACAATAATGCATCCCTTCACAATTTCCCTAAGTGACCCCACCCCAGCAGCGTTGCCAGGTATGTGCAACAAAACCAGCCCAAAACTCACTGGACAGCAAAATAAAGCTAACCCAAAAACCAGCTTGGAGCCAGAAATCAAAATAAGCCCCTAAAACTTCTACCACGCCATATTGCTCTTAAAGTATAGCACCCTTAGTACTGTCATCATCATCCTCAAATATATTTTAATACATAATAAATAGTCAGTATACTGGAGCTGAGAGCAGTTTTCTTTATGTAGCTGTTTAATCTAAATCCTAAATTGCATATAAGCTATAAATGAGCTGTTTAGACTTCACATACTCTAAAAATCTACGACATCATAAACAAACTTATTGGTGCTTCCAGTGGGTATCCCTGTACCACTATTATCAACTCCACTGCTGAGGAGGAGTGTATGCATCCTGTCTTGTTGAGCGCCTATGTTGAAAGTAGGCTGCACTCCTGTGGAGGTACTAATCAGTTTTGAGCACTGCTCAGTGTGCAAGTGAACCTTTAAGGGCCTACAGGCATGGTTTTGTAAGGGCAGAATTAGATTTATGTGGGAGAGGACAGGAGCGTGAGTGTAACACAACCGAGGGATGCAAGAGGAAAGTGTGAAGCCCAATCCTTTACTTTTAAATTGTTGTTGTCAGTATATGTCTATTGTTAAAGCTGAGGGGGCTGTAATTACTTTTAACAAGACAAGGTCTAAACTTCTGTCTTAAAGTAACCTAATCAAGCATGTTCTCTTTCAACAGGGGCACAGCTGCACACAGACCCAGAAACTGATCCAGATCTATGAATGTAGCCCTACCAAAAGGAATCAACACGCTTATTGACATTATGATATACTTTTTTATTTGGTTGTTATTTATCTCTGAGTTTATTGCGGTCATGAAGGTCCTGTATGCTTATGCAAGATGTCCCCCTTGTGCTCAACTGTCCTGAGTAATTAGGTGAATAGTCAAGAGAAGAGAGAGGAACAAGGCCCTCGGAGCTGCTGCTGTTGTTTGTCAGTTTGGTAAGTAGATCCGTCCATGATACTGATGTGACTGTCATGATGCCGCAGTGTTTCACTCTTTGAGCCCTATATGAATGATTTAAAATGCACGGTCTAAAACACACGGCGCAGAGTACATTAGGGCATCTGCAGTCTCATGTTGCTAGGAAAGAGTGCATAAAATGGGAACTGAGTCAGGTATTTGGCACAAAGAAACTGGATTAAGCCCCTTGATTATTCAAAGGTGTTTTAGTGTTACATGAATGAAACCACTCAGTGTCTATTCCCATTCACATTAAGAGTGATGTGCGTCAGGTAGCGCATATCTGGGATTGACAGTCTTGAGCATGTGGATAAGTTACAAGCTACATCAGATAAGCTACATCAGTAATAGCTTTCCACCATGTTCTTTTCTTATCAAACATGATGCAAATTTAAAATGATTACATGAATATTGGCTGCTATCAAGCCGGTATTTGTTGGCTCTTATGGAGTGCAGAGAAACACATTTCCTCCTACTCGGCTGCATTCCTGTGTTCAAGTTGCTAAAATTGACTAGTCATGCTGTTACCTGTAGTTGCAACAGCAGACTGTGTTTTTTTTCTTGGCATAATGCTACAAAAAAAGGAAGCAGTCCTATATGACTGACAAGTCTGTATATTGAAGAGATATTGGGCCCACAGCTGTATACACACAATCAAATAGTGGAAAAATCGGGTAACATTAGCTGGTTTGCCTCTGATGCCCCACAAAGCAAAAACATACTCTTTTACAAAGTTGTTGGGATATTTTATTCGACCGTAACAGAAAGCAGAATTCAGTAAATTGTGCACTGAGAGCTCAGGGTTACTTCTGTACCAAATCCCCCCTCTGTTCATATTTGTGTGAGAGTCAGAGAGTCTTTGTGTTTGTGTTGAGGACACAGAAATGCTGATGCCTCTCCTTTGGGCCCTGTCAAGCTAACTCAGTGTCAGTATTTACAATGCTAAACAGGAGAAAGTCCCCTTAATATAGGGAGGCCTGAAGGCAGAAGAGGGCAGGAGGAAGATCAGAGGGGGACCCTGTTTGGGATTTTTTAAAAGCTTGCAGGGTTGACCATATGAGCACATCTGAAGGACATCCTTACCTCATGGTGAAGTCCCAGTTTGTAACGTCATGAGTTTGGATTGATTCATACTGCGACGGAAGTCCCTCTGTCATGGCTGTTCCCTGGATCAGTTTAGTTGCCCTCAGGTAAATCTGACTGGTGGCCATCTTAAAGCTGGAGCATCACCAGTTCCCTGTTACATCATCACCACCGTCACTGCTTTTCTGTTTGTTGTGTCCTTCTTCCAAACTTAGAAATCCCTGTCCCAATTATGTGATTCTAACTTCAGACAGATCATTTTTACTACAGAAAATTTTGCTAATATGCTTTCCTGCAGATCTGAGAGCTACAAAGGAAGATTCAAAGCCCTCTTGTGTTTGTTTGGTGAATATGAAGCTGTGGCCTCAAATCTTGATGTTGCTGTGCTTGGTAAAGGCATATTCTGACACATAAAAACCTGATTAAAGCTCCTTTAAACAATGTAGTTCAACAAATGAGACACAGCAAGTAAAAGAGATTTTCTTTAAATACTTTGTTCTATTTAGGTGTGAAGTATGCAGCTCTGAATGGTGGCCTCTGTTTCTCTGGTTCTTGGCTTGGATGACTGAAAATTAGTTGTTGGCTCAGTCTCTTGATGTAGGCTATTTCAGGTAGGATTCCCTTTCTGTTTTGCATTGGCAAAAGAAGTTGTGTTATGCAAAAGACGACATCAAAAAGTATAAATAGGATTTATTGCACAAGAATAGTTTGCGTCACAGTGTTTTGGCATTCAGGATAGTCATTCTGGATATCAGCTGTAGTATACAACTGTTTACACCAGAGAGATGCCAAGGCTTTGTTTGAGACCACATACTATTATACTATTTTGTATATTTATGCTATTTATTTTACTATTTAAGTATAATAAACATACTTTTTTTGTATTTTGAGTGTACCTAAGATTGGCCAGATTTTTAAATATGAGATTGAGGCTCATTAGACATACTCAGCCTATCTCAAAATGTAGCTCTGGCCCACAAGTGTAACATCATGGTGCTTTGCATTGAGAGCACTGTCAGCCAGGCTTTTATGAATAAGTTAACTATGTAGGTCAAAGCAGAATTTATTTCCTTTATTGGTTTCATTTAGTATCAACGCCAGTTAGACATTCAATTAAAGATGTTACAAATCCCTTTGACAACCAACAACTAAGTACTGGCTGGCTCTTTGTGTTACCTTTGGACAGAGTGGGATAGTTAGTGTTTTTTTTCCCTTTATGCCAAGTCTTTAACGCTTAGCTCTACCAAACATCTGGACATAGCTTTACATTATCTGACATGAGAGTGGTAATGCTCTAACTAAGCTCTTGATGTGCTGCAGTCCTTCATCTTCTCCTGCGCACTGGGCTAATGTCTTTTCCCTCTGTTCATGAAATAAAAATTAACCAGATCAGAAGTGCAAGAATAATGAAGAAGCAAGAAACGGGCCAAGAGGCTGAAAGATTTCAAGCCCATGATTTGGCTTGTTATGTATGTACATCCGTCTTCATCTGCTAGGATTAGCGGATTTAAGACCCATCCCCTGAATATTTATCCAATCTGTCATGATGTGTGCTGTTTGAGTTAGTTTTTCCCTGGTTTTGTGTTTCCCTAGAGTGTATTTCCTGTGATTTTCCCCAGTGTTTCTGTTCCCTATTGTTCCTGTTCCCCTGTAGTCTTGTCTTGTGAGTTTTCAGTTTGTGTCTGACCCCAGGTCCCTCATGTTCTCAGTGTTTTATTCATAATCAGTTTTCAGTGTGTCCTGTTTTTTTTTTTTGTAGTAGTTTATCCCCTGTGTTTCTAGTGATGTTTTACTTTCTCTGTTTTCCTTCCTTGGTGATTGTCTGCACCTGTGTCTCTGTGTCTCACCTGCCTCTCGTTGCTCGTTTCCCTGTGTGTATATTTAGTCCTTGTCTTCCCCTGTTTCTTTGTGAGTTCATTGTGTGTCAATGCCTTTGTGTGTGGTATGTAGGGTTGGGCATCGAGTCTTGAGCATCGATGGGGACCAGGACCAACATTCCGATTCTCCCGTAATCATTCAAATTTTAAAATTTCGATTCCAAGTTTCGATGCCGGAGTCTGCCGACCAGAAGAAATAGCCGCCGAACAGCAACGAGGAAGACGCCACTAAACACCAACGAAGAAGCCGTCAAACACCAACGAGGACTAGCGTGTGAGACAAAGCCACACAGAGGGAGAGAAGAGAGACAGAGAGAGTGCATTGCAACCCACAGTGGCAGCAAAATATTGGCTAACTTTAGCAGGAAGAATGAACTCTTATCTCAGTGCAACATTCCCGACACAGTTAAATCATACAAAGGAGGATGAAGGACCAACATGTTTAAACACCTCAGTATTCATGGAAATACCCGAGTGCCCCGTCTTTGACGCGCTTCGCCGGTCTTCCGCTAACCAGCCAGAATCAGATAAGTGAAACACTAAATGACTTCTGTCTTCTGCTAATATTGAAGCAGCAAACAAATTCTACTGTGTACGGTGGGTCAACTTAAATATCCAACTAACGTTAGCCCTTGTGCTTTTTCATAGACGAACGACCTGAAAACAAAAATCGATTTTTATATACTGGTTGAAAGTAGCCCTGTGAGAAATTCATAGTAAAGTTCTTAAAAAGTTAATATAATTTAAAAATTCATGGAGAAGTTCAGAAATTTCATCCAAAAAGAACAACTCTGGTTAGCGCCCTCATTTAAACCATGCCTTTTTTTAAAATATCCTGCCTTTTTAAAGAATTGGAGAATCGTTAGGAACCGGAATCGGAACTGGAATCGTTCAAAATCAAACGATACCCACCAAAGTGGTATGTATGTGTGTATATGTCGATGCCTCTGTGACTCCAGTGACTTAAGTGGATTTTCCCCCAGTGCCTTCTGTTTATTTTATTTTATTTTTTTGCCCTTTTGGATTTTGAGTTGGAGATTTTGAAAGTGAGTTTATTTAGTTCTTTTTAAATAAATCATCTTTGGCTCTGCACATGGGTCCTTCCCCTTTTTTTATGTTTCAACATGAAAATCGTGACACAACCATATATAACCAACAGCATTAAGAGGCAGCAGCTTCATGAGGTGTGGGAAGCAGTGCTGCCTGAGAGTCTGAATTCAGGGCAAACTAATCACTATCTTCAGGGCTTCACCCACAGGTTTGACTGCTGACTGAAGTCACACATGCAGTTTGGAATTGGATCCACCCACCTTTTCTGAAAGTGCCGTGGCTACATCACGGTGCTTCCGGGAACCTTTAAACCCTCAACCAATGAGGTAATTCAAGAGGAATAAGAGAAAAAAGATTTACAGCATAACTTTAGCTGCAGACGATTTTAATTAATCACAAAGATGATCTGAGATTGATCCGCATCTCTTCCGCCCATCCCCTCTTGCCAGCTGCCTCCTGTGTTAGTATGGCCGGGCTGTAGTGGTGATGCTGCTCCCTGGTGTGTAGAGGAGGAGAGAGAGCGTGTCCGCTGCCCAATGACAGCGCAGGATGCTGAGAGAGGCTGCTGGGGTGAATGGAGGCGACAAGATGCCGTCCACATAAGCGAAGACGGAGAGGAATTAACATCGATCAAGGTACATTTGTGTCTTTTAAAACGAGCTCCAATCCATCCGCGTTTCATTGTAGAAGGAATGTCATGTAAAATCTACGGAGTGTCCTTTCAGGGTTTGGAGCGTTTCGTGAGCGACCCGGCGGTGAAGGTAGTGGATACGAGCGTGTTTAATAGAAGGAAAAAAACGCTCGCTCCTCGGTCGGTCGGTGATTGCATGGACACAGCCAGTCAATGATCGCTTCATATGAGCGGATTTGCGTTTTTAAGTAGATTGGAAATGATAGCGCTGCTCCGTATTTCAAAATAAAGGTTGGAGTCGGCTTCCCCACGGCGGGTTAGACCATTGGAAGTCGACGGACGCCACCACCACGCCGGAGCCATCGAGAAATGTAGGCCCAATGAGCTGTCAATTGCATGGTCGTGTTTCCGATACCCGCATCAAATGTAACTCTGTCCGCACACCAGACATCAAAAAATCATCCTTTTATCGCAAAGACTTCTATATCAGCCAATTGAAAATGGTATGAGAATATAAGCTATTTTTTTTCTATTTTAAGATAACAAACCAATTTAGAGAAGAACTATCGGTGAGCATTGGCTTCGGGTGGACGCTGGATCAGGCCATTTGGAGATGCACATTTGCATTTTCTCATCCAATCAGCCAACCATTGAATTCAGTGGGAAGCATGGGGGCGTTAGGGCTCAGTAGTAGAATGCCTGATGAGGAAGCTGCATGTGTTGCACCTCTGAGTGGATTGGGCCACTTATTGTCACAGGAAAATCTCCCTCATCAACCCACTGTAGAGGCTATTTATAGAGAAAATGAGCCTCTATGGCTGTTCTTTGACCTTAAAAGCACGCTCTGACTGGCTACGATCCTTGCTATTTGACTTGAAGTCTTGGTTAATACATTTTTTGTGTCTCAGGAGGGGCACAATGCCTGAACGCCGGCTTTCAGACTGTCACGTTAGCCTCATGAAAAATAGCCTCAGTGTCCCCATAGATAAAGTCAGCATCGCCTCTGGTGAAATCTGTACAACAACATCTGTATCCTCTGCTCTGTTCACGCACTGCTGCACCCAGTGATCATCTCTTAAGTGCCTGTTCTGGCATTTACTCTGAGGTTTGCTTGTCCTGATAACTGTAATGGTGGACTAATACCTGAACACCTGGCCAGAGATGATTTCAGGTAACAGCAAGTGACAGTGACAGAGGTACTAAAAGCTACATTAGATGAAGATGAGGGAGAATCTTAAATGAGGAGATTATAAAGTTGTGCTTGGTGTTCTGTACTGAATATGTAATTTCAAATGCACAAACCTCTGTTGATCTAATGAGACTCAAGTGTATCCTTCAGTTTTTGTAAAGTTAACTGAATGTGGGGGAGGGGAGGAGGATTATAATTGGCCCTCTCAGCTGGCATCCCTCCTGATGCTCCAATAATATCACATGAGCTTCCCTTAGTGGAGTTTGGTCATTTTTGAACTGGTGTGAGGAAATCTGTGAATGTAAAAAACAAAGAAGAAGAAAAATATTAAATTTGGGTGGAAAGAAGAATTAAAAAAACAGAGCACTAGTTTTCATTGGAGAGCTTCTGCGAGAAATCACTCCATCTCTTCTATAGTGAGTTTCTGCATTTGCACAGATATCTACTTTGATTTTTATGATACAGTTAGTAAAAAGTTGATGTGTCATTCTGCATTTTTTTTCTTCAAATGCATTATTTTGAAACACAATTACTTAAGTTTTTATTAAAGGATTCAAACTGATAAATACTGTTTTTTCTAGTATCTGGCCAAAGTAGACTTGCAGTCTTTTCTTTTTTTTTTTTGTTCCAAGGATTTAAATTTTTAATATCTTTGGTGTCACATTTCTTTTTTTCTTTCTTTATTTCTTTCTTTTCGATTTATTTCAACCAAAGTAATTTCACAATTTGACAATATCATGGCAAATCACAATGTGCCTTATCCATTGGTTGGAAGGGAGCAGGAAGAAGTTTCAAGTAGACTTATCAGTCACTGAGCGATACTGTGGTCATACCATGAATTAAAAAGACATTGGTAGAGAACAAAAAATACATAAATGTAAAAGTACTATCTGAAAACAACAACAGATAATTTGGAAATATCACAGTCAGACACTCAACACTATGACTCTTTTCATCAATTAAACTCCTCACGCTCAATATAAAATGCATTAGTGTATCAGAGTGTCTTTTATTGGATTGACAGAAAAGCCAAAACACTTGACAGTGAAAAACAGCAGTACCTGACTGCTGCGGAGAGGTTCAGCGTGTTCATTTCATGGGTGAAACTCTCTGTTTTCAGCATTTCTATAGCAGTGTCAGTGTTACATTCATCCTCATCATCACAGTGCCAGATTTCTCTGTGTAGCCTATGGAGTCATGATTTTGTGGAGTAATTATTTCTGGATTTAATAAATAGCTTACACTGAGGGTTGGCAGGAAACACAAGAAGCGAGGGGGAGGACAGGCAGCAAAGATCCCCAGCTGGGATCAAAGCAGGGAAGTTTCAGTCACATGGCACTTATCCCAAATCACTGGCCCACCAGCACATTTGGCATAATTTTTGAAACTTTAGCCCACAACACAAAGCATCCTATTATTCTACATCACAAAGACAGCCACTAAAGTGGATCACAGTACTTCTTGCTGGGATGCAGAAGCTTTAATAAGGAGGTTGACCAACTCAATTTATGTACATTGTTTTCAAGGTAACCTAATGCAACTAAAGAGGTACAAAGACTTCACAGAGTCACTCCCTGAATCACCGTTTCAGACAGAAACCTTAAAGAACGCTGACATGTGACACACTCAGAAATACTTAGTCATTACAAGTAGATCTAACAGACACTGGCTGCAAAACTCATATTTCGCAGCACAGCCCAACACTCAGTTGAAACATTTTCAGTTTCAACCAAAACATTATGAGCCTCTGTAGACTGGATGTACAGGTGGTCAATTATAATTCATCATAAGATGTTTCTGTTGCTTTGTCTGCAGTGCTAAATGCTGTTTTTTCCCCTTAATCACTCCAACCAGACTTTGCAGACCTGCTCTAGCAAGCTGACCACCGTAGATAAGAGCTGAAGTCTTTGTTGTTGCATATGTGTGTGTTTGAATTTAATCTTAATTTTCCTCTTGAGGATAAAAAAAAAAAACAGGAGAGCTGTGTTTTTCCGTGTGTTTACACATCCTCTCTTCAGGCCTTTTGAACTAATTCTTGTTGATTTATCCTGCCATGTTGTTTCTGCGAATTCCCATCTTGGACAAAATTTGTTTCATATAACTCAAAACAGAAATGGCTGTCTGACCCTCTCTGCCAGGCTGTGGTGATTGTCCCTGGCTGAAATCCCACAAACACAACGCGTCACAGAGTGCAGCTGAGGGTTCCTGTCAACAAACATCTTACTTGATTTCATACAATGAGGAGACCTGTTGACGCACAGTCTCGTGCCATGAGATGTCATTTCAACCGCCTCTAAAGGGGAAACCCAAAAATATCCACAAGGTTAAAATTTTAGGATCCTTGGACTTGAAGCCTCTAAGTCACCTTGACACAGCTGCGACATACAATACCTAACCTTCAGGGAACTTATGCTAGCTTATTTCAGACCACTGAGGTTTTCCTTTCTCTGTTAGGCCAGACATTGTCACCATGGCAACTGGGTCTGGCAGCAAGTGTCACTGGAGGAAAAAAATCTTAAAGTTCACTTTGATGGAGGTGTTTTTTTTTTCTCCCCTTACAGATGGTCAAACAATATTAATCACCAAGCAGCCTGTGACATTCACAGACTCAGCTAAGAGTGTTTGTCCTCCGCTCTTTGTTTGAAAGAGTTTCTTCTACCTCTTTTTACCACAATTTGATAACACTGCTGTTATTATGCGTCATCTCAAGCTGAAATGTATCACAGAAAGTGCTTTATCTGTTGATTTATTCAGGGTTCCACCGGCAGAACCATTATTTCACCATTAAAAATTAAATATTCCATATCCCCTTCTCATTGTCCGCCAGCAACATTTTCTTATGTTTAAATAAAAAATTGCTATGAAAAGAGATTTTATTTTTAAACCACGTATAAAAATGACAAATCCTTGTAAAAACATGAAATCCGGGTTGCATCACTGTTAACTGGTTACTTTGTCGTGCAGTTACATCAAGTTTTTTCTTCTTTAAAAATTAACTAAGCAACAACCTAATTCATAGTAATTTCTAAACTGTACCTGATGCTTTTCGCTCACTAAATATGATTTTCTTTCAGCCACTTGGTACGAATCCATTGACAACCATCGGTTTATCAGTAGATGAAAGTTAAATATCATGTCCGGTCAGGTAATCAGTCCATCGTTTAGTTGTTGCGCCGTGAGGTTGTAGAGCTGTACTGACTCTCCTGCCTCTTTTAGCAGCAGAACAGGGATGTAGATAAATGTTTGCCTGTGGGAAATCCAGGATGGTGCTGGGAAATTCCTTCAGGCCATTTGAAATAGGAGCCGAGCACAATGTGGCAGCTGCTGCTGATGTTAACTAATAGAGTCCTTAAGCTAAGTGAACTATCCGTTCCTCTGTTTGTAGCATCTTGCAGGCCACCTCTGTTTGTTTTGAACTGCTCAGGTTCTGAGGGATTTCTATTTTGTGTTTTAGAAGAGTTCACCTTTCTTTGTGTGCCTTTCATCTGACAAAGTGGTTCTTCGTCTAACAGTTGTGTCTCTCCTGTTTCCTCAGATCTGACTTTGATGTACTCACCCTATTAAGGCATGAAATAAGTCACCCATGTTCGGTTCAGAGAGTAAGAGCAGCCTCATTTCAGCGTGCTCCCGTTAAGGACCCTCTGGTGGCTACACCGCTGACTCACAGGACATGTACGGCAGTGCCAGAGCTGTAGGCCATATAGAGAGCAGCCCCGCACGGTCCCCGCGCCTGCCAAGGTCCCCCAGATTGGGCCATCGGAGGGCCAACAGCGGGGGCGGGGGTGGTGCGGGGGGCAAGACGCTCTCTATGGAGAACATCCAGTCCCTCAACGCTGCCTATGCCACCTCAGGTCCCATGTACCTGAGCGACCACGAGGGCGTGGGCTCCACTGCCACCTATCCAAAAGGCACTATGACTCTGGGTCGCGCCACCAGCCGGGCCATGTACGGGGGCCGCGTCACAGCCATGGGCAGCAGTCCCAACATCGCTTCAGTGGGGCTGCCTCACCATGCTGACCTGCTGTCTTACAGTGACCTGGGCTCCCTCTCCATGCTGCACCACCACCACCACCAGGGGGTGCCCTCCGCCCTGCTGAGGCAGGCGGTGCGGGGCAGTGGGGGGGAGCTGCTGGAGATGCAGGCCCAGCTCAGGGACATGCAGAGGGAGAATGAGCTGCTGCGCAGAGAGCTTGACCTGAAGGACAGTAAGTTGGGATCTTCCACGAACAGCATCAAAAGTTTCTGGAGCCCCGAGCTGAAGAAGGAGCGGATCATGAGGAAGGAGGAGGCCGCTCGCACATCTATCCTGAAGGAGCAGATGAGAGTCACTCACGAGGAGAACCAGGTAAGACCAGTCTTTCCTCTGTCTTAATCCACTCTTTACTGCTGTGAATCCCACCTGTCAGTTGTCACCTTTTTTCTATCACCATTCCCTTTTCTGCTGTAGACCGCTGTCATCCTCAGTCCAAGAACTGCATTCATGTGTTTCAGTACTTGTGGAAACCTTTCTGGAAAGAGTTCTTAGCAAACATTAATATTTAACACTCACTCTCCTGCATGGTGCTCCAGTTCAGAATCTATGCCAGAGAGACCACTTGTGCCACTGGAAATACAAAACCTTTCTTTCTTTCTTAGATCTATAATCAACTCTTTGAAATCTGAGCCGAGGTGATGAGAACTGTACCTCGTATAAAAACCATCTAACTACCCACATGTGTGTCAACAAAACCTCTGAGTTTGATTGTTACCGTATTCATTCCAGCCACTCATTTTTATTAAGCTGTTATTAAAGGTTTGATTATTTTGGCCCTTGAGTCTGAGATGTCAGGAGTTTTTTTTCTTTGTGCTTGTCTCAGTGCGGGGGTGCAGACATGGCCCAGTTCAATCACTAGCTGACAACAGTAGGCACCAGGCCCAGAGACAAATGTCAAAGATGCTTCAACACTTGGTCTGTTGGTCCGTCTCTCTCTCTGCCTTAACTTTCCCGTAGTCCGTCCTTTACACACTGTGACTTTGTGATCATCTCACACCGTCTACCTTTGTTCATTTAGACCTCTCTGTCTTCAAATATGCCGGTTTGTCTGACTAAATCTAGAAAAATGTCCATTTGAAAATAAAACTTTTATTCATCAAATCATAAAAGCAAAATTAAGTCGTGTTACAATTGCCAAACTTCAGTCCCTGTAGAGACTAAATCACTGTTGCATCACTCTTTAAGGTTTATTTGACCACAAACAGTTGCAGCTGACTTTATAAGACTTTTTGTACCTGACAAGTTTCAGCTACTTTGCCTCTGCAGCCTTCAAAGTAGCTGAAACTTGTCAGGTCCAAAATCTTTTTTTACCTTTCTGGCCTTTTTAGATGAACCATCTTATAAATTTATCACCGACAGGCCGAATGGACCTCTTTAGTATAGTTGCAGCTGTCTTTTAGTTAGATTTTCTTTATAGAGAGCATGGTGTCAAGCTCACATAACTAATGATTAGGTTGCAAGGACTAGTGCACAATACACTGGAGCATATTGTGGGAAAAGTCATCTTATTTTATTCCTGTTTTTAAGCCTCACAGCAGTTTGTTTGTCTCATGAGGCAGACCGTGGCATGTTGCAGCAGAATAGCTCGAAACGTTAAGGTTAAGATTTGCCAGCTGATTGCGCTCTTTATTCAAGTGTGTCTGCGTTTTTTTTGTCAGTCTCCTTGAGTGATGCTGTCGACCACAGAGCAGCCAGTAAGCCATCCATTACTCAGAGTGGCAGACATTGTCACTCTGCCCTACAAGGTCAAAGAAAGATACCCTTAGTATTACCTTTTAAATGAGACCTGCACCTCTGTATGTTTCCACGCGGTTAGTATTCACTTTTCTGGACTGAATTTATAGGGTTTCCTGCTTACATACTGTTGAACAGAAGGGTCTCAAAATCTCTGCCTCACATCGTAAAGGTTCTTAACCTGCTGGTGATCCCTAGAGAGGAGCCAGCAGGTACTTTGATTCTTTATTTTAACGTCTCATGTCAGTGTGCAGGGACAGTGTCTGGTAGGACGGTGCGCCGCTGACAGCACCCAAGCCATTCATCATTTCACTCCCTCCTTTTGTTCTGTGCGATTACAAATCTCAGTGTGAATCCTTGTGTGTATTTTTAGCTCCTTTTCATACACTGTAGGAACTGAATTTGTCAGGGAGAAAATGAAAGCGGTACAGTGTGGGCTTTCAGGCCTTTTTGTTTAGAGAGAAGACTTTCTCTCTCCCAGTCTCGCCCGTGTGGTTTTGTGCGTGCACACTTGCAGGGGGTTGTTTTTGGAGGCCGACTGAGGCGCAAATTGCCTCATTAATATTGGAGTGATTTCAGGCCAATCATTGCATCTGTCTTGTAGCGTCGTTTACAGTTGCATCAGGCGCTTCAGGCCTCAATTAGCTTAAGCAAATGTGATGCATTATTTATTTTATGAAGAAGAAGTTCGGAGAACTTTGTTCCTCCTTTTTTATTATCACATCTAAAGAGAAGTGCTCAGGCATTATAGTCTGTCTTTCATCTGTTTTGTAAAGCACAGAATGAACTAAGAAATACCAACAATAACCAGCAGGGCTTTGATAGAGGCAGTCAAAGGTCACGACTTGAGGAGATGATTATTCCAGGATTGTTTTGTGTGGCACGTTTTTACTAATGTTTGCAGCCGGCTTATGCTGTTAAAAAAAGCTAAATCATTCGACTTGAATTCAGCAGAATATTCTGCCGTGCCGAAGCCGGACGGGAGCCGCTGGAGGGAAGTGTGTGAGCTAGAGCGTACCATATCTGTCTGAGTCATGACCACTGCTGCTCAGCCAGCCAGTCAGCCCACATCAATGCAATCCCCAAAATGGAGGCCTGGCCTTCCATATGACACAGCTCTGTGTGTTCACGGGCACAGACAGCGCTTCAGACATAACATGTTTTCTCCTTTCCTTGCTGTGGGCTGTACGTTGTGGCGCGTCACTGAGAAAATTAAACCTGTAAAAAAAAAAAAAACTGTGAAAAAATGTGCATATTTTATGCAGGTGCACGTAACTTTTAATGTGTGTGTGTGTGTGTGTGTGTGCCTTACAGCCTCTGTTTTGTGCTGTTCACAACTGTGTGTGAGTTTTCTCTTTGTACCTGAACCAGCTGCTTCTGTGTGAATAGGCTTAGTCATAAACACTAGACTACATTCAATGTGGAAAAGGAAGTCACATGTTTTTAATCAGAATTCAGGATGTTTGATGTTGCTGCAGCTGTACACACTGATCATGAACATGAGTATATTATTGCTGCAATAAAAGGGTAGAAAAACATGCCTGCAGCTATCGTATATACATGATGAGCAAAGATATTGATATTCTTATTAAGGTTGTGACATGGTGGACACAGGAAGTATCATATGAACAGTCACAAAGCACATGCATACCCCCCTCAGCTGAGCACGTAAGATGGCTGCAGCTTCACACAGAGGACAAGAAGGTGATGAAAGGAGGTTTCGCTCCCTCCTCAGTCCATCTGAACAGGATAAGGTGTAAAGCAGAGAAGCAGGAAGGCATTTACTGAGAGCAAGACTTGTAAGATTAAGATGGGAGTGGAGGATGAGAGAACAAAGTCAAGGGGGATAAGTCGTTTAACAGCCTGCTGGTGTCTTTTTCTTCACTAAAGCGCAGTTTAAGATTAGATCACAGACAACAGGGTGAAAACGTCTATCTTAACAAGTTAGGTGAGAATCTAACAATGAAGATTTATTCTCTTTTTGAACCTGGAAAAAAGATTTTACAACAAACTGTGTTTTTAGTTGCTGCTGGGTCTAAGGGAATAGATCACTGAGTGTTGCCTACCAAACTCATCTTCACTATCTTAGTTCACCTTCACCAGAACAGATCATGTTTTTTGATATGTTTTACAACAAGCTGACGAGTTTTGCTGGAAGAATGAGAAGAAGTGTATTTTGTATTACAGTGTGCGTATTAAGTGTACCTGTATATCTCAGCTTATGCCTGCAGCATTAAACTCCATAATAAACATAGATATTGAATATATAGATAGTAGATCAATTACTGTTATTGCTCCTTTGCGCCGCATGGTTAAGTGCTCAGTGGCTCTTGGCTCTCTAAGCAACAGGATAACCACTTAAACTTTCATGACCTTAAAGATGCAGTGTGCAGTATTTAGCAGAGCGGATTTGGGAATCATAGTATTCATTAATATGCCCAGATTAGAACACAATCATTTAAATATAAATATGGTTGCTTTTGTCAACTTCAAATGAACCTTCTGCCGCTGAGGGTTCCCTTCCAAAAAGGCGTCCATCTTGCACCACCATGTTTCATTAGCAGTACAGAACGGAAAAGCTAGCTACTGTCAGAGGTGTTTTAGTATCGGTGAGTGGCCATCCAAAATACTACTCTGGTAGAGGAAGAGGAAGGGCGCTGTTGTGTGTGGAAGAATTTGCTGTATAGTTATGACCTTTTCCATCATATGAGATGTGGGTGTTTCTTCTACTCATGTTCAACTGAATTCAAGAAGTTCTGTTAAGATGCTGTCTTTGTCATTATGTTGAATCTTTGTCTGTGTTTACGACCCGACCGTGTTCAGCCATGTTTTGGTCGACCTGCTGACAATCCCTCGGTCTATCTCCAGAGTTTATTTCCATCTTGGATGAACAATAAAACAATGTTATATTTCTCAAAGAAAATACTGTTTTCTGATTCATTCCTACTTTCAGCACAACTCCTGCGTGCTTTCTAAATTTACACCGCTTTCACCTCACTTTTAGCTGAGCGTAGATGAATAAATGCCAGTCTGTTTGTTTTTTTTTTCTGTTTTTTTCTCCATGGCTGTGGGTGTAATTCTATACTGTCAGCCATCACGACGCACAACAGAGAGATTAGGAATGTAGTGAGCTGTAGGCTGCTCTGACTCAGTGCTGTTTGCGCTGTCCATCTGTCATACAGAAACACCCACTGTCATCTTAATGCACACACACATCACATGTACAGTACACCACATATAAATCTGCCGGTGCATTTATGGCCTGTTTGAAAAAAAAAAATGCAAACAACCGCCTGGACATGACAGAGTAAAATTAGTTTAATGTATTAGCTGTTTACAAGTCCCTTTGGCCAAGACTATTTTAGCCATGCTAGCAGAGTAGTGATGGGTCTGCGCATTGGTGGTATTAACATCTGACCCCTTCGAACAAAAACACACCTTTTACTCACTCAGAGATCCCTCATGTTGGCTCAGTTTACAGTCAAACAGCTTCTTGTGATTGTTTTAGGTAGTTGTATACTATAAATTTATTCAAAACCTCCACATAGTCACATATTTTTGACTTGTATGTGAGTGGCATGACATTTTGAGATAGATTATTATTGTGGCTCCAAGAAGGGTTTTGTGTTTCTGCCCCAAAGGATCCCTGACAGGCAGTTACCCCTGAACGCCCTGAGTGTCAGTCACACAGGGGGGGTGCACTGTAGCTAAATATCAGGCCTTGACTCTGCAAAACTCTGGGAAGATGTTTTTCAGGGTATACTGTATATCGAAAGATGACTTAAATGTTGGTAGGTTGGCACAATAGCAGCCTCCTCTGAGTCACGGCTGACTCACTGGAAGTGGTACCATTCTGATTTAAGAGTCAGGAGGTTTTAGGGAGGAACAGCCATATAGCCATTTTAACCCACGGTGCAATTATGCAAATAGAATTATTGGACTGTCTCCTGTAGTTTAGTTCCAAGTTGTCAGGTTATTGATCAGGACAGAGTAAGGAAGCACTGATGAGGAACAGAGAGGGAGTAAAGTCAGGTGAGATTAAAAAGAGAAGAAACTCTGAGAAATTTCTGTCGAATGGTTTAAAAACTGTTTTGTGAGCCATATCACATCGATTTAACACAGGCACGGTTCAGAGGAGCAATATTTATGGGGACTTTTCTCCATAAAAATGAAAATGTAATGAAAACCAGCCTCCAGGTCGCCTATTGATTGGCTAGGTCTGATTAGGTCTGTTTTGCATTTATTATTAATGTTTGTGAAGACGTGCTTTTAAGTATTTTCTATACTTGGTAGCAAACTATTCTTTCAGGAACGATCATGTCACAGGGAGGATGGATACAGTTCATTCAAAAATGATCTAGTGTTCAAGTTCAGATAAGGTAAAATATTGTATTTACAGAGTGAAGAAAGTATCAGAAATAAACACTTTTAAAATGTTTATAAATATATACATAAAAAAGGGAGATGGTGCTATTGGTAGACATTAGTATTGCGCATTGATATTATTTCACATTGTTTTTGCAAGGCAAAACATGGCAAAAAATAACATAAAATTAATAAAATAAAGTGAATCAGCAACATGCACTGGTCATAAGAACAAACTATTGAGGATAGCGATGGCAGTCCTGCAGTTGCCATAAAATTAATCAAGTGCTTTTTGCCAATTCAAACAGTGTCCCCTAGTGGCAGGAAGAGCTCATGCTTATTATGCCTTAACAGTGTGGCAGAAAAGGCTCGATAAGCCACCAAGTCACGACCCCCTCTGATGGCATCATTGATGTTTGTGGTTTTTTATCATCTGTATGTAAATTTAGCACCTTTTTTGAATGAAAATAAGACTGTCTACCAATAACACCTGAAAGCACTCCCACATATATATTTTAAAATGTATAAAAAATCCCATCAAGTTGTAGTTATTTCTTCTAGTGCATCTCTTTCTCTACGCTGCCCGTTTGTTATTTTCTGTGTTTGTCTCGAGTCCACTACAGCAAAAAATCAAAACAGCAGCAGCATATCCTCAATGGTGGACTGTAATGAAATAAATTTACTTGAATACTCACAAATTTTTAAAGTAATTTAAATACTCATGCATTTTAGGAGCAAATACCCCATGAATTAATCAAGCAATAATATGATTATGTTACTTTCACTTGAATTGGAGTACTCACTTTGAGGAGTGTGTTGTTTGGTGTGTGTTGTTTGGCTCAAGTAATGAAGTTGTGTACTTTGTCTACTCTATATAATGTCATGCACTCTTTTCCAATATATGTACTGATGCACATGATACAGAGTCCATACAACTCATAGTTCATTGCAAAATAATGCTGAATCACAGCTTTTAGTTACGTGACCAGCGCAGAGGCCTGGAGGGCAAAACTAGCCTAAAAAAAGCCCTCCATCGGACACTCTGTGGGGCTGCAGCACAGCCTTGTTACTCATCCTCGTCAGTAAGAGACACGTGTACATCACCAGAAAACAGACATATGATAACAATGTTTGATTTAGGGTTATTAATGACCCTCTCATACAGAATCTACTACACTGTTTTCAGTTGCTTGAAACAGCCAAGTCCTGCCAGAATCCGTCCTCTTACAAATTTGAGTTTTGCTACAAAAATTTTGCTTAAGGAGGGAGAGGAAAGCAGCTGTGTGCAAAGAGCAGGGGCGTATCCTGAGAGGCCGATCCCATAGAGGGCTGATGGGGTCAATTAAAATAAGGAAGTTAACAGTAGCTATCAGGTTTTGAGGTGAGCCATTTTAATAATCTATTTAGTCCATTGACAGCAGTAGTTTTTTGGTTTCAGGATCCTTCAAACTGTGTCTGTTGTTGATAACAGAAAGAAAAAATCCAAGCAAATTCTGCATAGACTTGGCCATTGTTGTATTTATTAAAGGATTGCCCCTTGAGATGTAGCATCTCATTTTCAAGGGGGTCCCTAAACAAACATACATAGAACTCAGGACGCATTACAATACATTAACATACATAACATACAACAAATACAGACATCTTGCTCACCCTACTCCCACACACAACCCCAACTAACATAAGCCTAACAAAAAAATAGGCAAAACTTATTATCAAGGATAAATATTTTGAACATATGCAAAAAAGTAAAGAAAATAAATCAGAAACATGAGCAATTTGTTTTGAGATGGGAGTATAGATCCATTCTAAAGTGATAAAAAGAAGTAACAGAACGCAAAGAGAGTTAGAGGTTATTCCAATCTGAATTATTGATTAATTATTATTATTTAAAATTAATGTCCACCATCATATGTACGTAGGGTCCTCTGATTTATGTAATAAAGACAACACAGGCTGAACTTGAGATTCTGACAGCTTGGGTGTTTTGTTACTCTCTGATCCCAGTGGTCTCAGTGATCCCTGGTTTCTCTCTGCCCTTCACCTCGTGTGACCTGCAGTGCCTGACTTGAGGTCTGCAAGAGAGACAGAGAGGTCCATCTGTATGTCCCGCCTGTTTATGCACAGATTGAGGGGCAGTGTCTTTTATATGAAACACAAAACCGTTCATACCACTGTGTTAATGTGATGTTCAGCCGGTTGCTGTGGATTTCATTATGCATTTTCTTAGTTTTGGTTTGTTACAAAACATCATCATAAGCATGCATCTTTTACTGGCAGATCACCTTTTCGTAACAGGATATAAAGGGAAACATTTCACAGCTGCAACTCACACAGCCAACAAGAAGGTGGTGTGATAACCAAGCTGGAGCTCCAGAGGTCTCATTTGCACTTGTTCAGCCAGATAAGATTTGATAGATAGATCCAGCAAAAAGGCAAGTCTGGTTTGCCATTTACTTAACAAGAGTTTGGAGCACAGATGCTAGAGATAAAGAAGTAAAACTGCACATCATTAGCATAAAATGAGAAGAGGCGGTATGTATAAAAAACATGATCCTTAATTGTTTACAGAGATGAGAGATCTGACCATGACTTGTAAGATTGGTCAGTCCATGTGGTCAATCATGTCCCAGGAGAACAAGAAGAGGAGGAATGACATCTTCATCAGCCTTTACAAGGTTGTGGTTAACTAAAGGAGCGATATATCAGTATCGAGTAACTTCTGGAAACAGAATTAAAACCTTTAAAACACTGAAAAAAATGTTGTTTTAATTTTTGATTCAAATTTGTCTGTAGATTCACTTAAAAAGAAGTGTGTTACTTTTGGACAAAACTCAGTGTGTGCATGTTTGTGTATGATTGTATTTTATTTTTAATCAAACATTATTAGTCATATTTAATAATATGATCTATAGCTTTAAGGTACAGTGAGGCACTTGATGTTGAGTTTGACGCCCCCCTGTGGACACAGATTTAGATCTTGTCACTTCACTTTTCTCACCCAGTCAACCACACGCAAGTTTTTCTGTCAAAAAGAGTCTCATCCTTATTCCTTTTTACAGTCAAATGTTCCACTCTTTGTGATTGTGTGCGGTGACAAATGTAAAGAAAGGCTGTTTCGTCAAAGTGCTATCATTGACTGGTCTGACAGCTACCCCTTTGCCCCCCATTGAATGTTTTTTGTGGGTCATTAGGGGGCATTCACCTCGTATCTCTTTCCAGAAAGGTTCATAAGCCAGTCAAATGTCGTCTGTTTGCATATTGTGTATATAGTATTCTGACTGATGGCTAAAGGCAGATAACCACACAGCTGGCCAGACTGATTGATGGCTCTTGTTTGAAATCTGTGGCTGGTTTGTGTTGATCATCCTTCTTTGTTGCCTCATGCTCTGACGCTCTGTTTTTACCATACATTTGTTTTTTCTGTTCATTCTGCCCATGCTCTGCAGCTGCTGGAGTCCCGGAGAACTAAGGTTTGTCCCTATGTTTGCACCGCGTGTTGTGTGCACAACATAGAGTCACCTGCAGTGTGGCGTGTTATTTTCAGACACCTTGCACCATTACAACCTGAACCTGATAAGAGAAGTGAATTTTCTCCAGCAGTTCAGCCTTCCTCCTTTGTTGTGAAACCTCTATCTTTCCCTAAAAATACTACAGAACTACGCAGATTGATAGGTTTGTTCAGTGGTGTGAATCCAAACGTGTCTGGTGCTCCATCCCTCTGTAGTACCACAAACCCTGTAATGTGGATCTTATTTCAATGTAAGAATATGTTTCCCTCTCCCTCTGTTCCTGATTGGGCCGTTTTCTGGATGTAGATTGATTTCCACACTGGGTATATCTACTCAAAAGAAAATTTTCAACAGGCACCACAAAGCCTTCTTCAATCTGTGACAGAAACTTGGCCCCAAAGTTGACCCCTTTAACCCTGGAACCGAAACACCCACAAAGAATAAGAGATTATGGACAGTGAAGTGTTTGTTTTTGTTTTATTCTGGACACGAAAAAATCAACAGATGATCAAACCTTTATTCACCACTATATAGTGTCTTAGCTCAAAGCATTCAGTCTTTTTATACCTGATGATCAGTTATCCTACAGATCCTTTGTCAGTTAAATCAGATTCCAGCTATGAGATTTGGATGACAGCTAAGGTCCTCTATTTTTATAACAAAAAGTTATCAACCTTTATAAACTGTGCTGACATTAAGAAGAGCAGTTATTTGCAGCACATATAACATGTATATGAAAGCAGGGAGTCATATACCTTGATATATGTTTTAAAAAAACGTGATTCTTGTTCCAGAATAAAGAAAAAAGTGATACTCTGTGTCAGTTCAGGCTGTTGACAGTCTGTTTTTGATTCAAAAGATAGCTAAGTGTCGTGTCCCTCATGTCTGACCTGCATTTTTCCACAGAAGTGTGGTGACAGCATTTCAGGAAGGTTGTTTGATGTCTAATGTTATCATAAATCACTGTTTCCCTTTGAATTCAATAACTGTTGAGTCTGTGTGTGTGTATTCATGTGTCATGTATCAGCATCTCCAGATGACCATCCAGGCTCTTCAGGACGAACTGCGCACACAGCGAGACCTAAACCACCTGCTGCAGCAGGAGAGCGGGAACCGCTCCGCATCCGAGCACTTCACAACCATCGAGCTGACAGAGGAGAACTTCCGTCGACTGCAGGCGGAGCATGACAGGCAGGCCAAGGAGCTGTTTCTGCTCAGAAAGACCCTGGAGGAGATGGAGCTGAGGATCGAGACCCAGAAACAGACGCTAGGTGCTAGGGACGAGTCCATTAAGAAACTGCTGGAGATGCTACAGAGCAAAGGGCTGCCCTCAGGGCCGGGTAGAGTGTCAGAGGAGGAGGAGCAGGAGAGGGCGAGGCGCATCGCTGAGGCAGAGGCTCAGCTGGGACATCTGGAGGTCATTCTGGATCAGAAGGAGAAGGAGAACATTCACCTAAGAGAGGTACTGTATAACCCGGCTCATGTTGACAGAAGTATGTTAGCTCCACAGTACAAGACAAAACAGACCTGAAAACACAACTGTTACCTATTTTTGTCACTAGAGGGCAGTGTTGGTAAGCTCATACTTACATTTGACCAGATTGATTATGTAAGAGATCCGTTGTGTTAAACATTTAACATGAGTGATGATCTTAAGATGCATGGTTTAGTATTTCCATGTGTTGTATCTTTTCTCAAAGGAACTGCACAGAAGAAACCAGCTGCATCAGGATCCAAGCAAAACCAAGGCCCTGCAGACCATCATTGAAATGAAAGTAAGAGACCCCTCTCACAAATTACAGCTGGACCCTTTCACATGCAGCTGCCATGATCATAGGAGAACACATCCTTTTACTATACTTCAGAACAACTCTTCATCAAGTTACCAGTTTTATTCATCTTCAGTCATTCGAAGTCATGATGGCTGATTTGAAGATTCCTCTGGTGATGACTAGTCTGACAATAAGCTCATGATGGCTAGTCTGGTTAGTAGCAGATGTTCAGAGGCTGATTTTGTATTCGTGTGTATTTGAGTCACTGGCACTCGCACAGTGGCAGCATCTCTAAACAGAGGCCCACGCTGTCTCTGTGTGTGTGTGTTAGTGTGTGTTTGTGTGTCCCTCAGTCTTTTGTTGTCATTGTGTTCATGAGCAGCTGAGTCAATAGGAAACACACTGACACATCTCGCTATCTCATTTGGCAAACACACAGACACACACAGAGACACACACACACACACAGTGTGTCTGCTCATAAAGCAGTTGTGTAAATATCAACAAGAATCAATATTACTGTACAACGTTTTAACTATCATGCAAGCCAAAGAGGCGCAACAGCTGGTCACACCAAGAGGCATCAGCCTGGTGTCATGACAGGACGTGTCGTATTTTGTCTTAAAAACAAACTCCTCAGTGTAACAGTTGGTTTGCAAACAGCACAGACTGCACTCTCATCCTTTAAGCTCAGTTTTGAACAGATCAACATTTTTATTTCATATTAACTTTCTTTGATAGTTTCTGTTTCCTCCACCTACACCAAGCTGATTTGTCAGATATATGGAGTTTTATGTTTGTTCACTAACACAGGTTGGTTATTCATGAGTGTCATCTTTTCTTTAATAATTCATAGTAAATAATCACTTAAATAGCCCCCATCAATCATATAAATATTATCTAAATAAAGTTTCATGAACTACTTCAGATTAGTTGGAGACAATTAACCATCTACAGAAAAACTCTGATCCTATTGAGATCATTTTAAAATCAGAGTGTAATTTGAGAACCCCACCCATCATGATTTCAGCAAATTAAATTCAACATCCATCCAAGATCTGTTCTTTGAACCTCCTGCAGCTGTGACATGGAAACATGCCTGTTCTTAAGTATGTTCAGATGAACACATGCTGTGCAGCCCAACTGTATAACATGTGTTGTATCATTATACACGCCAACATCCTTACTGCAGAGGCATGACATCACTTCCTCAAAATAAATCATGACATCATCGTTGAGCTGACACAGCCCCTCTTACTCGGCTGGATCTGCACCGTGCAGGCCTCAGCCTCCGCTGCACGGCATGGTCATGTGACTCCTGTGCTCTGGGATCCTGTTGATTTGCATACAGAGCGAGGGAAGACCCGCCTCTCCCTCCGCTTCCTCCTCCCCCTCTCTCCTTTCTCTCCCTTCGCTGTCCTGTGTGTCAGAAGACTCTGCGTTTCTCCCCGCTGCTCTCTCCCTCCGCTGTGTTGATGCGAGTGCTGATGGAAGCACGAATAATCCTCCCTCACTACCCTACATCCCTCCCACCCTCTCCTCCTCACTCACCAGAGACAGTGCACAGTATATAGCCTGCTGCTGCTGCTGCCATGGAAACAGGTGTGGTTGTTTATGACAGTGAGAGGCCAGTATGCAGGAAGATAGATGGAAATAGAGACACACAGAGACAGGGAAAGCGAGATAAAGAGCGAGATTTACTGACCAGGTCGATGGTTACATGTGGATGGAATAAATTCTCCCTCCATTGAAGGTACGATGTCTTGTGTCTATTTTAGCAATGTTAGTCCATTGATGTTTGTCTCGTAACACCCAGACTGGGGTGAGATGCAACCGCACGGCGAGGAGCATGTACATGTGCAGCGCTCGTGCGTTGACGTTAACACCTTACATCCTTCTCTGATAGTCTATCAGTCCTCATTTAGCTCCATTACCCACGCTCCCCTGCGGAGGGCTAATACTGACCCATCTAACAGCCACAAGTTCACAAGTTCAGAGCCACTTGGAGGAGAGGAGGAGGAGGAGAGACACAAAAAGAGAGGAAGAGAGGGAGGAACAAGGTTGCTCCATGCTCTGCTGGAGAAGGAGATGGACCATGGCTAATCTTAAAGACGTTGTATTATTTATTTAAAAAGCCGTGAAGCTAAAGCTGCACTCACAGTCGCAGTACAGAGACTGGATTCTGCATTGATCTGCAAGCAACTACGCCAAAAGCTACATCTAGTTACTTTTCTGCCTTCCCCTCTGCACGTTCCTCTGTGGTCCGGGCTGATCTCTCCGTGCTGGATGTCTGCTCAATATTTCCCAATGGTGATTAATCCTCTGAGCCGCTGCAAGGAGCTGGGTAGACGCTTCTGATTTCACCGACAGATACTGCAGTTGCTCTCAGCCACAACAAAGAGTTTCCACTAGTCTTTCTTCTCTTTCCCACTCTCTCTCTATTTGTCTTTCAGCCTTGTTGTTGTCTGTCCTGGAGTCTTGTCTCTACTTGAGGGTTTTCTCTTTTTTTTTTTTTCTTTTTTTTGAAACGTGCAACTTGTGGACATGCCAGTCAGGGTTTTGAGGTGTGTCTCCTCTGCATGTTTGTGTGCAGGACACCAAAATTGCCTCTCTGGAGCGCAACATTCGAGATCTGGAGGATGAGATCCAAATGCTGAAGGCGAACGGCTTACTGAACACAGAGGACAGAGAGGAGGAGATCAAACAGATGGAGGTCTACAAGAACCACTCTAAGTTTATGAAGACAAAGGTAGATACTCTTGGCTCTGTGCATGCTCCCGTAAGAAAGATCCTGTCAAAAATATAGTGGAAAAAACACAAAGGATTGAGTTTTTCGGAGTCCAGATAGACCTGTACGGAGGGGAGAGAACACGTAATAAAGCCGAGTGTCGCTCAGATTAGCTGCATTAGCATTTAGTGTCATCAGCAAAGTGTCCTGTTGGCAACAATTTGAGAGTCGCTTCCCTCTGAGACGAGCTTAGTGCCACGATTGGTCAAATAAAAACGCAAAATCAGCACCTGCATGCTGTGGAATGATAAAACACTCAAAGTTTTTGTCCAGTATAGCGCCTCGTGAAATTGGAAAATTGAAAAATCCAGAGTGATAGACTCCCCCTGTTTTAGTTTTCAGACCAGTCAGTGTTTTGATCAGCCCACGCTCCATGACTACATGATTTTTTTGTGTTTTTCTGGCTGCTGCATGTTAGTAGTTACAGCATACAACACCTACATGAAATCTGCAATCACATCCAAGTGTGTGTGTCTGCCACTCTCTCGGGCTCATGTGTCTCTTCAGAGCTCAGACACTGTGTTTACATTCTGCTTGTTACATTAGTCAGCCGGGCACAGAGCAGCTACAGTTTTGTTTTTTTTCTATTTTTAGACCTCTTTTCATCAATCATGTATAGAGATGATGTATAATACATGACAAATGCAGGGGAGTCAGTCCCAAATGCATATTTAATGAGAGAAAAGCGTGTTGATGAAAATAGTACAAAAGCTGTGCTAACTAGATCGCTGTTTGGTAAAAAAGATTCCCCTCACACACTCGCACACATGTATGTACACACTCACTCAGGCACATGCTACGATGGTGAAACATATACCGCTGATGTGATTGGTTGTTCTCGTCACGTGTTTCGTGTGTGTGTGTGCAGATTGACCAGCTGAAGCAGGAGTTGTCAAAAAAGGAGTCGGAGCTGCTCGCTCTACAGACAAAACTCGAGACCCTCAACAATCAGAACTCCGACTGCAAACAGCATATTGAGGTGCTCAAAGAGTCTCTCACTGCCAAAGAGCAACGTGCTGCCATTCTGCAAACAGAGGTAATGAAAGATGTTTTCATTTGTTTGTACACGTACAGTAAATCAAGCAGAGCATATGCCGCCTTAAAGGGAGTTTCAAATAAGTAAATCATAGGCTCACCCAGGGCCCGGGGCTTATAAATGTACTTTAAATAAACATACTTTATTTATTTTAGGACTTTAACTGAGCTGTGACTCCAAGAACTGGTACAACACAGCGGACTGTCAGAGCACATGAAATAAACATCATAGACACTGAGAGTCGCACTGGTAAATACACGACTGTGGGGGAATTACGCTCATTTTAACGCACTAGCTGAAAGTCTTTCTGAATAGGCAAACAACTTAATATCAGGTTAGCGCACTTATTATTTTGCAGTTGCGTGGAGACTCACTGAAAGGCCTTCACCAGCAGTTGCAAGGGCATCGCCAGTATTTGTTCTTTTAAATGATTTAAGCACAAGTCCACGTCATTCGTGCTCGCTCCAGTTTTCTTTCAACTTCCCTGCAGCTGTTTTTTTAATAATATAATAACTTTCTGTAAGGATGCCTAGCCCATGTTCACCCTTTAAAGAATGGAAGGTCCACACAAATGATCATTTTGACAAGCTTTACTGGGTGCAGATCTGGGTTACAACTTCATCATGCCACAAGCGTAACAAAGACTCATCTGAGACTGTTCAAGTATATATAACCATCCATGTTTCAAAACATTCTGCTTGCATCTTGTTGACTTGAAGGAGAGTCCATGTAGGGGAATAACAAAGCACAACATATTTTGGGAGCCTGAATGATGTTGAACATGGGTACAAGGTCCTTGTTGAGGATGGTTGTTATAGAAGTCCATGGCTCCAGAAATCTAGCACCAAAGTATCCGAGGTATTTGAGTGAAACAGCTCCACCACCCTTAAGGATGACATGACTGGCTAAAGAAAATCACCCTATCACTTTATTTATTTTCGTCGCACTTTTAAAAACAGAAGTTTACTAAGTGCTTGGACAAACATTCGTAAAGCACAGAGCATCAGCACATGGAAATAAAACAAAAGCTCAGTTAAAACGAGGCCTTGGAGTTGAAGGCCAGTTTCATTTGTCATAAGGAACTCAGAAAATACAAGAACCCTACAACATAAAATGAGACCATGAGGACCAAAATAAAAACATAAAATAGGTTAGAAAAAGAAATATTATAACAAAGGGGGTTGAAAGCAGGAAACAGGATAGTAAATATCAAAGATGATAATGAAATAACAAAATAATAATAGTGATGATATAATAGAATAACACAAATGAGCAAGAAAAAACAATAAAATTAATATAAGGCCTAAAGGGTTAAATAAGAACCAAAAGCTAAAAAGACCCTAAGTTGAAATAAGATCGAGGTTTTGGCTGTTTTGTGTTTTTCAGGTTGATGCTCTACGTCTGCGTCTGGAGGAGAAGGAGTCCTTCCTGAACAAGAAAACCAAGCAGCTGCAGGACCTGACGGAGGAGAAGGGCACTCTTGCAGGAGAAATCAGGGACATGAAAGATATGCTGGAGGTCAAAGAGAGGAAAATCAATGTCCTGCAGAAAAAGGTGATTTTAGGATGTTGAACAGAGGAGTTGAAGTTGGAAGAGAGGGGAATGTCTAAAAATGTCTAAAAGCAGGTGGATGAGGAAAAGTGTTAACCTATGTTATACCTATGTTTACCCATGTTATTTGAAATTTGACATGTACAGCGTGGATTTGGGTGAATTTTTCAGTCAAGTTCAGGTGTCCTCGACTTAAACAGACACTGTGTGGAAAAATATAGTGTGATGACTCTCTGTTAGGATTAAAAGTCTCTGTTGCTCTCAGGGGGGAAAGTGTCCAAAGACAGATAAGCTAGAAGAAACTCTAAATGTTCATAGTATCACTTTCTCTCTCTTTCTCTGACCTGCTCACCTATTCTCTTTGCATTTTCACTCCTCTTTTGTTCCATCACACCTCCTCTCTGTTGTCGCTTCACTTTCAACTTTCTCTTTGACATCTTTAGAGACTACTGCATCTTTGTTTTATGCTGATGTGGTTATCTGGTCGTGTCTGTCTGTCGGTTTTGTTGATTATACTCTGTAGTCATCTAAATCAGGACTCACATTTTCCTGTCTCTAGATGTACGTCATCCGCACAATTCCTCTCCTTTCACAGTTGGCAGCTTTATTTTTATTTAACTCCATTCAGCTTCTCAAATTCCTCTGAAATCTCTGTCAGTTTTGATGTATTTCTTCCTGGAGAGGAAAACGCTCAGTTGTAAAGCCTCAGCACATTTCAAACTTTAAACATGACGGGGGTCTGCAGAGGGAATTATACTTCAAAGACTTTTGTAATCTCAAAGTCCAGCCATTGCACCAACTTCAAATTCTGCTCTGGTTTCGAGATCATGATGTTTACTTCTGCGTCTGTGCGTCTCCTCCCTTCCTGTCAGATCGAGAACCTACAGGAGCAGCTGCGGGACAAAGACAAGCAGCTGGGGAACCTAAAGGATAGGGTGAAGTCTCTGCAGACGGACTCCAGTAACACAGACACTGCCCTGGCCACCCTGGAGGAGGCGCTGTCAGAGAAGGTAAGCTGGAGCAATGACGAATTAGGATTCATACTCACATTTTGGGTGTGATCAGCTGCAGTTTTTCTACAAATCTTGAGATGACTTAAATTTCAGCATGCAGCAGATGTCTGTGCCGCTCACATGAATCAGATGGTATCCTCGGAATTCTTATTAGAGGTTAAATCTGCAGTTTCAAGGGGTCAAAAATGTTCTTTTTACTCATGGTTGGTTTGTGCCTAAAGATGCTTCGTCAATTTGAATGAAAAAACCAAGAAATGATGTGGAACTTGGTGAAACTGGTGCTTGCTCCCATCATTTTTAAAGAGCAGACAGCACATGAATGAAACAAACTTGTTAACTTAAACAGGATTTTCATCACTGCAGAAAAACAACAATCCTGACTACATCAATAAATCAATCTTAGAGTCTCTACACAAACTAACAAGCCTAACATAGTAGGCAGAGACACTAATGCAGGCTAACTAGTGCAAATTCATGAACATTATTAGATATTTACTCTAAAAAAAAGACTTTTGGGGGGAATTTTAGTTCATTAAACCACACAGTAAAAAGAAAAGCACCAGCGAAACACATTTAATGATAAACCATAAAATAAAACATGGCTGAAGTTATAAAAGTTAAGTAGCTCAAATATTTTCTTGAAAGGGAAAATTACCTAGAGAGACCGAAACCATTTTACCAAGGCTGTAAATTTGTGTAGTTGTACTTAAAATCTCAAGTGGCGTTGTGAACACTTCTGTGGTTTTCATTTTTTCTGCAAAAGTTACTGCCTGGACTTCAAGTTAATACCAGTGGCAAAGTTACCAGCAGAGACTCCAGGGATGAATGCCTCTTTCACAAGAAATATCCCAACACGTTGCTCCGAGGAGCTGGTGAATTGTAGTTTTTACATTCCTTCAGGTGATATTTACTCAGGGTGACCATACGTCCTCTTTCACCCGGACATGTACATTGGGGACTGTCTGGCCTTGTTCAGCTTTGTCCGGCGAAGTTTATAAAATCCTTTAAATGTCCGTCGTTTTGTATGGAAGTTTTGAGTTTGTGTCACGTGGACTTACTGATTCAGAAGAGTTTAAAAGACACCTGAAAAACTCTCAAAATTAACTTTGTGTGACTCCGTAACTCCACCCCTACATAGTCGTGTCCTCTTTTTGGGGATTCAGAATATGGTCACCTTAATTTAATGTGTTATTGGCGGTGCTTTAGCAAATAGTGTCAAAGTGGCTTTTTTTTTACCCTTTGGAGAGAGACAAACTTGTATATGCTTGATCGAATTAGCCAGCTTTTGACTGTAGTGTCATGCAGACAGGGAGTCATCTTCTCATCCTACCCCCACAGTGAGAGCTGACAAGTGCACATCTCCAACATCCTTTTGAGCTCAAGATAAAAGTTTGCATAGTTTGATACCACTTGAAAGCTTACTTTGAAACGTGTCCTTGTTAATAATTGTTGGTAATAATTGTTTGGTTTTCCCCTTCAACCATTTTTGCATTTTACTTTATGTATTTCAGTTGTAATTAACACATTCAATGTTATTAAATCAATCCTATTTTGAAATACATAAAAAAGTTGTTTGAAAGTCTGTTTGTTTGAAAGTCTTTGTTAAACCTTTTAAGTTTCTAAACTGGCGATTCAGAGAGGTCTTCAGCTTAATTCTCTTAATCCTGTTTGTTTGTTTGTGTGTTTGTCAGGAGAGGATTATTGAACGTTTAAAGGACCAAAGAGAAAGGGAGGACAGAGAACGTCTGGAAGAAGTGGATTTATATAAAAAGGAGAACAAGGATCTGAAGGAGAAGGTCAACAGCCTGCAGATCGAACTAACAGAGAAAGAGGTCAGCAAAAAAAAATGGTTATTTTCCCGAAAACTTGACGCCTTTTTTATAACTTCTAAGCTTTTGTGCCGTCTGTTCACCTGCAGTCCAGTCTCATCGACTTGAAGGAACACGCTTCATCTCTGGCATCTTCTGGTCTGAAGAAAGATTCAAAGCTGAAGTCACTGGAGATCGCTATCGAGCAGAAAAAGGAGGAGTGTAGTAAGTTGGAGACACAGTTACAGAAGGTGAGTGTCGCTCAGCAGAGCAGAGTCTGTCATTTGTATTCATATGTATGGACAGTATATTTGGGCTCATGTGTTTGTCTGGTTGAAGTTTTCGAAAGCTTACTAAACTGCGCTTCGAATTTAGATGTTTTATCAGTGTGAAGTTTATCAGATGAAGTACCCACAACAAACTCACCGACCGTAGAGACTTAACCAAAGTCTGTTGATAGTTTTAACACCACAGTTAGTACTTCTCTCTGCAGGTGTGTTTCGTTCTGCAGGTATCAACAGTTTAGCTAAACCTGGTATGAAGTTCTGTCTAAAAGTGTTGGTGCAAGAAAGTTGAAGAGAAAGTGTCATGACATAAAAGTTTCCACAGTTCAGATAAGCCTACATGATCCCACAGCATCCTACCAGGACAAAGTAGCTGCTGGCTGTTTCAGATTCTGAGCGTTTGTATTGAATACCGTGTGAAATGGTGAGAAGCTCCAGCAGATACAACATAATTGTTTTTTTTTCCAGTCCATATTTTCTAGATCAAGAAGTAACTTTGTGTTAAATTTCTTATTTTACATGGACAGGGCAGCGTCATCTTTCTCAACCAAAATAATAAAAAAAAAATGTTTCTTTCCACCTTTTATTATCACTGTTTTTGAGGATTTTACAGATACTTTCAAGAGATCAAGAGAACAATAACGATGTGTTTGAGGGGTAACTGTTTTGGCTTTGGCTGAACTGTGGAGAGCTTTGCTCTGAATTAAGAGCGTAGAATGTCCTTCATTAACTTCACTGGACTGTGGCTAAAAGGCCAAAGCTGAGTGCCCACCCTCAAGTAAGGAATTAGCTCACTCACGCTTAAATAGAGAGACTATTAGGTAGACAGACTTCACAAATAGTGTATTGTTGTTGTTCTCAGAGTTTAGATGAAAGCTGAGTTTGTTGTTTCCTGCTTGTACATGAAGATTTTGAAAAGCCGTTGTTTCTCATCAGACTTCTTTATTATCTCTGTGATCTGGACTGATATATCAGTGTGAATCTACCCTTTACAGAAAACACAGCTTATTGGGATAATGGCTACCACCATGTTTTATGACAGGCCGCTTCAGGGGGCAGTCAGTTCATTAAATATCCTCCTACATAATCCACAGAGTCTCCATATGTTTGTCCCTCTGCGTCTGTCTGTGATGTGATGCCCTTAACCTGTTATAACATGTGCTGTCCTGAGACAATGTTACTGCTCTGTCAAAACATGCATTGTAACATGTCTGATCCTGCTGTTTTCTCCTCTGGCTCAAACTAAATCCTGATAATTAACTCTCCCGGGTTTCCCCCCCCACATCCTGACCTCCTCGACCCTACTTCCCTCCTTCAACCCGTCCATTCGCAATGTAGCAAGCTGAGCAGCTTTTCAGTCACATGAACAATCCTGTAAGTCCCTCTGTTGAGCGCTCTGAGGCACATATTGAAAGCATGAGGACACTGGTTACTTCTTCTGTGTAACATGCTAAATGGTGGTCATGCCAGCCCCACAGCACAGGTTCTGCTTCACCCACCAACCCGCCCAGATGCATGTTGGCCATTGCACTGTATCGATATAATGAGCTTTAAACTGCACTCAGAGGCATAATGCAACTGTTTGTGTTTGTGACATATGGTGTATCTGGTGCTAATTACAAAATATCGTATTACCTGGTCAGTGGGCTTATTCCCTAGATTTATTTATTTATTCGTGACTCTTTTTTTTTCCATAGTGGCTCTTAAATTATTGTTTTCTGTGATCACTTTGACTCCAGGACTTGTTTTCATATACATGCACAGCAGGTGAAGAAGTACACTTAACATCAAAATTTGAGGATGAGGGTCAAGTCTTGTTTCATGTCAGTCACGCAAGTAAATATGTAGTTAGAAGTTCTTGTTGTGGTTTTAAAGATTAAAATGCATAAAGCATCAGTCCCTTTGTAAATGATGATCAGACACTGTATGTATCATAGACTGTTTATACTATGGCGACTTGGTTCTGCCTTCCGCCTGTATACGGATTTGAAGCCAAAAAGCTCTCTGTATTTCCGCGTTTTTTCTCCACTTCCTGAAACCAAAATTGCCCAGAAGCATTGAACGCATTTGGCGGGAGAGTCGCTGTGATGACGCTCGGCTCAAACAGCGTATCCCCAGGGTTAGCAACACAATCTTCGTACACCCATAGGCTGTATCAAGTGTCAATCATAGAAAACATGAACCCCCCTAATAACTTTTAAAAATGGAGCTTCTCAGAAAAAAGAGGACTTGAGCACAAACCAGTCTAACAATAACTACATGTCAATATCGTAAGCAGGGGGAGAAAAATTATATTCTGTGTAATAAATTTCTAAAGTTTGTCCACAGCTCCATAGGGATTGCTGGAGAAGGCACGATTATGACCTATACTGCAGCCCGTCACCAGAGGGTGCTGTTCACCCAGTGAGAGGCAGACTCTGTCCATTCTTTATACAGTCTATGAACAAAAGTAACATGACCTGGTTTGGGGTTAGCTTCCACATATCTTGTGTTTACACTTTACAGTCTTTACATCTTGCTTTGAACCGTATTCAAAGTTAAAAAAAACATGGTTAGGTTTTAAGTCTGTGGATTTTTCATGCTAAATCCTCGCTGAAAGTATTTTCATATACTTACATATGCTTTAGTAGATCTGAAGTACCTTAGACCATTGATAAACATGCTCTACAAACTTTGCTCCTCATGCTTCAAATATGAAAGTTACTGTTAGCCACCTGATTGATTTGGTCCCTCTCGCTTCTGTTTCTCCACTCATTTGACCGAAAATCACAGAGACTGTGCAGCTTTGTTGGGTTTGCATGAAATTGTCAACCTTGTTGCATGTTGTCACTGTCGGTGTTGCCACGCTTTTCTTTCGTCTCAGTGTGGTGCAGCAGCCAGCTGAGGTATCAGCCCATGGTTGGAGATCACTGCAGTGTTTTGGTGGTTGATGCTCTCTTGTTCTGTAAAACTCTTGCACTGTAGCAACTCGTATTGACATGTGTGGATGCATATTGTCCGAAGGGAAATGTGTAACGCTGTAATGTACTGTGTTGGGAATAACAAACTGCTTAAATGATGGAGATATAAGCCACGTTTCCACCATAAGCACCCAGGACTTTTAGTCCCAGGAACCAAACAACTAAGAGGACCCTTCAGGCAGTTACCTCTAGTTCTGCCGCCGTCTATAAAGGTGCATAGAAAAAGCAGATCATACAGTTTTCCACCATTTTTGCTCACAACTTAATGAAAAAAATGTATCGCTACATTGTAATGCAAAGCAGAGCCTGAGTGATACAAAAACACAAACATGAAGGAGTTTCTATTCTTGACTCTGTTGCTTGTGGTAACTACTTTGAGTTTGAAGCTGCTGTAGTCAAACTTATTAAAACCCTACCTTTATTGTGTTGATTTGTTGAGCAACAAACAAAAAATCAGTTCAGTCACATTTTTTTTAAATACAAGCCTGACTAAAATTAATGCTTAACTAATCTAGAATCTCCAGGGCTGACCCACCTTAAAGTCCCACTCCGATCATTTTTCTTACTACCTGAAATGTTCTCAGTGGTCTTTAAATCGCGTCACCTTTGTCGTTTTCAAAGGCTTTTCTTCTGCAGAGCTCCCGTTGATCATTAGCAATTTGCCTCTGAGTCCTGGGAGGAGACAGCACTGCTCTGCACACTCGTCTTCACGTTTGCTTGCAGCCTAACATTACCGCTGTAGTAGAAGTGGCAGGTAACATATGATCTATTCAGCTCTCGGACACTAATGTCTTTATGGACACAATGAAAGCTAATATCATAATGAGCTTTCTTACGAGCATTGCAATCCGCTACCGCACAAGCTTGTTCCGCGATTGTCCTCTGTATTTCTTCTCTATATGCAGAGTGTGGCCTGCATAGCAGGGCTCCAGGGGCGGAGCTTAGATTGGTTACGTATGAAATCTCACTGTTTCTGAACCTCCCGATTGGGTCTGCCAGAGATTCACAGCGATTTAAATGCAGAAATACTCAGAAAAGCAAATTCACATCTAGTTTTCTCATGTTATGTCCTGTAGCATCAGAAAAATTCCATATAAACATGTAAAAAAACAAGGAAAACCTGATTTTCATCAGAGTGGGTCTTTAAAGTTCCTGCAGTCCTAGAATCTTATAACCTCCAAACAAGGACTTTTAAGTCCCTGAATTCAACTTAGACTCAGATCCTTGTGGAGGGAAAAGTTATTAAAGGTTCTGGTCCCTGGGAAAAGTTTCTGCGGTGGAAACGTGACTTTGAGTCCATACTGGCCTAGCAGCAGCAGACATCTGAACAGCTTGTGTTGTAAAGCCAATTAGACCGACTCATGAGTGAATAATTTAGTATGAATTATTTGTTACTATTTTTGGCACTGAGAAGACACACACACTCTCAGATACACACACACTTACACAAAACACATATAGCTCCCTATACAAATGTGCAAAGTGAGTCTCTGAAGGCCATTAAATGGAGCTAAATAATTGCTCCGTTAAAGCTAATGAGCCAACACAATTAATGATGCCCTTGCCCACAACATTTACTCTGCATCATTCATTAAGAAAAAGAAAGAGGGAGGAAAGAGAGAGAGAGAGAGAGAGCGTAGTTAGAAGACACTGATGGACAAAGATTTTGCCCATGGTGTGTGTCTCTCTTTTTCTGTAGACAGTGAAACACTGAGCTGTAGTTGTGTTGATACTATCATGTTAACTGAGTGTGTCTTTGGGTGTTTGCATGTTTGTCTGTTCTGGTCTTTTTCTGGCATGTTATTGCAGAAAGCCCACGAGGTGGAGCAGCAATCTGGCCCCAGAGGAAACCCAGATTACGTGGACCGTGTGAAGCTGCTGGAGAAGGAGGTGAGCTACTACAAGGATGAGGCCAACAAGGCGCAGATGGAGGTGGAGAGACTCCTGGACATCCTGCGAGAGGTGGAGACAGAAAAGAATGACAAAGACAAAAAGATTGCAGAGTTGGAAAGGTAATTATCTACGAACTGTGGTGTTGACTAAACGTATTTAAGTGTTTTCTCCCCCGGTTAATCATATTTAATAACTCATTACATTACATGAAAATATGAAGTTTGTCGTATGCTCTGTCAGGAAAACTGTGACTAAGGAAACTTTCTTACATTTTAATGCATCTATAGTTACTGCATTTCAGCTTTTTTGACGGAAAAGTTTGTGTTACCACTCTGGTCGTTGTTATTTCTTCCTAATGGTTTCCTCCAAATCAGTGCATAACACTCAGAACCAAGATACAGAGGGTAAAGCTTTGATTCAACGAGGACCAAAGAGCAAAAAGTTTTCACGCTTTTGACTCCTGTTCTTTCCACTGTGACATATACCTACCATATTTGGTCATAAGATCTTCTTTTTTTAAGATATTGGACTAAAAAGATTTGATTTCTTTTCTCTTTCGGAGCCCCTGTGGTCTCCTGTGATCCCACTGATAGTTTTTGTTTCATGTGCTGAAGTATCTACCTTTAATTTTCGGCGAAGATTTCCCTCAAAATCCCCTGCGTCTCCAGAGAAAGTATGTAATTTTTGAAACCCTTGACTTTAATGTCCTGAACTAACAGTTGGCCAAAACCTTGTATCTCCAAACCCACTTCTTTTCAGGAAGTAAAAACACCTTTTGTTTTTCACATAACTTAACACCGCAGGAAACTAAACCACAGCTTTGCTTCTCATCTGGTCGATGTTAGAGAGTCTACTGAAAGGCATAATGGGTGACAAGAAAGATACAAGGTTTCTGCCCAACAGTAACGAAATACACTTCGACCTTTACAGTGGTCCCGGGCGCTACCCGATCCATCCCAGAAAACCGATTTGTACTGTGCATGTGCGAAACATACATCACTTCCTCTCTTTGTATTTCAGTGCATTTTACAGCAGTAAGTCGTTATTATTGCTACCTACCCGATCCGTACAGCACAAGTGCAAAAACTTCATGCAAACTACCGATCGATTTCAGAAACCAGCTGGCGATGTGACAGGCTAGCTCACAGGAGGCTCCAAGGCTAATGCCGAGGCATTCGCCAGAGCTCCTGCCCAGAACGGTGAGACCTTTTGGGCAACAGAGAGCGCTGCCACCTGGTCAAAGTTATGGTTCTCTGACTTTTTAAAGTAACAAGGGGGGATTTATTTCATTTATTTTCTTAATTGAATTTATTTACAAGAAGCCTACACATTATGGACAATGAATTTCAGCGTTTTTTTTAACAGCCTTTCAATTTCAACAATGAAATATTCACATTCATTCAAACCTTTTATAACTGTGTTGCAATTTTACAATTAAGAAGCTGTTGAAGGAACCTTTAATCATGAAACTGGGCACCATTCTCTTGACTTTCCGGTGCTCTGCTTCAGTCGGGGGAAGCACTCAGTTCAGGAGAAAAGCGTGTGGCTGGTGATAAACTGAAGCATCCACTCTGACTGAAGTGAGCTCGCGTTGATGGTGAAGCTGTCAAACAAGTGTGGAAGCTGTCGAACAAGTGTCAAAGCTGTCGCAAACCGCAAGAAGGAAAGAATTGCAGACTGAAAACAGACTCTGTTTTGGACAAATATTATAAGGATCGTCTATCGTCTAGAGGACTTATCTTTTCTCTTACTTCTTACCTGGTATTTATTTTCTTAATGGCGGTAAAACGTCAACGGTATATTGTGAAGTGTAATTATAAAAAATAAAAAAAAATGCTGATCTGTTGCAAAGATGGCTACTAGAGGAAGTGACATATGTTTCGCACATGCGCAGTACACATCGGGTTTCCGGGACGGATCAGGTAGCGACAGTCACTCCTGTGTTCTTGAGGTGAACTTCCACAGGCCTCTATGTACATAATCTAACATTTTCCTGTTGTTGTGTATGAGTGTATGTCAGAGCAGTTTGCTTCCCTGGATCAAGTCATGAGCTCATAAAATACACACAGAAATACACCGACCATAGTTTTTGCTCCACATTGAGATACACCAGAGGCTTTGTAAATAACTTGTGACACAATGTTAAATGTGATATTAAAGCACAAAGTGCCACTCAGTCAAGCGCTTAATGGAAGGGGTCAAACTGATTTCAGTTAATGGAGCACATAAATAAAGCTGGTGGCCTCATCAGCTCTTGGCTCACCTCTCAGGGCGGTACATGGTCCTCTTGAGTCTCCACACTGACAGCAGCTTTTGGATTAGGTTCCCCTCCAGGATGAAACCACCTTCATTCCCCCCCTGCAGAGGATGATGGGACACAGACAAAGATCAGTCAGACTGCATGAGAGCTATACATGAGCACCAATGACAGCCCTTCTTCTCCAGCAACTTCTCAAGTCCCAGTCCCACCAGTTCTTGTTCAAACAGTTGCATTTTATCTTCCCAGCGTAAGATGAGGGCGTTTTTGTTTCTCTGTCGTGCCAAACTTCCAAGTGGTGTTTGATTAATTGAGTCTTCTTGTCCCTTTTTTACCATCTTTACCCACTTTTTTCTGTCCCGTTCCTCTTTCTATCTTCTGTGTCACGCCCACCCGTCCCTCTCTTCCCCCTCTGCCATTGAACACTCTCGACCTCGGTCCCACGCAACTTTTTCTCTGTTGTGCCCCCCCCCTCCCTGACACACCAGCCCCCCTCACTCTCTCCCTCGCCCCACCCCTCGTCCCGGTGGCAGAGCTCCCCCTGACCCGCTCCCTTCTGTGTCTGCTGCTCCCCAGCAGATAGGGGGCATGGTGTGGGATTTCCTGGGAAAGTGAGTGCTCTGCCCTGGCACTTCAGCTCGGCTGCGTGGTTAAAGTCTCCGACTGCGACTGCTGCAACTGCGTCTGGTTTCACATGTGTGCCTGGGTCTGCCTGCTGTCTGACGCATTCACAGATCTTTGTATCAGTGTGTCTGTGCTGTGGTTTGCTGTTCTCGTACACTGGATACAAAGATCACTGGATACATGTTTCTATTATTTCTTCTTTAGTGTGTTTTTGCTTTGTGGCTGCTTGCTTGCATTTATGCCATGAAAGATGTTTTTGATTCCCTTTGAGAGTGAGTCTGCATGTTTATATTTTTAAACTGCATGTTTTAACAGTTATCCAATCTGCAATGACAATGTATAGGGAGTTAAATACACACAGATTCTGTTGTTTGTAGTATCACATTACAAATCAGCACATAAACAAAAAATCAGATTTAAGGGCGTTATTCAATTCAACTAAGAAAGCCGAGTTGAATTGAATAACACCGTTAAATTTGACTTTTTTCATAGACTGTATATACTATGGACAACTTGGTTCCGCCTTCTGCCAGTATACTGATTTAAAGCCAAAAAGTTCTCGGTAATTTCACGTTTTTTTCTTCACTTCCTGAAACCAAAATTGTGCATTCTACGCATTCGGCAGGAGAGTCGCTATGATGACGCTCGGCTCAAATAGCGTGTCCCCCGGGTGAGCTACGCAATCTTCGTACACCCATAGGCTGTATCAGGTGTCAGTCATAGAAAAGATAAACCCCCTGATAACTTTTAAAAACAGAGCTGTACAGATAAAAGAGGACTTGAGCACAAAACAGTCGTACAGTAACTACATGTCAACATCACAAGCAGAGGGGAGAAAAATTTTTATTCTGTGCAATAAATTTCTTAAGTTTGTCCACAGCTCCATAGGGATTGCTGGAGAAGGCAGGATTTATGACCTATACTGCAGCCCGTCAACAGAGGGTGCTGTTCTCGTTTCTTCACCCAGCGTCCATTCTATATACAGTCTATGATTATTTTTATTATTAGATGTAAATGTTTCCCAAATACAACAAAATTTAACACAGGAGGTTTGTAACCTTCCTGGTTCAGAGGTAGTTTGAAATATATGTCAGTGGTCATATATTCAGTGCTGTTTCTTTGATAGTTTAAACAGTAGAAGCCACTCCACATTGGGAACCTCTGTGTGCAGTAATATCTACTGTCTGTTTAGTGTAGTTTTACTCTACACTGGGGTCCCAGTTGTGGTTGTTTCCATAATGTTGCATGGTAAGATCACACAATTCAAACAATCACACCAAGGATTGAAGTACGAAAAAAAAACACCAATCAGATTGTAACATTTTAACAAGTGTAAATGAAAACTGCCCTTGTAGTAATAGTGTAAATACTGTAAAGGACTAAACAGTGTCTGTGTTTTGATCTGTCTAAAGTAAATGTGAAACTTGGTGTGATTTCTCCAAATGCTTTCGCTTTTTTCAGAAGTTTTAGTTGACTATATTGTATTTTATGTCCCTCTGTGTCCTTTGTTGAAATATCTTTAAGTGCACACTATCACTCTTCCAGACATACACACACAAACACACACTTCTTTGTGCATCTTTGTGGTGTTGGCTGTTTGTTGTAGCTTGTGTAGGAAGTCTTTGTGTTTAGAGCTGAGGCCTCCTACTGCCATGAGCACGCTTCCCCTGCTCATTCCATCCACCCATCTGCCCACCCTTCTCACCCTCTTCCTCTCTAACTCCAACAACTCTCGCACCTTGTCCAAGTAACACCTTCCAGCAGCCCCTCTCTTTCCTACTGATTTTTCCGGTTCCCACCTTCCTGCTCTCCCTCCAAAACCCACCCGCCCCGCCCTGCCTAGCTTGATCTACCAGACACTAAAGGAAACGATCAGCCTAGTGGCCTGCATGAATAGAGCTGCTGTGCTCCAGGTCTACACGCGCTCAGTAAGTGAGGTGCTGTAGTAGGTAGGGTCTGGACTGAACCCCCAGTCCTGCAGTGTGTCAGTTCAGTCGGGTCTCTTTCTGTCCAAAGAACCCTGCTTCCATAACTGAATCTCTCGCTCCCTCTCTTTGTCAAACCACTCTTGGCTTCCCCCTACTTATGCTCCACACTAAGACCCGTCCTCCCTTCCTCTTCTGCCCGGCTGATTTTCTGCCTGTCTGACTGCATGTCTGCCACTCCCAGGCTTGGCAGCAGATGCACATGAATCTTGTTTTTAAAGAAGGTGCATCCTGCATTAGCTGTGTCAGGCTGCAGAGCAGCTGCTGTCACAGGCTCTTTTGTAGTCTCCCAGGTTGTTTGACAGTCAACATTGTGATCTCCTCTGAGTCCTCTGTATTGTTCTTTTTGATTTGATCTTTATGTTCTGGTTCTAATGTCTTTTTTTGTTTTGTTTTTTACTTTTGTCCTACGTGCGCTCTCGTCTGCTGCCTTCAATGTCTCCTACACTTGTTTCGTCATCCCCTTTCTTCCACCTTTACCTCCCCCTCTCTGCAGTCTAGCTCCCAGGTAAGTTATGTCTCTACCCCCAGTGCTGCGTCCATCTCTACCTCTGTCCAGCCTAACTCTGGTGCTTTAACCTGTGTGTTATCACAGCAATGTCATGTGAACATGAGCCAATCAGTTCATCTCTGATGTTCATGTCCGTTGCTGTCCAGGTGATGCCATGATTGGTACCATTTTGAAACAGGATTAGTTCAAAATGCCCATGATTGTCCATGCTCTACTTGTACTATTCGAGTTTTTTGGATGTGTGGATATATATAAATCTAGTATCCGAAAAACATGTTTACTAACTGTATTTTCAATGCTGTCGCCCCACAAATCTTTTTTGAAGAGAAAAACTGTTTTCATTTTGGGATTCAGACCAGCTGGCACAGAAACACTCCTAAGGTTTTGTGATTTTACAGACAAGGAGGCAAAGACCAGACGAAGAAGGGTCAAAACATCAAACTGGGACCACAAGGAGACAAAAAGGGTTTGGGCCAAGACCCTCGTAAGGACGGCACAATGGATGGTGGTCACCACTTAAAGGTGTGTCTTCTTTCTCAGCTTCTCTCTCTAGCAAACTATAAAAACTGAAGTCCCTTCTTCTCTTGCAGAGTTTAGGACTTTGTTTCAGATTGTACGTGTTTAAAATGGTTTCTATTGTCATGTAAATTACATCTACGTCTGCTTGTTTAGAGCTTTATTTTTGTTGGCAGCACCCACATTGTACCGCTCTATATTTGAAAGATATGTCCGTAGTCCATACGTCACGTGTCTCATTCATACTTTTCCCTTGTGATCTTTGTGATTCATCAGTTGGAGGAGCTGATGAACACCCTGGAGAGGACGAGGCAGGAGCTGGATTCCACCAAGCAGCGTCTCTCCTCCACTCAGCAGTCTCTGCAGGAGAGAGACACCCACCTCACCAACATGAGACAAGAGCGCAGGAAACAGCTGGAAGAGATCCTGGAGATGAAGTAGGTGTCATGACGACATTTTCACCTCTGCCTAAAACAAAACAGCTCATGATCGAACTTCTTATCATGTATTAGCACGTCCTTTTTTTTGTTTTTTGTATGAAAATACGGTCAAATTCTCGCTTACCAATTTATGATAAGTGATAAAACATAATCCAGGGTATCCGGGGGGGTCTTGAAAAGTCTTAAAACATCCAAACTCCAATTACTTGAATTCTAAAACACAATTTTGAAAAGTCTTAAAAATGTATTAACTCTACTTGCAAATAAATAACGTGCCATTGGAATAAAGATTGATTTGAAGTAACGTAAATGTTCTGATTTCCCTTCATGTCTTTTGTACTTTTTGTCAGTATGGCTGTAAAATGGGTCTTAAATTGTTTTCATTACAGCCTTTAAAAAGTCTTAAATTTGACTTGTCGGAACCTACAGAGACCCTGAACTTGACAAACCCTCCAAGATGTCCCCTATTGGTGGCCTTAAGTTTTACATCTTTATTTGTGCTTTGAACGCAGAAAAGCCATCAGGAAAATATCGACTGAAACAATAAATCAACTGAGAAGTACCTAGTAATTTACCCATTGAGGTTTTTCAATTGAACAACTGCAGACGCCTTTATTCAAGAACTGCATTTTCCCCCTTAAGACTGATGGAAAAAATGACTGTTTAAGGAACTTTGAGCTTCAAACCACATTAGTTTCACATTTAAGATTAGACGCTACAACTCTTTCTTATACAGTCTTTGTTCTGAATACATGTGGGATTAAATAGGTAATAGGTAAAGGAAATCTAAATTAATAGTTTTGTATTTCCTTCGTTTCATCAACTCTGGGGACAAAAAATATACTATCAAAAGAGTTTATTTCCCAAATACCCAATTTGCACTCTTAATCCCATATGAAGAATAAAGCATGACACCGCATCTGAGCCTGAAGTCTTTGCAGAGAACTCAGCATTTTTATATTCTTGTATTTTTATCAACATCTTGTCCCTAAAACTCAATCCAATCTGTAAGTAGTTTAACTTGCACTGATGCAGTCTAGTTTAGTGTATTTTTTTCATCTTCAAGTGGTCTGCTGAAGTGCTTACCTATACACTGCTTTTTATGCTATTTCAAAAACAAAAGTGCTGATTGTCCTTTTTTTTCTCTTAGGCAACAGGCTCTGCTGGCAGCCATCAGTGAGAAAGACGCTAATATTGCTCTGCTGGAACTTTCTGCCTCCAATAAAAAGAAGACCCAGGAGGAAGTGTTGGCCCTCAAGAGGGAGCGGGACAAACTGATGCACCAGCTCAAACAACACGTTAGTACTGCAGCACAATGTTAAAGAATATGCAGTCCTTACTGTAGCTGGTTGCCAAGGCAACATTAATCGAAATGACAGATATAGCTGCAGAAGGCACCTAGCCATTTTTTCCATTTCATCAACAGAGAGTGGTGCTCATACATGCTCACTGGTCCCCTGTGCTGCTCCAGATTTGGCGCTTTTCCCAATGTTAGCATCTCATTTTGCAGTATGACTCAGAGCCTCTTTTATGTCTCTTTGGGCTTGTCGAGGCTCAAGCAGTCCTGCACAGCGACAAATCAAATGACAGGCACTCATTAGCAGATTAGTCAAAGTTGGGTTGCACACTTTCATTAGGAAATTGTAAAGGAATAGCTAAGTCTTTTCGGGCCATTAATTAACGTTTCACATCAGGACAGATATTTCCTATCTGTGTTCTGTTTACTGGCACAGCTGAAGTCAAATCCATTCAAAGTCGTATGTGGAGTATTCATTTTCTCATCAGGTGAAAACCTTGGTCTTTTATCTGCTCTGAAGTCCAAGGTTGTGTCAGGTTTTTAAGGAGTCTAGTCTTAAGGGAGCAGAATAACACAGCCTGGAAATTTAAATCAGAGCCCATGTCTTTAAACTCTCATCCTTATCTCTGGTGTCAGTTGTATATCAATAGGTTCAGATGGGGACAATGTGGCAGAAGTGCCCAGTTTGACATATTTAAAAAGAAAGGGGAGATTAGAGTTAGAAATGGTTTATAATAATAAAGTCGCTACCCCAGCTAAAGTCAACATTGTGTTTTTGCAGTTGACTTGTTTACCTTTTTAAACCAAATAAGCGGGCTAATGTTCATCTGTTACTTGACTTTGGGGCGATATCCTATCATGCTAATGTTTACCTTGATCATTAAGAGAAATGTTTGGTTTAACATTTGATTGTGCTGAAAATCTGCAGATTACAATCTTTTACAAATCTTGAAACCAGAGAAATATCATAGTTAAATCAACTTTAGTTAGGTAATAGACGGGATAATGCCTCAGAGGTAAAATATAAATAGTAGAAGTGGGAATCACCAGTGGCCCCACGATACAATATTATCACGATACGATACTTTTGTGATTTTTAACATTTTGCAACACAGTGAGTATTGCAATACAATTAAATGCGATTTATATAATTTTTTCATCTGTTTAGTGAATGTAGCATTTGTCTTTCCTTTATGTTTGTCTTATTTACGCTGTTTTTTATTTTCATGTCGCACATCTTGCAAACCTTATATATATATTTGTTACACTAACTTTCTCCTGCTCTATCATGTCACCTCTGCCAACCTCACTGGACAAACACTTGATTTTATTTTTCCATTATGATGGATTTGACTTCATATTAGCAATTAATTTGAAAAATTAATACTTGGCAAATGAGACGATACAATATATCACCAGACAAAATATCGAGATACTATGCTGTATCGATTTTTTTCTCCCACCCCTAGTAAATAGAATCCATTCAGGGTGAATTAAGCCTCAAGTGGTCTACCCCCCCCCCTTTGGTAGAGAGTAGACCAACAACCAGATCACCATGTATTATCCCTAACTTGATAGATATAAATAATCACAGAAATATTACATCTGTTTTATATTTTTCTGTCTTTGTGTTTGGCTACAGGAGTCAAAAGAGCCCAGAAAAATCCCTGCTGTTAAGGTGCTAATGCAAAGTTAAGCTGCTTTGTCTGGCGGTCGTTCTCAAACTCTAAAGGACAGTTCATGAGTTGTTGTTTTTTTGTTGTTGTTGTTCCATAAAATATGAAACATTCAAATGTCCATTTTCTTTAACAAATTCACAATGGCTTTAATGGGGGGTGCTAGATTAGCTCAGTTGGGAGGGCTCCATGTACAAAGGCCATAATCCTTAATGCTCTTGAGTCAAAGACTGGTTCTGACAGTATTTGGTGCATGTCTTACCATACTCTTTCCCCACATTTCCTGTCCCTCTTAAGCTGTCCTGTCTCAAGAAGGCAAAAAAGCCCAGAAATTATCTAAAACAAATACCTACAGCAGAGATATCTGCAAACACTTTCTAAAGTCTTCAAAAGAAGCAGATTTATCCTGACGTGATTCTCATTCTGAGGCAATGATACTTCTTTTGACAGCAGCATATCATCCTGTTTCTTCTCCCTACAGACACAGAGCAGAATGAAGCTGATCGCTGATAACTATGAAGATGAGCAATATCACCCACATGCTCCACATCACCCACAGGCTCAACCCCCACACGCCCAGCCTCAGCCCCAACCCCAGTACCCCCATGCCCCCCATCCTCCCCACGCCCAGCAGACCCCTTACCCACACACCATGCATCCACAACACCCGCAGCACCAACAACACCCGCAGGCCCCCCCACAGCACCCGCACCCACAGCAGCCACAACCCCAATACCCCCATCCAGGTCACCCACAACACCCACAGCAACACCCTCAGCACCCTCAACCGCCTCCTCAGCATCAACAGCACCCACGCCCCCCACAGCCCCAACACCCTCACCAACAGCACCCACAGCACCCACATGGACATCCTCCACAGCAGCACCCGCACCCACAGCACCCACACGGGCCTCCACAACAAGGACCTCACCCCCAACACCCTCATCCTCAGCATCCACAACACCCTCAACACCCTCAGCATCCACAGCACCCGCACCACGCCCAGCATCCACGTCACCCATCGCCCCATCATCGTGGAGGTCCAGCCCGAGGACCCCCACATGCTGGTCACCGCCCAAACCAGGACCAGGTAAGAATTCTCCTGTGTCGATCAAAATTCCCAAAAATTCACCAATCACTCAATCATCATTAAAAGCTGCTTGTTGCTGGAGAAATGTTCATCATCGCTCATTAACAACAGCTGAGGAAGATTCGTTCCTGAATGTTTTGAAACCATAACACTGCATTTAACAGATTTGCCTACAGGTGGGGGTTTCTCTGTGTAACACTTCTCTGACAGGATCAAAGACATGTAGTCTTGACTGCGCTTTTGTATCCTGAATTAGTCCTTTTGGTTGGATCATTTTTAAGCAATCTATCTCCTGCCAAAAAACACAAAAACTAACGGCTGGGCATTTTGAAAGCACGAGGGATTGCATATTGTTTTACCATGATCAAGGACATTAGCCAACTTTCATGTCAGCAGCAGTCATGGTTACAGATTAGCTCACTTCCTTTTTATTTCTGTTTCAGCCTTATCATTACAAGGTATCTGATGTTAAATAATAAACAGTGGAAAATGGAGGGGAGTAGGTTTGATTTTGACATTGTTGGGGTTACAAAATTGTTCTCCTGAAAGTTTGTTTTTTTGCATTTGCAATCATAATTTTGCGTCATGTCGAGCATGTGCACACGCAAGCACGCAAACCGACACAAACACAAATGTAAATGTGAACGACACCACTGATATTAAAATCCGTTTAAGCAGATGTGACCCAGGCACAATATACCAAACATGTTGACAACTTATGCTGCGTTTGAGGTACTTCGGAAGTCAGAAGTCCGAGCTGAAAATGACGAATATAAGGCGAGCATTAAAATAAGTTTCATTGATGTAGCCATCTTGTTTCAGACCTTTTGCTTTTTTTCAACTTGGAAACGGAAATGCTGGTGTAACGTCAAACCTAACCCTAACCCAAACCCTAACCCTAGCCACAAGCCTAACCCTAACCCTAACACTAACCCTAACCCTAGCCCCAAGCGTAACCCTAACCCTACTCAGACCCTAACCCTAACCTAACCCCTAATCCTAGCCTAACCCTTACCCTAGCCACAAGCCTAACCCTAACACTAGCCCTAACCCTAACCCTACTCAAACCCTAGCCCAACCCTAACCCTAACCCTAGCCAATCCCTAACCCAAGCCCAACTCTAACCCTAGCACTAACCCTAGCCACAACCCTAACCCTAACCCTAGCCAAACCCTAACCCAAGCCCAACTCTAACCCCAACCCTAACCCCAGCCACAAACCTAACCCTAGCCAAACCCTATCCGTAACCCTAACCCTAGCCCTAACCCTAGCCAAACCCTAACCCTAGCCCTAACCCAACCCTAACCCTAACCCTATCCATAACCCTTACCCCAAACCTAACCCTAGACTCAACCCTAACCCTAACCCCCTAACCCTAACCAGACATACAATGACATTTCACAACCATTAGGAAGAACCATTCGGAGCCCAGCACTTCTAGCCAATCATCTCTAGCACTTCTAGCACTTCTTGCCTCCCGTCCGGTCCAACTAGCAGGTAACTTTTACAGGCAGACGTAGTGAGAGCGGGGACAGCTAATCAAGTATACTTAAGCAAGAAACCGGCAGCCAATCAAAGAGCGGTATTAAGGTTAGAGGCGGGTCTTCTAGCAGAGACTGACTCTTAACCCTTTGTGTGCCATAATCATTGATTAAACACTACGGACAGCGGTTGTATTGATAGGGACGACACTGTAGCAGCTGATTATTGGTAGGGACGTGTCCCTAGCGTCCCTACCCAATTCTACACCCTTGGGAAAATGAGTTAATTAACACATTTTGGGGCAACTTTGGTGTCTTTTTAGGGTGCTGTTGAGAGCCAAGGAAACTATTTTTATATGCACTGATACAAATCCTTACAGTTCTGTATCAACTATCACACTGATACATTTTGGTTTCTTGAAATTAAAACTCAAGAAACTGTTCTTACATCCGTTTTTTCTTCTTGTTCTCCCTTCATGCATATCTCTGTGAGCATCAGGATGACGACGAGGGCATTTGGGCATAATCCTAACTGTGACAACCAAAGCTCTGATGTTGTTTTGAGGGGTAAGAAGGCGTTGGAGTTGATATGATTTAGTTTCCTTTCTCCCCGCAGTGCCTGATACATTTCATGACCAACTTGTCATATCCCTCACCCTTAGATGATTCAGTCACTACTGGAGGAGCACAGCCAAATCATGTTGAAACACCACCCAATCATTTCTTACCCCAAACCGATCGACACTCAGCTGCTGGACTTTTTTTTCTGGGGGAGAGGAGGGGGCACTCAGGTGTGCAGGTCATGCGGGGACACTGACAGCTGTGCAGGTAATTCCTCACACAGTATAATCGCACCCAAATTACATATAATTTTTCTATTCATTTTCTGCTCAAGGTGACCCTGGACCTCTTCTTTGTTTATGATCTAGCAGATGTCATCAACTCGTTCTGCACAGATCACAGAGGACTGAACCAGAAGTAAAGGGACAGACAGATGTGCGCTGTCAGACTCCTGCTCAGACAGTCACGTGACCAACATGGCAGCCCAGCATCGGAGGTCTCACAGAGGCTTCCTCAGCTGTCTGTCACTGGTCCTGTGCTGCACCTCCTCAGGCCTACAATGCCCTCTTCATCCTCCCAGCAGAGAGCTCACGATTGCCATCACTCTTCATTCTGCTTCCATTGACCGATTGGAGATCTCAGTGTTCTGGGTGTCTGCTTCACTTGGTTCTGGTTCGCTCCCTCAGCTGACTCTGACATGGTTTATCAATCCTCACTGCCCTGCTGACCCACCTGGTGACATCTGACCCCTCTACCTGGCTGTCATAACCCCACAGCGTGCAGAGTCTCTTTATGTTTCAGTCATCATGTTACCCTTGGTGGTACACAGCGACATCTAATATAACCTTTATGCCTATCCCCACCGTCTACCATCCCAGTGGTCATGTTCAGCATCTTTACAAGTGGTGTTCTCTTACATGCCACAAAATCGGAGTATAGCATGTTCCACACACCCCAGATTTGAGCGAATTTTGTTGTCATACCTTGTTGGCAAAAAGAAAGAGCTTAGAGTTTACAAACAGTCCACCTTTGGCCACGCCTGCAGCATCAGGGCTTCCCTGACTGCATAAGCAGGGCCCTCGACTTTATAGGCGTGTTTTGGCCTTAAGGCTGTGGCTGCCATTGGTGTTTCTTCATGTTACCTCATTTCAATCAGAAGTAGTCAAAAAATAACAATCTATGCAGGTGTTAACGTAGAGTGAATGCGTTTTTATTTTCCCCATTCTGACTGAAATTTGTCAATCAAAGTGTAATTAACCGTCCAATCAAAGCGGCCAAGAGAGCGGTCAGAAAATAGTCATCGGTCAGATTCTTTTGAGGTTCTGAGACTATGCACCTATGCACCTCCTCCACATTGCAGGAATTTTTACTAATGGTGCTTCTGCTGGTGCTCAAACTAAACGGTGTCGGAAGACCTGGTCAAAAGCGTCTTTTGGTCCTTTTACAGTCGAGGGACTTGATTCCAAAAAAAAATAAAAAATAAAACTGTAAAAGACAGCTTTGTACATAAGATTTAATCTTGGAGTCCACTACTACTATAAATACAAATATAGACTCTTAAGTGGAGGAGAAGTTCAATAGATGTTTTCCCTGCTGGTCTATTTGTACCATTGACAGCCCAGTCTCTGACCTGTAGTTCACTCCTGTTCCCCCTTCCCTGTAATCCTCCTCTTCCAGCAGTAATCTGTGTGACCTTCTCCAAAACATAGTGACTTGTTTTCTCCTTCTCAACAAGGTGGCCTGTGCCTCATTAAAAAAACTGTACACATATATGATAGATATGCATATATTATACATATAGAAAGAAATCTATAGAGTGTGTCTATATGTGGTCAGAAAATCGTTTCAAACTGACAAAGATAATATATCTAGGTATTTTCCTCATGGTTATTTTTCTAACTGGCTGGAGGTCAGAGAGATGTCTTATTTAGCACGTCATTGAGTGGTGTGGTTTTCCTCTGATTTGTACTTACTTGTTACAACAAGTAACATTCCCTGTCTGAAAACACAGGACAGCCCAGAAGGAGAGAAAAAAAAACAGAGTTTTAGAGCAGTTTATGGTAAATACAGAAGTTTATTCAAATCTATGTATAAGGCTGGAAAAGCTGACATTATTACATTCCTTTCTTAATGTGAAACATTCAGTTGAAAACCATTTCCTTGTGGTTACAACTTTGAATTACACAAAAAAATGACTCGTCTTGAAGTTTTGCAGCTCACATAAGTAGCAATGAGATTATGTCCGTGGACAGAAAAACTTGCACTTGTGAGTGAGACTATCACTATAACATCCAAGTGGAGGTTTGAGTGACTCTGTCGGGATGCATTTCTTTCACCTGTTTGTCGTTGTTGTCGTCTTGTGAACAGAAGTGGTGACAAATGTGACTGTGACAGCTGATTAAGTAGAAAAAAACAACACACATTCTTACAGTGTAGTGGAAAATTAAATTAGACTGTTACTCTCCCCACTTCCTCTCCCTCCCCCTTATGGTTCCTGTGTGTCTCCCATATATGGCCAAATGTTGATTGTTAGATATAAATGTCTCCCATCATCCACACGTCATCTTTTCATATGTCTGCTCCAAACATGGCCCTCTACAGCTCCTGTCACTGACCAAGAATGGGCGTATTGTGTGGTGTTTGTGTTTACAAATGTTACAAGAAAGACCCTGATTTTATTTTTTTTTTCTTTTGAGAGAAAAAAAAAAGGGAAGACAATGCAAACAGACAGAGGAGCAAAAAAATCCTCTCACTTCACCATCAGGGGGGGGGCGGAGTGCGAATCCTCCATTTTCAGGTCCTTATCTACTGAATACTTGAAGTAGGGGGTTCTCCTACCATGAAACACCATATATAATTTACATGGTAGAAAACATGACATTTTAACTGTGCCCATGCATGCTGATTTTTACATAATGTGCCAACTGAGAGTGGTGATGTAAGGATAATCTCCTGTTCTCTATGCAGAGCGATTTCTCAACTGTTGTGTCAAAAAGGTTTAGGAGACAGAGGCTTATAGAGGCTGAGGCTGGTTCTCTGAGCTCAGACTTAAGACTAATCCTGGTTGTGAATGACTGACACCGCGCTTAGTGTGAGGTGGAGTCAAGAAGTCGAGTCTGCATCTGTGCCTGGAAGCAGCTACGTTATAAAGACTTTGTGATAAAAGGCCTGTAGAGTCAGCAGTAATTCAAAAAGCCTTTGAGAACGAATACGACAAGCCTAGCATACATTTTCACTTTATTATTATTGTTCTTATTCAGGTTCTCTTTCTTTTATTGTACGTTGCTAAAACTTTTGATCAAACAAATCACTGTGACCAATGCCAGAAAACGTTTTGTTTGACAGAACAAATCTTGTTTACTTTTTTTATGATTTATTTTTATTTACGTTAGCTTTATTTTTTCTATTGTTTCCGCTTATTGAAAATGCCAGTTTGAGACTGTACTGTTTGTATAAGTAAATGTTTTGAGCTGTACAGTAAAACCCTAGGATCAATTTAATGTGAGTGTCCAGCATGCTGAATGACTACCTGTGTGAACGTGAGCTAATCTCCCATAATGCATCATTCCTCACTCATTAATTGCATCTGCATCGTGCATTGTGACGGTGTGATGTTGTGTTTGAGAGTGATGTGTGTCTCACTTACTGTGTCCCATTAGTAGACAGCCTGTGCAGTTTTGTGAGAGTGCAGCATGTTTCTTGGGGTTGCTCGTGTAAATGTATTCAGAAAAGAGTGACATGCGAATGAGAGTGTGCGAATGCGGGTGCGCGCGTGTGTGCACAACTGCCTTTATGGGTGTGTTTGTCAGTATGTGTGTGTACCTGTGAGTGTCATGAATGCACAAGAGAAAAATCTATTCAAAAAACTTTATCAGAAGAAGTCCCTAGTGAAAAAAAAGCGAGACTGAGTCCAAGTTTTGAATGAAGCATGGATACTCTGTGATGTTTCTTGTTTTTTTAAACATAGGAGGCTGTCCTCAGTGCCCCTGTTTGCTATTGTATGTGCTGTATCAGAATATTACTATTGAGTGTTGGCCAGCTTGTTTATATCCATCAAATAAAGGTGACTTTCTTTCTGTCTCTGTTTGTCATTTCTGTTTCCACCTGAAATCAGTTGATCCTAATCGTTAAATCTGGTCTGTACTTTTAAATATATAATTCTGCTCATCTTTAACTTTCATGACTGCAGTCAACTCGTATCTGATATTAACTCAGTATAACCAGGTCCTTCACTGTGCACTGCAGAAAATATTTGGTTATCAGGACACTTTGTGAAGAACTGGTTTAATGTGTTTACTTTGTAACTTAAAGGGATATTCCGGCATAAAATTAAGTAAGAGTCGAACGCAAACAAAAAGTTGTGATAGATTTAAACAATTTAATGGGGAATCAGCTATTTTCAAAAGTTTGCAACAAAAAATTTGGTAACACTTAAAATACATCATGCACACTTAAAAAGCCTTTAAAATGCATCTATAAGAGTTTGTAACAATTCTTTAAGCGATTCTAAGTAGTCACAATTGCTTAAAGCGATGTTTAACAAGCGTTATAAACAGTGAGCATGAGGCTCTATAAAGGTTTGGTCTATAATGCATTATACCTTCATTCAAATGAAAAAAAATATATATAATGTAAAAAGTGTGTTATTGCTGTGCAGTGTATTTGTGCAAAATACTGCTAACAAGTCCTTAAAATCAGGTACAGCCATATAGATGCATAAGGCTTTTTAGCGTGTTTCTGATGCATTATAAGAGGTGAACTCATATAATATTTCTTTTACAGACAGAGGGAAGTTGCATCAATAAAATGAAATAAAATCTTTGTGTGGCATTGAATATTTTCCATATTAAAAACCTGCATAGTTGTGTAAGTTTTAAAAGCTTTTTCTGAAAAGTATTTGTCAAATGCACAGCTTGGCGCCCTACCCTCCCTTCAGGAAGTTATCCAATAAACGGTCTCCTCGGTCAGACAGCCAGTACCCTGCCATGGCTGCCACTGCCCCCATGAACAAAGACGTGTAGACCATATCTCCCTTAGCAGCCAGAGTGGCCAAAGCACAAAGAACCACACCGAAGAACATCTGCTGCAGGACCTCCACCTCGTCATCCTGGATGTCCTCAAACAGACCTTTCACCTGAACACCTACGCAGAGAGGAGGACAAGTCCAAAGAGACTGACGGAGGCACATGTGTTTGTGGGTGCAAACATCTTGAAGTGTGTGGTGTATAAGACTCACTAGGCTGCTGCTTCTTCAAACATGCACCGTCTTTGCGGATGAATCCTTTAGCACACTCACAGTAGAAGGAGCCCACGGTGTTGGTGCAGATTTCATCCAGATCGTGACAGGCCAGCACCCTGTCACTACATTCATCTATGTCTGAGAGAAGAAAGACACAACGTTTGCACAACAGAAAAATACAAAAACTGGGAGATTATTTAAAAAAAAGGAAACACTCCTGTTACCTACACACTTGGATCCAGAAAGTTTGTACCCAGCTGAACATTTCCTGCAGCGTGCTGGCCCACTGCCCATACAGCCTGCACATGCAGAGTCACAGTCTGATGAAAGAGTGGAGATTTCTTTTATCGATTAACCCTAATGCAACAAAAACCTTTTTTAAAAGTGGCGAAGAAATTTAGAATCGTCACTTTAGAGACAAAATAGCATGCATCACAATGTCAAAATAGTCTTTTTTATGAAGTAAACTGGTGAAAAACTGTGTGGAAAACTCAAAACATTAATTTAAATAACACTTTAATTGTTAAGGTCAAAAGCACTGACCTCTGCACTTGAAGGAACCCTCTGTGTTGAAGCAGTAGCTGTTTGCAGGACAAACACCTCGCTCTGTGTCACATTCATCTACATCTAAAACAGATCAAGAGTTTCACACTTGCCGTCAGTCTCTTTTTACATTGTCTCATTCATTAACACTCTACGAGGATCTGACTCATACACAAATCTCTGTATACAGTACCTACACATGTGTTATTATGGAGCGTCCATCCTGCTCTGCATTCCTCACACTGGTCATTTTCTGGGCCTGAACACTTCTTGCAGGACTGCGGACAGCTGTGCACCCCAACAGCCAGGATGCAGCACAGCACAGCAGGCTGCAAAAGGTTCCTGTGAAGCATCTGTAGTCTCATCTGTCCCACTGAGTCCAGAAAACTAAGCTGTTTCCAAATACCACATTACAGGTAACTGAATTGTGTTTGCAAGTTTGGAGGAAGAGATTGCTAATAAAATGAAGTGCACTTCTGCGCTTTAGTATTTCATTCAACCTTAAGAAGAGTTGTCTTAATGTAATATTGCTGCTCCTGCTATTTCACAGTATCAGGACTCTGTTATCCACTGTGTAGCTCGGGGTGTTTTATTACAAATGATATGACAGAGATACTTTTGTAATCTGTTTCAATATTCATTCAGACCCAGTAGGGGAGAGTGGGGTAAGATGAGCCATTTTTCATATTTCGGACAGGGGGTGGCTTAACTTACCCCACTCTCCCCTACATACATAGCCTGGTCAATCTCACTACAACAAGCGTTCACCTTTTGACTTATGTCAGCTTTAAAAGTCTCATGTTACAATCATTTCAACATGTAATTTTATCAGAACTTAGGCCACACACGGTGAGCATTTATTTTAAATTAATCTGCATTTTGAGGGGTCGTTGTGTATTTCTGACACACATTTTGACAATAAACTCACGGTCAAAGTGACAAAGCATGCTGAGAAATTGTGAGTATGAAGTTTAGAGGGTTTTCTTGTGCCTACCTCTTTTATTTTCGTCCATTAAACTTCATTTTGAAGTTTCAAACACTGAATGAGACGATACGGAGCACTTGCTACACAATTTCATAACACATACTTAACCACACACCCCCGGCGGGCGGAAACCCCATGATACCCGCAGTACCGCCCCTTCGGTATCCAACTGTAACACTCTTAAGCATCCCTCTGAGTTTTTGAGCTGACAGGAGCTCGCACCAATATGACACACCGTGCTGCGCGGAGAAGTAACCAATCACAACCCGAGATCAGCCAAGGACAAAAATAACCTGATGTATTTTTAGACATGGCTGTTGGCAATGTGTTTGAGGTGAGTGTAACGAGTCAGTGGGGATTCGAGTACTGTAACAGTTTCTGCCACTGTATGATATTCTTACGAGTCAAGAAATTTCACTAAAGACATCCAAACATACTTCAGTCACAGTTAACGGTGTATGAAGAAAGGCTTTGTAAATCACATTATCTGCCCCATTAGCCGTCATTGTTGTTGTCTGTGTTTCATACAATAAGTAGACATATTGTAGTTTATTTAGAGCCACAAACACCATTCTGCTGACTATAGGTGCAAATGTAATACACTTCATGCTTTTATTTTTGCTTTGTTGGCTAAAAAGAACCAACAGTGACAGGAAAAAAAACACTTAAAATGGCCTCCTCTATAGTCAGTGTTTAGTTTGTCCCTCCTGGGTTATTGTAGTAACATGGCCAGCTCTTATTGAGGATTACTTCCTTTGTCAATATAAAAACTCTGTCAGAGTTAATCCATTCATGTGATGACCAGACTTTTAACTAATTGCCTTTTTATTTTTCTCTTATTGAAAATGTTCATTTTAATCCAAGTTCTTAATGTTTATTATATGTCATTTTATTAATTATCTCTGTTCTTTGTCTTTTTCTTAATTCCCGTCTTAGAGGTTTACTTCTTTTACCCCTTTTACATGGTAAAACTTATCTGTTCATTTAAGATTATTTTCTTGTTTTAGTCCATCAGGTTTTACTCTTTCTTTTTACCATTTTATTTTTTATGTTTTATCTCCAGTGTTTCCCAAAGTTAGCTCTTTCCTCACGTAATGTCTCAGTGTCAGGCCATAACTCTTAAACAATATATCTTAAATTCTCACACTGTGTGCGCTTGTATGTGTGTATGTGTGGGTGAGCGAGGGTGGGTGTGTGTCTGTGGGTGGGGGGTTCGGTTTTGTTGTTGTTAATTGTTGTTTTTAGTCTGTGAGGCTATTTGAACTGCATTTTTTGTCTGAAAAGTGCCATAAAAATAAAATTGAATTTAGAATTTAGAATTAAATGATACATGAATAAATATGTAAGTGTAGACATATTATGTCCTGAGTTTTTACCGTTTATTAATCCCAGTTTTTTTTTCATTTAACATTTTACTTTTTTCAATAACGGTTAACTTTTGAGCTTAATTTTACAATAACAGTAATATTAATAGTTATAATAATAGCTTAACAGTTGTTGTTGTGGCTGTGCATTTCAACAATAATAGAGGTTCATGTAAAGTGATCTTAATGCTGTTGTATTATGTTTATGTTTATGCAAGTGTCCTTCATTTGCAGAATATGTCCAGCATAACATTTTTCGGGCACTTAGGTCCATCCCCAGAGTTTTTCTTAACTCCAGCATATTCATGAGATTCCTCCTGCTGGTGCAGTCACTCATTATTCTTCAATTTACATTATCTCAAGTCTTTGCATTCTCACCATATCTATGCTAGTCTCCATGATCCCCTCTTTGTGCCCCCCACAGTTAGCTCAGACAAGAGGGCCTGAGTCTTTGAGGGAAGGTGGAACAGGGGTAGACCCTGGAAAAGTTCTGGCAGACTCCGGTTGCCACCTGTATTGGAGTCAAATGTCACCAGGAGAAAATGCTTGCCTGCTCTGCCCTGCTCTTTTTCGGCTTGGATGAGGCAGAGAGAAGCTGTAAACACATCCGAGTAAGGGGACCACATCTGCGGGCCACTTTTATCATCCCTCTTTATCCTAATATCCTCTTTGTGCCACTGGGTCCATTCCTCTGCTTTCTCCAAAGCTTTGCCAGTCAAGACGAGCACAACTCGGCCTCCATGCCCCTTCAGTTCCAGTAGCTGAGAGTGCAGCCACGGCAGAGGTCCCAGAGTGCACTGCTCCTTCCTGCTCCACTGGTCCACCGACACACTGAAGCCGCGGTTAGAAAGCAGGGACCCGAGCTGACACACTGACTCCGACACACCAGCATCTGTGTCTGGGGGGCTCAACACGACCACATGACACGGTCTGCCAACTGTAGAGAGAACAAAAAAGGGGATTTAAGTCACAGCCAGCCTCTTTTAGCAGAATTTTTCATTTCAAGTATAAGTCACCCACCTTTGACAAATCCACCATGATGCCAGCTCCACACACATCCTGTAAGTCAGTTTAAAAAATGTTAATATATCAGAGGGATTAGCAGAAATACACAGGCATTTGTCTTTTCAGTGTTGAAAATATGTCTGTTCTTTTAAAACTAGTGTTAAATTCATGCATGAGGGGTTCAAACAATAAGAAATCTGGTAAACAAGATTTGGTGTTCGACGTGAATAAAAAGGGTCTTTGTGGAAAGTGCCTGAAGGCATGTGAGTCAGATGAGACAAAGTATGTTTTTTTCATGGCATGCAAATTCCAGAGTGGCCAAAAAAGACACTTTCTCTTCCCCCCTCTTGCTATTCTCACACTGAACATGCTTAGCAAAAGGAATAATGGAAGAAAAACCTACTCTTTACAAAGCCTTGGAGGACATAGACTGTGATCATAGTCAAGCAGATCAGCAGCATAACACCAACAACCAGGAGGCTCCAGCGCCACCTGTCAGCTGCAAGCAGAACAAAACAGAACCACATTTGAACAAAAGTTTCCTTGGGGAAGCATTTTCCAAAATATATCAACCAGGATCACTTGGAGACACATCAACAATTGTCAATTTATGTCAACTTACTGTTTTCAAAACAAATTGGCCCCAAGTTATGTCCCATCCCCTTTAGCCTCACCTGTTCAAATAAAGAAACACAAGTTATTTTTCTCCATTTAAAGTGTTTTCATGTTATAAGAGTAAAAATGTAAAAATATTACCATCACACATGGTGAGCGCTGAAGACTGATTTCTTCAAAAACTCCCATTTTCTCCTATAAAGAGAAAAATTATGAACCTTTGTTAATTTGATACACTTCATGAACAGGCCAGTCTGTGCATCCAAAAACTCAACAAATCATTACGGCAGAGACAAATTATTTATTTAGAGATCAAAAAGTTACCAATGACACCGGATTTGTTGGTTTAGATCAAGAGAAATGAGTATTAAATTATACACACTGAACTTAAAGCACCAGGCATTGTGGAAAATAAAGATTTTTACTTATTTAAAGCAATTATGTGAAATGAAAGCTGAATTTTAAAGGTTTTAAAATATCGATACAACAGTTATTCTTACCCACAACCCTTTGCTGTTTTGTTTCCATGATCCATTTGCCAGCTTTTGTCTGAAGCCCTTCACCTCCCTGCAGCTGATCTCTTTCTGACAGGGCCACACCTCACCCTCCAGCCTGCAGGGGGCAGACACGTTCCATGACAGCATTGAGCGGTGGTTGTTCATCTGACCCTGACCTACAGTCACTGAAACATTGTCCCAAACATTCCCGTGGAGTACATCTGAAATGGATAAACAAGAGAATTGGCATACTAAGAATAAAGCAACTGAGATCTGAAGGGAAATCAATCAAAGTCAACAAACAGACCTCCAGAGTTTTTACTTCTGTTACTGAAAGGGCAACTCAGAGAACGACGAGAACCTTGGTTTTCCTCATCCCACACCTGAAAAATTAACATACAGTTAGTCCTTTATTGAGGCATATCACTGCTTTTATGTTAAAGTATCATGACGCTTCAGTACCTGGAAACACATGCAGGGGGTCACTGAGCCCAGCGGGATGGGCTGCCTGTTCCATTTCTACAAATTAATATGAGAAACAAGAGGCAGAAAGCGGTCAATGAAAATAACTGGGTCCATTCACAGAAGTCCAAAACACAAGATGAAAATGTTCTTTGCAGTATTTTTCTTTTGGGTCGTTTCGTAATGACGCTGGATTATTCTAAGACTGCACACACCTTTACAAGACTGTCAGGTCATTACAATGGCCTCCCAGTCCTGCTGCATAGGTCGACAAACACCACATTTACTGATCTGATATTGAATAGCTGAAAGTCATCCTGAGTTGACCTGGAGCAGCAAGGATGTCTATGCCTCATCAACATTTGGGCAGATGAGCATATTTGTCAAACACTGGACACGATTCACAAACAGAGTCGTGGTAGGACATTCAGCGCTCTGCCAAGCAGTGTCACACAAAGCTCGGCCACATGTACAGGTACAGGACTAGCTCAGCTAAAGTGGAGATTATGGTATTCATGCACTGGGCAAAAATCAAATTATTGACAGAAGCGTGTCTGCCTCCGCTATAGTAGGTGCGCCCTTTCAACATGTTACTATCAGATCATCTCCAGGTTGACTTATTATGTAACAAAACAATTGTCAGAAGGCGTCAGCAAGGGCCTAACAGGATGTACATCGAACGCATCCATGCTATTCAACTTTTGGCTCAAAGCCCTGCGTACTAACAAAGAAGAACCATATTATTCATGTATATTAGTACGACTTTGAGAAGTTCATGTGATATCAATTGGACATGTTTTTTAAAAGTACGGTTCGAGGACTTAAACAGTAAATCTTTTTTTTTTAAACATGTATACATCCCGAATAAGGGTGCAAATGGAGGACATGATGCCTCTTGCCTCTTAACATCTGCCAATCTCTTGGTGGGTAGTCTTACATGTTTGATTTTCACCCTGCTGTCTATGATGGGTTCAACCGTGGCAGTGACGTTGAACAAGGAAAATGCAAAATGGAAAAAGGACTGATGGAGTTAGTGCTGTGTGCTAGAGCAATGTGACAGAGGAAAACTTTGACATGACCATGTGACATTGAGGGGTGACCACAACTGGCTGAAAAAGTGAAATGTAAAATGCAAAACAAATGAAGTTTAATGCATCAGTCCTAGCAGTCCTCTGTCTCTCCTCTAGCTTATAGCCCCTCTTCTTTACGTCATCAAATGAGTCATGAGAATTGGTCAGGTACTAACATGCAGTCTGCCGTGTCTCTCGCCAAGTCATGACACAGATCTCTGGTTCTGTGGTTGTCTAATCAGATTTAATTACCATCACAACAGACAGACGGATTGTGTGGTCTTAACTTGATATAAAGTTACCTTTACAACATTTGTCAGTGACACAAGATCAGCAGATGAATCTTGTTGTGCATGATCTTATATTAGTAATTATAAAGCTTCATGTCCAAAAACCTACATAGAATCCTTTTTTATTTCTCCTCTTTTTCATTTTTTATATTGCTGTGTTTCCTTTAGAGAGAGAGGGATGGGATGTGAATAATGTCTCTTCACTGACCTGACATCTGCCATTCTGCTCATACTGGATGCAAACCAAAGGTGGGCTCTTGTTTCTGCTGTCAAACTTCAGCTCTACTTGTTTCTTCTCTTTGTCAACCACAGTGAGGAGTCTGGGTACTGAAAGAAGGGACAGAAACAATGGTCTGTTTTCTCATACAGAAATAGCACAAGGTAAATCATTAGGTGTATGCATGTCCTGTGTAAATGATTATTTACCTTGACAGTCCTCTACCCGTTCATGAAGCTTCTGGGAGCAAACTAATGGCAAACAAAGCAAGGTTTATCAAACACTGCTACAGATACGGCAGGTAGTTATAGATTATACAACGATTTTGCGATATAAAAGTTAAAACTTTACCCTTATCTAATGAAGGTGCGACAGCGACAACTTTTTTTATATGGGGCTGTTTAGGAGAATAAGTAAACACTTGACTGCTGAAAGAAACTCCAATAGGCTCGGTTATCACCATGGAAACCTAAATGTCAAACAGAGATTAGATAAATTGAGCATAAAATATAACACCATACCTTCTCGTATTACAAGTACATGGAGTCGGTACTGTACCTTTGTCTTGTGTTGGTGAGCAAGAACCGCATGATTAACCATGAACTCCACCTTCTTGCAGATAGGCATAGTTTGTGCTGTGTTGTAGCACACAGCCACTGACGCTGTTGCAACACAGACAGGAGAAAAAAAGTCAGGGTTTATTAAAGTTCAACCACACAGCAGAGGAACGTTGCACTACCAGAATAAAGCAGTGATTTTTAACATTTCAAGATATGGACTTCTTCACCTGCTGTTGAAATATTATGGGTTTGTTTGTTTCTCAGTGCTAAATTCCCTTCAGACCACTGTCTATAACTACAATTTGTTTTCTTTTTCTCCTCTTAATTCAAACACAATGATGGCAGGATTTGACAAGCCAAGGAATGAATGGCCAAGTTGTGAAAGGCCAAGTTCCAAACCGGCCTTTCACAACTCTCATGTTTGCTCTTGTTCGTTAGTATTCTCGAAAAAATGGCAACAGCCTCAAATCTTTCTCACAGTGAGCTGTTTTAAAGTATTCTTTTTCATGTGACGCATCATATCAGCTGTTGTTACAGAGGCGTGACCTTCCTGTCAATTTTTTTGACAGGACGGTCATGCCTCCCGCTGTCTGTTCGCCTCTGCAGGATGCTGCTCCAGGTGTTTGAGAGCATGTATTCCCCCTCATCCCTGATCATCGTCCCTGGGCCCCATCTCCTTATTCTAATGGCTTCCCTAATCCAGCGCTGGTGCTTATTGTACTCGGTGCAGGTGACTATGGCACAACATGACAACTACAAATCTGCTGTAACAGGCCACTGAAAAAGGGAAAATCATCTCATGGACTGGGACAAGGCCAGAGTCATCTGCACCAAGGACAATAATCATTACATAGGACATGTATTTACCTAATGATCCCGCATACACTAAAGAAATGATGTGACGGCTCTCAGGAACTGAAGCCAAAGAGTTCCCTCTGATTGGCTGAAGTGTAGAGGCTCAGTCATGGGTCAAACTCCAAGATCAGTTCACTTTCCTAAGAAGTTTATCTTGAACCTGGTTTCTGTTGTTATATTTTGCTCTCATGCTGATTTTTCATACAAATACTGGACTTTCTGAGATTCTTAGTTTTAGTTATTTGATGCTAAAAACAAAGTGCAAATCCACAAATTACAACTCTGTAAACAAATCCATCTACTCTCTTACAGTGCAGTATAGTTGTACAGTTAGAGGAGACACACAAACTCTTGTCCAAGAATAAAGTAACTTTCCATTATGGAGTGTCTGCTTCAGTCTGAATCACAGAGTTGCTACAATATGTGTTTGAGTTTACTTTGTACTTTTCCATTTGTCATTTTAACTGTAATTCAAACGTGTCAGGGCCGCAGAGACTGTTGATGTTTTTAAGAAGACGCTCAAGACTCGCCTTTTTAACCAGGCTTATCACTAATTGCCTTTTTATATTTCTCTTATTTATCTGTTCATTTAAGATTATTTTCTTGTTTTAGTCCATCAGGTTTTACTCTTTCTTTTACCATTTTTATCTTTATCTCCAGTGTTTCCTAAAGGTAGCTCTTTCCTCACGTAATGTCTCGGTGTCAGGCCATGTCTCTTTAACAATATATCTTAAACTCTCACACTGTGTGCACATGTGTGTGTGTGTGTATAAGTGGGTGGTTGTGGGTGGGAGGGAGGGTTGGGTTTTATTGTTGTTAATTGTTGTTTTTAGCCTCTGTGAGGCACTTTGAACTGCATTTTTTCTCAAGAAAATGCCATAAAAATAAATTCAAATGTGTGTGTTGGTGGAAATGGTGGGATTTCAAGATCCTAGCCGCACTGGCTGATTTCCTCTCTTGCTCTAAAAAATTCAAACCAATGACTCTCAAGACATTTGGCTTCACCTTTGCACTACTTAAAAAAGTTGATGAAATGTCCTTCAGTTTATACAGAGAGCTGCATGCAGTGTGTAGTTTATACCTTTGTGATTCCTTGTCTCCTCTCTGAAGTCTTCTTCATCAAACCCAGAGTGTCCTACATCCTCCGTGTCCTGATCTTCATTGATGATTACCTCTGTTTCTATCACCAGACACAACCCACATGGTCCTCTGTCTTCGCAGCAGAGCTTGAAATATGATGTGAGATTTTGGATATCCACCAAGTCATTCGCTGTCAAAGCAAGGGGCAACTCGTCCTCAATGGTGCAATTAGACAGACCCTGAAAGATGAAAAATTGAGATGAAATGAATATCAAATATATATTTAACATGTAAGGTGTTATGACTTAACACACATGAAGGGTAAATATTTGCCCACATTGGGGTGAATCTATAAACAGCCACAAGATAAAAACAGTCATAAAACTTTGTTTGCTTTAAATTAAATACTTAAGAATCAAACACCTCATCTGTGATAGGTTAAATTAAAAGATAAGGGCAGGCTGTAAGAGAAAATTAAAAGTACAGTCTGTCAACCTAAGCTGTATCTAGTGTGCAGCTGCTGATAGTATCCAAGCAGTGAAAATACCTGAGAGCAAATGACTTCTTGGCTGTCATATCCAGAAAGTTCCAGATCACAGGCTGACACGTGTAGAGTCATCAAAAGGCACCAAATGGACCATCCATGAAGAAACATTTCGTCTTGAGGCACTCTGGGACAACTGAACACTACAGCATATTCTGAAATATCTTATGGATGTTAAGATAAATAAGTCCTGTGTGTCTTCTACCCCATCTTGACTTTTGGTTGGAGATGAACTTGATGCAATTCTAGATGTAGATGAGGCTCTTCACAAACAATCAGTGCCTTTCTTTGTTTTTTCCCTCTTTATAAGGCCTGTAGAAGAAGAGAGATAAGGTAAAAGAGGTGTATGTGACACCAGAACAACAACAGAAAAGATAAGATTGTGTTAATACAACATTAGAAACTGTGTCAAGTTACACCACAGATATATAGGATTGTGTTGGCTACTTACTGTGTGTGGTTTTCTGGTGTAAGTAAATCTCTGTGGTGTTTCTCTCCTTCCCAGGTTGTTCAGCAGCGCACTTAGACAATACTGCCGAGAGGTGTTTGACTTACGGGAAAACTGAAGCACCGCAGAGTCCCTCCCTCTTCTCCTTCTCTCCCTCCTTTCGTTCTGTCATTCACCCACTGTGAACCCTTCCTGCTCTGAATTCCTTATTAGAGTGTAACCACTGTGTCCCAGTCAGGTCAAAGTCCAAAAGAGCTTTAAATCAGAAAAAGACTACTCCATACACAGGGATCAGAATAGCTACACACACACACAGACACACAGCTTTAGTGGCCTTTTGCAGTTCTTGGGTAACTGTGTTCATGTCTCTTACTTTGCTCATAAGGATCCACACCTACCTTTGAACCACGCTTGTGATGCAATCCAATCTGTGTAACACAATGGTAGGCAGCCCACACAGCAGCCGGACTGGTTTTACCACATAATGCAGAACCAAACACAAACTTTGTCTACCTGAAACACTCCAGTTATGTGGCCAAACCAGAGTAAAGTCAACAATCACCTGTTGTGTACTGTGTAAATCGATGTGGTTGAGCTGCAAGGGACTTGATGAAAAAGTATTCAATCAAGTCCCTTATGCTTTAATGTTTTAGACTACATTATTTCACTGAACAACCTTAAAGAGGAGGAATTATGTTTAGCATTTTGCCTTTATGTTGTCCCTCTGATCGCTTCTTAGTAGTTTTACATGATAACCAGTTCAACAAAGTCTTAAAAAACATTTCAGGCTTCTGTCTTTGAAGGTCTAACAGACCGAAAGCTTGCTTCAGTAAAGCTCTTTTTGCAACAGACCAGAAGTGTGCGGATTGTTTCTCTCTTTTTATTTTAAGGCTTCTGTCTTTAAAAACCCTCATTTCAGCTTCAGTCTGAGACACCTCTGTCCCTTTGTGCCCCCCTAGCATTACAGAACCCAGTATTCCAGAAGCTGCAATAAAGTTGTGTTTCTTTTCATAAAATGACAAATTTGGCCTTTCAATGAGACTTATGCTGCAGTTGAGTTACCTCAGAAGTCAGATGTCTGAGCTGGGAATGACGTCATACCCAAGTTACCAGCGTTTTAGTTACCAAGTCGAAAGAAAGCAAACAAGATGGCTACATCTACGAAAGTTATTTTAGCGCTTGCCTTGTCCGAATATAAGCAAGGACAAGGCAAGTGCTACAATAACTTTTGTAGATGTAGCCATCTTGTTTCCACCTCCGATTTGGTAATTGAAACGCTGGTAACTCAGGTGTGACGTCATTACCAGCTCAGACATCTGACTTCCGCGGTAACTCGAACGCAGCATTACTCTCTGGTGATGTCACAATCTGATCAAATCTCACATAGATCTCACTGAATTCTCGTGTGACGTTAATACTCCGTCACGCATTAACCTCACAGTCTGAAACTTTGCTCATATTTTGTACTGACGTCCAACATTTTTACTTAACATTTGTTGTCAAAATATGAAAAAAACATAATAACATCTCTTTAAAAAATGCTCGATGGTGAGAAGTTTACAGATCAAGAAGTGATCATTTGCCCCCAGCCAACTGACTCTACTGTACAACAACAAACACTGTAAATATGATTGTCAAACTGATGATTTAAGATCAGAAAGCAGAAACTTTTAATGTCAGTTTTTTTTTACTTAACTTTTTTTAATCTTTTACTTAGAGAACCAAATTAGATTTTACTTTTTAAAAATGTTGAAATGTAGCAGGTTTATGATTAATTACTTATTTGTTCTTTATTTTTATACAGTAGGGTTCAAGTGTTATCAGTTGTCTTTAATTCAATATATTCCATGCCAAAAAGTTATAACGTGTAAAAAAAAATTTGTTGTAAGCCAGCAAAATCTTTGTTCAACTTTGTGATAAAAGTCTCTTGATAGTTTTTTTTGCTGGCAGAGAATTTTACCCACTACAGTCTTATAAATAGTCTCTGATTATCTTACCCAGTAGAGTAGCGGCAGTAACTTGGTCCATGGGGACCTCTGATGAGAACTTGAGGGTCATTGATCCTCATTCAAACACAGACCAGGTTTGGATGTTGAAGTGGTAGCTGGAGAGGGACATGTTCACCCACTTGGCTCTGCCCTTTAGCAAAGCACCGAATCCCCAACTGCATAAAGCGCACACCAATGTGCAAGCCTCCTTATACTGTGAGATCATTCCATTGGTGCGTGTTCACAGTTGTCTAAAAATAATAACTTCAATTTGGAAATGAACTTGCTGCCACCTTTGAATAATATTTTTTCAATTTTTTTCAAACTTTTTTTTGGAAGAATTTGTTTTGTAAGTTTATATTGTTTTCATATTATTCAAACCAATATATTTGGTCACTGTCTTATATTTTTGTTTAGGATTTGTGAAGCAGCTTTTTTTCATGTTATACACTACAAGGTTAAATGGGTGTTATTGTTTTGTTTATTGGTGTAGTTCAATGTGATTCCCTAAAAGTTTTCTAACTCATTTAGTACCAAGATGCTTCATCTCCACTCAGAGGTTCTCTGATTGGATAAGGCAGTCCCTTTCATAGCGTAATTATCTCTAAACAAAAAGTTTGGATGATTCCTTTAAACCTGATGGAGGTTTGTTAGGACTGAAACGATGTGGAAATAAAGATTACAGCATGGTTCTTAATGGCTCACCCTCCTCCAACTCACCTGTCACTCAATCCGACTCTTTTCAACATTTGTAACTTTAACAAACTTTTGCAAAGTATGTGATTATTTAACCTGTTGATCTACTGAGCGAAACCAACATAAATCCTGACTGACCGTCACATGAGTCATTTATTCTGGACAAGTCCATTCGATGAATGTTTATTGTTTAAGTTCATACAATACAACCAAAGACTTGGGGTGGGTTTGATTCGTCATCAGGAGGTGAAAAGTATTTTTCCACTCTAAAAGACTTTAAATGAAATCACTTGAAATGATTTAACACTTTCCAAGTTAAAGTTGTGCTACCATGAACTCATTTATGGGCCTCTGTAGGGCCGACTCAGCGGGCACAATCCAGCAATCCACTGTTGGTGCAGAGGGGAAACTGTAGTCCTCAGTCCTGAAGCTGCAAATAAAACAACAAGATCTTACATTTGTGCAAAAATCAAATGTTTTTAGAGAGCGCAACCTCATCCTGTAAATCTATTTTTTTTCACTACTAATACAATACCTAAAAGCGTTGGTGTCCTTGTTATGGATCCTGAGTTTGGTTGTTGGAGTTTTCTGCACCTCCTCATAAACTGCTGGCTCTAGAGCTGAACGCCAACAGGACAAACAAAAAAACAAGTAAGAAAAGAAAAACACTGAAATAATATTTGTAGTACAAATTATTAAATAATGTGAGTAGTTCCACTTACCTAAAATCCCTTTAATGTTGGTGTCAGCCGGCTTTTGTGCCAGAACAGGCCAGAGGAACAGATGGTTGTTCTTATCGTGAATCAGGATAATGATGCGAGTGTCTTCTCCTATAATGTCGATTTGTTTGCTCCGCCTGATCACTGTAACACTAGCAAAGAAAACACTTTCAAAGGTCTAGTACCAACATTTCATCATCTCAAAGGAAACCATCATTGTGGCCAGAACATGGCAAACTTGAGGCTTCATGTTCACACTTATTGAACCAACTGGTAAGGCCACTGTTTTCATCATGTAGACACATTGATTCGGGCCAGACATGAAAACTTGACTATGCACACAGAGGCAATGATCCTGAATCAGCTCTGCATGTCAGGGAATCTGTTTTCCCTCCATAACAATGCAAACTCACTTTTGACCGATAATGTGTTCATCCTGTTGAGCGTGGACGGACACAGTCTGCCCATCTTGCACTGTGATTTCTCGGGGGTCAACCTCAAAGTTTTGCTGAGCTGTGCGAATGACGATCCTTTTAAAGCCTCCATGTGACACTGAGCTAAGCTCACCGTTCACAGACAGCCCTAAAGCCAAACAGAAACACAATGAGACTCATCATAAAACTTAATACAAGCAGTGATGGCACTCATGTTTGATTTAAAGCTGCTTCGATAAGCAGACTGAGATTTATAATCATGAGCAAGGCCAGATGAGTAACACTACTACCTGGCCAGGGTCAATTCAGAGATTGACCGCTTTTGCTAAAAATTAATTCTCCAAAGATAGATTTAGCAAGTGATTTTGAGAGTGAAAAAGAAATTCACTTTGTGTTGGATTATGGATCACTCTGTCAACTTTCTTCACAGTAATCAAAGTACAGCTTATACTGTTGAGTACAATAGTTTGAAGAAGTATAAAACAAAGTACAGTATAGCTTTAAACTGAGGAGGAGGAGGAAAATCTGAATTTTTACTGTTTTTGGGAGTTAATGATGATAACAGACAGAAAAAACATTACTGACCTCTGTTGGGATGGTGAAGAAGCTGGAGGCGGACACTTTCAAAGATACCATAGCACAATGGAGGAGACAGGTCTGCTGTTTTAAGCAAGAATGTGTGGGGGTATTGTGGAAGTGCTGCAGGGACTACTGGAGCCAAACTTAAGACTGGTGGTGCACGGGCCACTGGAGTCAAACTTAAGACTGGTGGTGCAGGGAGGATAATTCGATGGTGATGGCGTTTAGGAGGACGTACAGGGACATGATGAGAAACTGTATGCATATGCGTAGAACTTCCTCCTCGAGGGGTAATAGGAGGTCCTAAGACACACAAAGATACAGAGGGCAGCAGAGTCAAAGTGCATGCATTTGAACTGAAGAGAGACACTTCTGCGGCCAAAAACGGACTTCTACCTCAATTGGTAATAACCATACAAACATGAATTTTCCTCTGGTTGTGATCAGAAAGCATGAACATCTTTTGAGGTGTAAGCTCCAAGAAATGTACTGCTCGTGTGACATTGACATGAAAAAAGAAAACAAATGCACTATCATGTCCTCAAACAAATAAGGTTCTAGGAATATGATGTTTCATTATGTTTTTTATTTATTTTAATTGTCACAGAAAAAAACATCTCAATAACAGACCAGATATCTGAAATGAAAACTGGGGACATCTGTTTCATAAACCAGGCATGTTAAAATTTAAAAAACGATGGTTGTGCATTTTTCTACCTCTGGCAGGAGTGTCTTAATTTCAGGGGCCTTGGTTCTTTCACTCAAAGTAATCTCAAAAACTCATGGGTAACACTTAAGAATAATCATAATTTATAAATGGTAAATACAAGGTTTATTAATGTTTAATCATAATTTAAAAACAGGATATAGACCAATTATAAATGGCAAATAGATAGTTTATTAATGTAAGTTAATAGTTACTTTACCATTAAGAATAATACATTTCATAATTATTAATGGACTATTTATTGAAGGTTTATACAGGGTTTAAATGTCGGTTGTAAAACATCTAGATTAAAATGTGCCAGTAGCACTTTGTAAATGATTAATAAGTGGTTTATAAACCACCTATAAACATTACTTGGATGGTTATTGTAAAGTTAGGGTCAGGTTTTTAAAATTGTAAAATTTACAATTTATTAATGGTCAATATGCTATTTATAAGTGATGGCTACACATTAATTAACTATCTATTTATAAGTTATGGTTATTGTAAAGTGTTACCAACTCATGTAATTTCACAAGGCATAATGGAGACCAGTGCCTTTATTCCCACACATCTCCATGCATTACGGAGATGTATGTGTAAACCACATATCCAATTTTATTGGCCCAGCCGCCCAACAGAGCAGAATAAATAGTAAAACATGCACAGGATAAACTGGAGTAACCTGCCATCAAATTCTGGATTCTGTTGAAGAACCCAAGAATACACTTGCCAACCAAGATTTTGCAAATTGGACCAAAACCAAATCCAACCATGTGTTCAGTGGAAAATGCTGAATAATGCCAACGGAGAAGAATTAGGATGAGAGAGCATATAAACTGAATAATTATCTCAGAAAACAGAAACCCCAGCATGCTTCACAACCAAGCCCACACCTTCAGATTGTAGAGACCCGCTCCCCTCCGACAGCTTGTCCCTGGACTCTACATACACAACTCACCTACTCTCCTCTAGCAGCCGCTTGTTTGTACAGAGACCCCCAGGCGAGTCCATTGACTGACTAAAGTCTAACTAGAAAAGCAAGCGGTCTGCAACATTCATCTCTCGATGAGGTGTCTAACTCGGTGTCACTGTGTGTTTGACCCTAACTTAATTTTACGCTGGGATATCCCTTTAATACTATGATTAAGCTCAGCTCCCTACATTTTGCTAGTAATTTTCCCATCATTGAATATTTCTGCCTGCTATTGATAAAATAATGACGCTCTATATTAATGTGGTTCAATTGTGCATTTCACCCTGACTCAAAAAAGACCATGGTTAGATTTTATTAGTCATGTAAATTACATGTATGAGATACTCTACCTAAAGTTGGTTCCATGGTCACGGTGGTAAACAACGATGGACCATGTGTAGCAGCAATTATATCGACAGAATCAACGCTGTCCGAATAATCCAACATTTCTGTGAACAGAAAATTAGCGAAATTGTTTCATATGATAAAGGGGAGAAGATTCCAAGGAGGTTTTCATTCCGTTGTGATTTTACATGCAGATCGCTTTTATTTATTTATTTTGTTTTTGAGGGGTGGCGGGGTTGAAGTTGTTTTTTCATGCTATTTTATACCAACATTTCTGTTAACAGATCCTTGACTGGTGGGACTGATGTAACATACTGCAAAACTTTTGTATTGTTTTACTACAGGAATAGATACAGAGGCATCACCAGCCTTTTTAGAGTACTTTACAGTTCATTAGATGCATTTAGTGACATATTATCAAAGATAGGAAAACAGAAAATTACCTGGAGGCCCCATAAAGGCGTCATAAGCAACGTCATAGTCTGTAGCTGGAAAAGAGGTGGAAAATTTTAGAAATTAATCCTTCTTGTAGATAAATTCAATGATCAGCATGAATTTGCTTACACTTTACTAAATCTAAAATAACTATTCTTAATAATTCATACTAAATAAGATATCTGAAAATGCTATGAACCAGTAGCCTTTTTTTTTTTAAACTTTTTTCATTTTAAGTCACTCTTTTGATCCTGGTGGTATTACAGAGGTGATTTATACCCATCAAAAAGAAAATAGATAACACATAACATTTTGTGATACTCAGAAATCTTCCTCTAAACTACAAGTTTGATTTCACAAATGTCAGGAAACCACCATAGTTGAGGCCAGCTGTGTATTTTTGTAATTGTTTGAACTATAAAACGAGGTAGAATCAATGATTTGTTAAGTATAAGGATTTCACTACATGGCTATAAGGTAAGATACAGATTTTTAAAAGTCAGATATTAAAGGGGGCAAACAACATCCTTCCAGTTAGACATCACATAGCTCACATGGATTCCCATTGGATAAAACCTACTGTACTAACATAGAGGAAATATTGACTGACGTTAATGATATCCCATTGGTAGATTTTGCACCTTATAACTTGAATGGTTGAGGTCAGTTATTTGAGTTAAATACATTTACAAGAAACATAGTCTTGGGAGTATTTAAATTAAATGAGTTTCCTTTGACATAAGTAACACTATTATTATTCTGTCTTAAATATGCGAGAGGACATACAATTTAAATCCTGCAAAAGATTTTTTTACTGTGGGAGATTTTCAACCAGACTTTAGAGCTAGCTCACCATGCATTCATTACAAAATTTATAATTAACCTACTTTTGCTAAGTTTGTCCCCCTCACTTTGCACTGACCCTCAAATTTTAATTTTGAATTCTGCTTAATCTTTATTATCAAATGAACTGTTTGGCTTCTTTATCTAGAGCTGCTGGTTCCACCCATCAAGACAGTTTTGGGCTCCACATCTCACAATGAGGGCCATGAGGTGGAGCCCCCATATTAAGATACAGGTAATGATACAGAGATGTGCATTGTGTCTCTGTATCAGTATTGAAGCCTACCACTTATCCATCAGCCATCTACCTGCTTATGGAACATTAGACCTAATTATCGGCCAAAATTGAGAACAATATTAGAATCCTAAGTATCTTTTTGATTTCAAGTATTTCACAACAAAAAAAGTTAATGAAAAAGTAAAATATTTTCATACAGTACTCATAAAACGTCTTACCTGGTGGTAGCAGCCCTAAAAGGAATAATAATTTTAAAAATCATTACTGATATTTCTTTTCTTTTCTTTTTCTTTTTAACGTCGTCCACATTTCTGTTACTAACCTGCAGCAACCCAGCCTCCGCCTCCGCCTCCACCTCCACCTCCACCTCCACCACCAACTCCTCCAACAGCGCCTGCAACTCCATGCCAAAACCCACCTCCAAGTCCTCCACCCCTATTAAGATATGAACCACCACTGGATCCTCCGAATTGTGGGGTCATGGATGAGGGATATCCTGCCTGAGCCTGTAAGTCCGGTATTGTTTCACCTTCCTTGGGTTTATGGAGGACATCGGTTCCCTCTCCTGGGGGCTTGGTCACTACCATGGATGTGAGCGGGGTCACAAAGCTATACTTCAGCGAGAGCTCCAAGGCCTCTTTCTTTGCATTGTCCTTCTCAGGTCCAGATAACTGCAGTCTGAGCAACAAGTTATGTAAATTTTCTAAAACATAAGATGGTAAAGAAGGGGAAGAAAATGGGACTACAAGGTTTGTTCTAAAACACAGAGCTTGCAACTTTTCAAAGACGATTACAAAGACGAAAACTACTTTCGTCGTTTTTCCTTAAAACGGAGGTCATCTCATGATTTGAGGTGGTTTTGTTTGTTCGTTGTTATTGTATACTTTTAAGGTTTTGTGCCCCGTTGTCTTTTTACAGACAGCTATTTGGTGCAAATTGCCACACAGACTGAAAGACTGACTCCTGAGGTAGAGCAGGATGAAAGTCTTCAGAGAGGCATAATCTCAGAAGATGATGGCAATAACAAGGGTTTTGGTAACACTTTACAATAACCATAACTTATAAATGGTAAATAGACCATTTATAAATGGTAAGCAGATAGTTTATTAATGTTTAATCATCATTTATAAATAGCATTTAGACCATTGATAAATTGTAAATTTTACAAATTTAAAAACCTAACCCTAACTTTACAATAACCATCTAAGTCATGTTTATAGGTGGATTATAAACCACTTATTAATTGTTTACAAAGTAAAAGTTACAAAGTGAAGTTGTGCTTCACGCTTTGCTTGTGTTAAAATTCTAGGACCAGATTCAGAGCTTTCAAAGCTTAAATTTCCATCCCAATATATGGACAACAGAGTTTACAATCAAATGTTTACAATGTTGATCAGTAACAAGTATAAAATCGCTGCCTTTAATTAAAAAAAGGACTTGATATGTAGATACAGAGGAAAGATGTAGGACATTTCACTCACTCTTTCTCCAGAAGCTGTTTGACAGTGAGGTAGGCCCAAACTCTCTGGATTTGACTGTCGGGCACCATTCCAGTCGTCTCTACCGTCCCGTTTGATTCTGTGAACACCAGCCTTGTGTTTTTCTGCGTTAGTGCAAATAGTTTCAGATGTCAGTGCTTGTGAATCGTTGGCATAACTTTAAGCAGTTCACACTTGGTGAGAGACACATGGTTTAAATTATGGAGTTCCTTAAAGAGGACCTCATGGGCCTATTTTACCAAATATGCTTCCACTTGGAAAATTACAGCTAATGATCATGTTAAAGGGATATTCCGGCATAAAATTAATTTAGGGTCAAACAAACTGCAACACCGAGTTAGACACCCCCTCGACAGATGAATGTTGCTGACTGCTTGCTTCTCTAGTTTTACCAACTTTAGTAACGACCGCACGATAGCAATACACAGCGGTCTGAGGAGCCATAAACAAACCTCAACCAAAACGCCACAAATAATGCTCAGAACAGCACCTAACTTCATCAACAGTACATATAGGGTCCTAGCCAGAGTACTAGCCACCAAACAGCTTTTTAACTTTGCCTAATTTCTTTAGCAAAGAGACTAAACACAACTCACCTACTCTCTTCCAGCAGCCACTTATTTGTAGCGAGACCTCCAGGCCAGTCCATTACGGACTGCTGCAGGGTGACGCAGCTCAAGGAAGAACATTTATGATTTATTTATTTATGTGTTATCATAAATGTTCTTCCTTGAGCTGCCACACCCCGCAGCAGTCTGTAATGGACTGGCCTGAGGTCTTGCTACAAACAAACGGCTGCTGGAAGAGAGTAGGTGAGTTGTATTTAGTCTCTTTGCTAAAGAAATCAGGCAAAGTTAAAAAGATGTTTGGTGGCTAGTGCTATGGCTAGGACCCTATATGTACTGTTGATGAAGTTAGGTGCTGTTCTGAACATTATTTGTGGCTATAGAGTGGTGTTTGGTTGAGCCCATGGCTCTCTTTATTGCTATCCTGCAGTCATTACTAAAAGAAGCACTCAATCGGCAACATTCATCTCTCGATGAGGGTGTCTAACTCGGTGTTATGGTGTGTTTGATCTTAAATGAATTTGACGCCAGAATATCCCTTTAATAATAATAATAATAATAATAATAATGCATCAGATTTCATATAGCGCTTTATCAGAGACCCTCAAAGCGCTTTACATTGGATACATCATTCATTCGCTCACACAGTCACACTTTGGTGGTGGTGGAAACGTGGCTGCCATTCTGCGCCTACGGCCTCTCCGACCACCACCACACAACACTCACAATCATACACCAGTGGAGGACACACACTGGGAGCAAGGTGGGTTAAGTGTCTTGCCCAAGGACACAACGGACAGACTTGGATTAGGGGGGAATCGAACCGCCAACCTTCCGGTTATTGGACGACCGCTCTACCTCCTGAGCTACTGCCGCCCAAATATTATTAATGCATATTAATGCAATATTATTTATGCAGATGACAGCCAACTGTGTATTTCCGTTTCACCAGACTATCAGTCAAAATGCACTGCAAACTCCCACTGCCTGACTTTTAGACATTACTGTACAGATGAGCAAGGACTTTTTAACATTAAATAAAGATAAAACAGAAATTCTTTTAATAGGTAGGTTTTCACCGGCAAGTCTAATCAAATGTCACAAACTTGGGAGGGATTTTAGATTCTTAGTTCAATTTTATACCTCATCTTAACAAGGTCATAAGCACTTGTGTTTATCAGTTTAGTAACATTGCAAAAGTCAGACCTTTTTTATTTCAATTCAATTCAATTCATGCTTTTATCACAAGTCATTCAGATCACTTTAACTCCCTTTTTATTTAACTGTTTTTAAAGCTTTGCACGGCTTTGCTCCTCCATTCGTTACAGGTCTGCTGTCATTTTATGCTCCAGTGAAGTGTCGGCTGCTTCCCTTTTAAATGCACCAATCAGACTATTCCTTTTATTCTGTGCTATTTGATTATACTTGATCTATTTATTTTGTGTTTATTCATTTATTTGTCTGGTCTCATATTTCTGTCATCCTTTCAAGTTTCATTCATTTCCTATCTATGTGTTTGTGTGAAGCACTCTGAGGTGCATTGTTTGTATGTCTGAAAGGTGCTATGTGTATAAAGTTGAGTTGAGTGTCCTTACAGAAATAGCCACAACTTGTGGAGTGAAGGTTTCAATGTCGTTGTCTGTGATCTGGCCAGCCACAACAATCTCAGAGCCATTATAATACTGGCTGAAGTTAGTCTGGGTGACATTGAACCCACCCTCGTAAATCATTGTCACATCTGTCAATAAAGGAGTGGCCACCTCTTCATAGAATCCCTGTGGGCACAAAATTTTGACTTAGGCTGAATATTCACTTCACCATATTTAAAGCGTTAGTACCGTGAGGGAAGTGGCAGTAATAGGTTATACCTTCAGCTGTAAATCAGCATCAGAGTCCTCATAAATGCGTCGTGCCGCACCATTGTTCTGCAGTGACATCTTCTCAAGGAACTCAAAATTGACATCAAAACCAAAACCGAGGCAGTAGAGAGGGAATTTACCTGCAATGGCCTCTCTTACATTTGACTGAATTTGTTCGAGATTAGTCACCCCTGCAGAGAGAAGATAGATTCAACAGTAAATGGAAAGTTGCAGAGTGAAACAGACAAATGCACGTTTGGAGTTTATTCAGCAGACAGAGGGAAGTGTTCACAAATTAGAAATGTTAAACCTCATTGTTCAGGCCCTATGTATTGATTTCTGAAACCATATGTATACATGTCTGAGTGCATACAGGTCTCTTGTCATACCTGAAGTTGGGTCTCCATCTGTGAGAAGTATGAGGATTGAAGCTGAATCTTCTCTTGGATGTGCCTTCAGCATGCGTGTTCCTTCTAATACTGCAAGGTTAATGTCTGTGGCTGAAATACATAAGCCAAAATATATATATATAAATATAAATATAAATAAATAAATAAATACATATATAAATATGAATAAATGAATATATAAATAAATAAATAAATAAATAAATAAATAAATAAATAAATATAATTTTAAATAAATATAAATAAATATAAATATAAATATATATATATATACATATATATATATATATATATATATATATATATATATACTCATATCAAATATATACTCACATCCTCTATCTTGAATACGCTGTGCAAAAGTCTTGGCACTGGCCAGATTTTCCTCATTAGCCTGAACAAGTTCTCGTTTCCAGTGAAAGATGCTGCTATCAAAAGTGATCACTCCGAAAAAGTCCTCTTTGGCCAGGTCATTCAAGATATGAATCAATGCAATTCGGGTCTGGTTAAAAAACATGAATCACATGTCAGTACTGATAATAATAATACATGATAGTTTGTCATTCTTCGTTGATGTGTGCTCTTAAATCTGCACCACAGACATATAATAGAGTCTTAAACATCACATGCTTAAACCAATAGCCTCCAGTACTACAGTGCTCTTTTGTAACAAACCTTTACTTTAAATACACTGTACCTGGAGCATTTTTCTGCCATGCATTGAGCCGCTTTGATCAATGATGAAGACAACATTTTTTGGTATGCGGGGAAGATTAGATGGAGCAAAGTGATGAACGAAGTACCCTGGTGATTTCTAAGAGAAGAAGAAGTGAAAGTTTCAAGACGTTAGCAAAGATATTGGTATGAAACTGCTGCATGTTGTTCTCGAACTCTTGCAGCTCGAATCTAAATAGTTTCTTAAACATCATTGACAGTCAAACTCTACAGAATTAAATGACTGGTGTACCTTAATGTTCCCAAATGCAGCGTCCCTGTTAATGTCATAAACAATAACCAGATCTCCATTCATACCGTGCTCTCCACAGCTGTCACATAGTTTTTGTTGGTCCACTGTTGGATAGAAATACACCCAGGCCTGTAAACAGAAAATCAAAGTTTAGAATACTCTGAATGAACCAGCAGTTAAAACATTAAGTTGAGTTAATCTAGAAATGTTGCAAAAATGCATTTCGATGGACCCCTGTTATATCGAAATAATGCCAAAAGATTAGTAGAAAGTGAAACGGCTCTCCATCATGACTCAGTGAAGTTTAGTGAAGTTTTTAACCTGCTGCAAAGTACCGTGCTGTACCTCTGTGTTTGCAAACGTTTTTGTGACGGCATTAGCCAAGGCGTTGGTGTTGAGTCCTCCTTTGACCTCCATGAAGTTGATCCCAGCTTTCTCATTGATGTTCACGTCAACCTGGCATTGAGACATGGATGAAACAGAGAGAGGTTAGAAGCATGGGAGTTTTCATAACCCCTGCACTGTTTTCATGGTTCATCGATACAAGATACCAACTTAAGAGTCACACACCTTGAAGTCTTTGACAGGCTGCATGGGTCTGGCATGGATGGTCAGCTCATACTTGCCCAGTCTACGTTTGAGCAGCTCCTCATATGTGAGTTCAAAGGTGACCTTTTTGTGAGCAGCCACATTCACAGAAGTCTTGAACTCCTCAAGAGTCCTCCCTACAGAACTTCAAGAGAAATGATAAACATGGTACCAAAGCAGTGGTTCCCAACCTCATGTTGGCTTGTAACAAATGAAATTATGAATATTTAAGACCCCTCGCCAGAAGTTATTTACAGTAGTCGAGTGTGGCATCCCCCTGAAATGAAAATGATCAAAACTATCCCCTTCCAAAACGGTCAAAACGATCCATCCTTTGAGCCATTTTTGTCAATGAATGTGGAAATATGACAAATATTTTAACATTAGGAATATTACAGCAATTTCTAAGTTTAGCGGGTGTGACGGAGCTGCGTCCTCTCTACTGCGGGCAGCGCATGGTGGTGTTGTGTCGTTCGCGAACGATTCGTTCAAAAGAACCGAATGTTTTAAGTGAAAGTACTGGACCGAATCACATCCTCGAGTGATTCGTTCGCTTCTCACTTGAGCTCAACTGAAGTGAGAAACAACATTGCCAGTTACACAATACAATAGGACACAGCATGTAACAAGTAGTGCATTAAACTAGCCGCATCCTATCATTGCGCTACATGAGTTGGTGATTTAGTGTACGAATCTTTTGAACGAATCTTTTTAGTGAACCGATTCTATAGATTCAGTACATCTAAAAGAACTGCCGTGCCCATCACTAGCGCACGGAGCCACACACACACCTAACATTTCCCTCCCCGCCAGCGTCGCTAACTACCCACCAAACAGCTATACTTTTCCTTCTTCTCTGTTGGATAGGGTAACTAAGGGTGCACACTTGGAGCTCTATCAGTTCACTTTAACATACATTCACATAGACATTCATCCTTTCACTTACTTGCCGGATGTCCATTCACGCCATCATGCCGGATCATGTTTCCAAATGAGGAAACAGAGAGCATGATTTCCGTGTTTTAAAAAGTTTGTATGGAGGGTCAAAGTCGTCACATGATGCAAGAAAAATTAATTCCCTTGTTATTTGCCACGATTAATGCTCCATTGATTTGTGTAAAAACTTAGTTAAAATGGCAAATACTTACAGAAAAACGTCTGAAGGTAAAAAATGGTAAAAATGGTTTAAATGTGAGTACATGAGTTTTAACGCCCACTGGGAGGGGCTAGGCCTTTCTGTGAGTCTGGAGTTTGTTGTATGGAAGGTAACTGCCAAACTGACTTTTGTAGTGCTGCTGTGTTTGTTTTTTTCTCTTGAGTGAGAATCTTGAGTTATAGTGGAAATCCTTTTCTTTTTTGCCTTGTACATTTTGTAAATAATATTCGACCATTTTTTTGCACTTTTGTAAATATTTATGCACTGCACCTTGGAAGGCCGACTGTAAACAAATCCTATCACCATCACTTTGTTTTCCCTTACGCCTGTGTTTTTCCACTATATTTTTATTGATTGAGCAAGAACCCTGTGACAGGGGGCTTGGCACATATTTGGCTAAATACTCTGGGTGAGGCGGCACAAGTGAAAATAACACTATTTTTTTTTCTTTTTAAAAGAAAAGATGACGTCAGTGAGCAGCGCTGGTTATGTGGTTGCGATTTCAGTATCATGGCCAAGCGACATGGACAGCTCAATCTGAGGGATTATGTAATATAATAATTATCTTTGTGCTTTAGTAACAATAAAATGGGTACACAGTTGGTTTCCCGCCATGTGCACTGTCATCAAAAGAAAATATCTGTCCCAAAAAGTAAAATTCACCATCCCCCCTAATTTTTTTTCACAACTCGACTACTGGTTATTTAGGAGTTCCTCACATCAAGATTTTTTTTAATTCTCTTATAACAGTTGTAGGGAAAGTCTTTATTTTTTGCCACCATCCATTGACTCATGTACCTTACAATCCCAGCACTCTGGCCACGAGACACAGCATCCTGATACTGCTGCTTAGCTGCTTCCTTAGCTTTCACAATCCCATCATATGCCACGCCATCTATAAACCTGGAGACAAATGGCAAGACTTTGATACATATAAGTTATCAGTGACCTATCATTCATTTTTACTATGTTTTCCATAAATACTCATGTATTTTTTCAGCTTTACACACATTCTGAATTTACTGATGAACGCATTCTTGGGAATCCGAACTTGAAATTCTATTTCCTTCGACTCATCCATTCGGTTGGCCACACGACTTGTGATGACGGTGGTGGCATAACGGTTGCTCACGGTTGAGTTGATGTGAAAGCTGTAAATGTCCCAGTCATCCTGAGCAAATACAAAAGGAGAATTTCTCATTAAAACGACTTGGCTGGGGTCTCTGGCCGGTGACCAACAAGCCAAAGACCAGATAGTGATGTAAAAAAAAAAAAAAAAAAGGTGGGAGGCATCGGTGAAATGTCATTGGTCTAACTGCAGAAACACCCCTCGCTCTTTTTAATATCATTTCACAGTGCAAACTCTTTTTTCCTTTAACTTCATTGTAAACATCGTGAGTCCCAGCTTTGTGTCCCCTAAAGGAATCGTAGCTGTAAAGTTTAGTTATTTTTGTCACTTAAAGGAACTCGAATTGTGTTAAAACTTTAAGCAACACCAAAGGTGCAGAACCTGCAGGTCCCTCAACCTAAGCTTTGAATGTTTATCAGAGGCAAAGGTCATTGTGTTGCAATTTTCAGAAAGATATAAGATTCAGAAAAGAAAAAAAAATCAAGTCCAAGCCACTGAAAGTTTGAATTCACACATTCAATAGATTTAGTTTTCTGTGCAGTATGCCTTACCTTGTTTGGCAGCGTAGTAACCAAAGCCAGCAGCAGGCCAAAGAGAGTGACTTGCACCACAGTTCTTGCCATGGTTGCTCCCACTAGAATGCTAGCCAGGCAGATGACACCGTCTTTTAAAGTTAAACCCAGACACACATGAGCTTGTGCACATATTTTTTTCAGAGGGCCTAACTCTTTTCTCTCTCTCTCTCTCTCTTTCACTGTCTCTCACACACACACACACACACACACACACACACACACACACACACACACACACACACACACACACACACACACACACAGATAAACACACACATCACACTCCCACCCACCGTCATGTACACAATCCGCACTGCCAGGAATCACAACATTGTTCTCAAAAATGATCAGCTGCCCTTGTGAGTTTCCGTAAGGGTTCAGCCTTTCACAGTAATTCCACTTTGAAAACAAACTGAACACTTTTCATGAAAATACATACAGCATATTTTAGAAATAAAACTTCAGTGTGTACTCTAAGTTAAATGAATAAGTTTTAAAATTGTATGGTGTCAAGCAAAAATGAATTTATTATTTCTGACTTCAAGTATGTACAGCTTTTGTGGATGAGTATCATTTAGACAAGGTTGGGAAATGGAAGAGAACAAGTGATACAGCAGGCAAAAGCAACCATACACCAAGCTTTCATTGCAAGCACTGAAGAGACTGAAGACAGGGGTTGATGTGAAACGTACATTAAAAACAGCTGCATAGGAGATGATTTCAAGAAAAAAAAAAGTCCTCAATGTTATCATGGAAAAACTTCTACAATTCAGTTTGAGTCAAAAGATTGTCACTTTGTGCAAACATAGAAGGATTTTTGAGGAACAATCCACTCATTTTACAAAGTTGTACTTTTAACTCCTTCCTGATCTGTCTTCTGTAGCTCTGACGGAAAATATTCTCAAAAATACTCCTGAATTGTATTTTTGGTATAATGTAGTTCAAGCCTTCCTGGTTTACTTTTATAATCAGTCTTTTGTGAAATTGCTGCATCAGCCTTTAACTGTATTGAAAGGGTCACAAGTTGGGAGAATACAGGGTGCTGATGTGTCAAAACAATGGTTTTGTTATCTTCAGGATGTATCATGATAAGCAGCACTGAGTTAATCTTACACAACAGCTCTTTTAGTTCCGTAAACTTGACTACATAGATTTTTGCCATTGCTTGGTTTTGCAGAAAACACAAGGCGACTGATGCATTCAACACACGATTAAGGGGGAGTCAGGTACGTTATAAAAGAAAGAAAGAAAAAACAAAGTGACAGTGTTACTTTGAAATGACTCAAACATTGGTTAGCGTGATGTTTCCTGGAGATCATTAAATTAAGTCAGCCATTGCATCTACAATAAGCATTATGTTTATCTAATAAACAAGATTTAGAAAACCTATGCATCATACAAACAACAGTGGCCTCCCAGTGATTCACAATCTTCATGTGCCTGTTACATCCTCATATCATCCATGTTTATCAAACGACAGCCATCCGCACAGTAATCTCTTTAAAACCACAAGGCAACAATATGTAAAGCTACAGATTGCATTAGTCGAGGTATGGTATGATCATGATTTTGACTCATAGGTTGAGTCCTTAAGCCCTCCTTGTTGTTTGGTTCCATTGTCATTTTTCTCTGAACGATTTCCTGTAACTCACCACATCAACCTGAGCACATTCAGAATATCAGTGTATTCATGCAGGCGGTGGTGCAGGTGGAGAGGGTGAACCCACAAGTGTTCTTTACAATCTGTGATATCTCATGATCTGCAACACGTCCGGATTATTATCGTGTTTAAATATGTTTGCTGCTAAATCAAATATGTCTCAGTCCACATTCATTAATCAAATCAAATAGTTTACCTTTGAAAGTGAATGCATATACACAATATCTAGTGTCTGCTTTGAATCTAAATGCTTTTCTTCATAAAATTGAAACTGATATTCAAGGCACTCTCGCAGGTGTTCCTTCACCTGAAGATAAAGTTCAAGTTCATTCAAATCTCTTAAGGATTATTTCAAGCGCTTGTGCTGGAAGCATTTCATCGATGAAGAATGAAACCTATCCTCGGACAGAGAGCAGAAAAAAGCAGCTGGTCCTAGTGACCAGGATGTTAAGTCTTCACAGTGACAGCATGATAATAGCTAATAGGGTGTTACACATCTGCAGCACCAACCTATGAATTAATCTAATGTTACCTGTACAGACACAGGAGCTCCTATGTACAGACTAACTGGAATTCATATATACACAGGGCAGCTAATAAATAGGGTGATATGAGCAACACAGACTTCTATAAACACAGCATAAATGAACAGTCCAGTATGTACATTCAATGAGTTGAGAGGTACATATATAAGCAATGACAAAAATCTGCATTTTTAAACCCAACTGGGCTAAGTATACATCTTTTAATGTACTACTATCGTTACACTGCACTCAAGGATTTTGTATTATAATATGGACATGAGGTATGTTGATGCAAATGAAACAAATGCATGAAAGTCATGAACGGGGACAAATATGTACATGAATTCATGCTGGTTAAATATATACAGTATATGCACAGAAGATTGACTAGACCTATAATGAGATTTCTTTTTGGTAAAAGAAGTGGAAGACACAATGCTACTCAGATTAGAGAGTCCTTGCTTTGGGGTCAGGGGGCTGATATGACGGAGCTGGCATGGGGCTGGGGGATTCCTGGGTTGAGGGCAAAGCAGGAAAGGCGAAGACTCCTGGATGAAGAGGGGACAGAAACCCAGGCCACTGACCAATAGAGACATGTGAGGACATTGCCCTGAACGGAGAGGGGGAGGTCAGCTGATAATTAGTATGAGGCCCTGTGGAGGGACAAGTCATTGTTGACCCTGGGCTGTCCAACCATGACAGGTGGAGACTGCAGGCCTCTGGACCGGGGGCTGTCCATGATGATACCTGAGAAAGAAACAAAAGGGAGACGATGTTTAACTTTGAAACAGTGATTTCCTGCATGTACAAAATACCAACAATGATGTGATATTATTCAAATTATTCATGCAGCAGCTTATTTCCTCTGGGGTCAAAGTTGAATGCTGTAATAATGTTGTTACTAAGCTCCTCGCTGTGCCTCTAAAAGTTCCTGTTTAAGAGTTAAAGGTGGGGTAGGCAGGATCTGAGGAAGTGCCAGTTTTCGGGAGAAATCTTGAATGTAAACACTACCCCTCCTAACCAGTTTTCCCCTCAGCTCCTCCTCTCCCCTCCTTCTCTGCTCCAGTAAGCCCCGCCCACAAACAGACACTCCTGCTTGCTCCTATCGTTTCAATTAAATTCAGATATAATGCAGATAAATACTTCAGATGATTACAAATGGGGTCCATTCAACGTGAAAGTAAACAGCATTGGTGCTACTTTAGATGCCAACAGACTACCAGCAAACACAATGTTTGCAGAACTTCTACAACTAGGATAAAGTGACATATTCCTGGACCCGAGGTCAACAGTTTAGTGGTGCTTCAACATGCAGCAGGTCCATTTGACAAGAAACACTTCTGCTACATTTGGCTTACTTTGTTAAAGCGGTTTACCTGTCCAGCAGAAAGGTTACAGGGTCCGTAAGATCCCGAAGAGTTCCCCATCGTTCATGCTATGTTGACCCGGCTTTTTAGCTCTTTCCCAGCATTTTAAGCGCCCGTTATTCTGCCAAAGTCTCTGGTATTTACTTCCTATTCTTGTTTGTGTTGGCAGTCGTGGCCAAAGGAGGATTCAGAAAAATTTCCATACTTTCTGGTTGGTTTCTACTGTCCGATATTGTAGCACGCTAACTTTGTTTGGGCTCATGAACGTTATTCGAGGACGTGGAGTGTGCCTCACAACACGGGGAGCAGCGTCTGCCTCACAACCAATCACGTCAAGGAGGCGGAGAATGGCTTTGTTTACAGTCAGAAAGAGCAGAGCGCTCAAAAAATTCAAAATGTTGACTACACAGACATAACGAAACACAGCGATATTGTTATATTACCAAATGTCATTAATAACTAATAGCTATTGACTGATATTAAAATCTTTTTTGTAAATACACCACAAAAAAGATGCTTCTTTAACGGATTCCTGCCGGACCCACCTTTAAATGACCTCATACTTTTACCCACCGGTTCATCATTCACCAAAACTTGTTTTTAACTCTTATGAAACTAACATTTGAACCACTGGCCAGTTGCTCTTGTGTCCGAGGCACAACATGATCCCAAAGCTGCTGCCCACTGATGCTCAGAGAGTCCGTCTCCGGCCGGTGGGTGACGATAAGGACCTCCTGGGCCCAGTCCTCCATCAGCCGCTGCAGATCCTCTGGCAGGTTGATTTCATTTTCACGTGCAGAATGACCCGAATATGTGGCTGTTTTATTGTTGCTGTTGTTCGCCTGAGCCTGAGCCAGTCCCATCACTGGCTGGTGAGGAGGAGGCGTGGCACCCATGGGTGGTTGTTGATTGGAAGCCCCTGAGCTGGCTCCAGACCCTGAGAGTGAATGAATGAACACATATTATGGCATGATTTTCATACAGACATACAAATTAAAATAATAGATTTTTAACAAGCTCTGTTTTTCTACATACTGCTGCCACGTTCTTTGCCGAGACACAGTCGCTTCAGCGTTGTCCCTGTAAGACACAGCAGACTTTAAGCCGAAAAAGCTGGTCCATTATCAGATAATAATGATGAATTACAGGATGCAGTGCAAAGCAAAGCTACTATAGATTGCCACAAAACAAAAGACCAAACTGAAAGTAAAGTAGCAATGCAATCAGTCCCCTGAAACAAGGCAGTGCTTTCTCCACGGAAACATGCAGTTGGTCCAGGTGGAGATCAAAATTTAGAGTGAGAGAGTTCAAGAAATAGAGAAGAAGAAGGAAGAGAGCAAAAGATGAGAGAAAGAGATTGAGAAAAGATCAGAGATAAGAAGTCAGGTTTGGGTGCAAGCTGCATGCAAAAGTCAATTTCTCCAGAATGCCAGGTGAATAAGTTACAAAAATGTGAATGTATGTATGCAAATAACACACTTGAAATGTAAGACGATGCTCATTACTATTGAAGGCAACCTTGATTATCCAAACCTCAAACTTGTAAAACAAGACATCTCTTCAGATGAAAGTTTCAAAATTATGAAATATTAAATAGAGCTACTTTCTTTAAACAAAGTTATGTCTGAAACTTGAAAAAGAAATCATTCAATTAATCAAAATCTCAATTTCTTCACAATAAATTTCACCCTTCAACGGTTTGAATAAGCAACATATTTCTGTATGAGCAAAAATACCAGATCGGGGCGATAAGTGACAGAGACAATGCGGAGCAAAAGAAATGTGTTGGAGAATAGTTTGGCGAAGACAGAAAAGAAAAGATATCAGTGAGGTTAAACCACGGAAATATAAAGTATGGAAAACCAAAAAGTGAAGCTATGCTGGAAGAGAGAGGATACAAACAGATAGACAAAGACACAGGCCCACTGAGAAATCTAGCTCGCGGCTTGCTACTCGATTTATTGGTCACTCTCTCAGATGTTTGAGGGTAATTAGACCAGCCTGTAGAGAAGTACAACCAAAGAAGGAAGAAGTCACCAGGGTAAGCAGGGCACACATCTGTTTAAAAGTTCATTACAGCAGAAAAAGGTGCTTTTTAAAGGTCCCCTATTATGAAAAATCCACTGTTGGGTGGTTTTCTACCAATAATATGCATCCCCTCAAATCCCCTCCTTTCTGAAAACATGCGCGCAAACAGGAGAGTGGAAAAGCTGTGTGGTTATGACGACATAACCGCTTAAGCCCCTCCTAAATGTTGGTGGCAGCGCCCCCGATAATCATTAGCCCAGCCCTCTAAAACATCTTCGCTCAGGTAGCGTCCGCTATTTTCTCCCCCTCGCATACACCGCTCCGCTACAGCAACCATGCCGAAGCTACGACCCAGCCGCTGCTTGGTTCTTGGCTGCACAAACGAAGACAGGAGTCTATTTCTGCTTCCTTCGTCTGAAGATTTGAGGACCCAGTGGGTTAATTTTATTTTTGATGGAAATGAACCCACAACAATTCCGAAAATGTTGTATATGTGTGCTAACCATAGACTGCATATAAGATGGACAGAGTCTGCCTCCTCGCTGGGTGAAGCCACTCCGAGAACAGCACCCTCTGATGGTGGGCTGCAGTACAGGTCATAAATCCCACCTCCGCCAGCAAAGCTTATGGCGCTGTGGACAAACTTTAGAAATTTATTACACAAAACACAATTTTTTCTCCCCCCTGCTTGTGATGTTGACATGTAGTTACTGTAAGACTGGTTTGTGCTCAAGTCCTCTTTTTTCTGTGAAGCTCCGTTTTTAAAAGTTATTAGGGGTTCATGTTCTATGATTGACACCTGATACAGCCTATGGGCGTTCAGGGATTGCGTAGCTCTCCAGGGGGATACGCTGTTTGAGCCGAGCGTCATCACAGGGACTCTCGGCGACTGCGCGGCCGAATGCGCACAACGCTACTGCACAGCTCTGGTTTCAAGGAAGTGGAGAAAAACCCGGAATTACCGAGAGCTTTTTGGCTTCAAATCCATATACAGGCGGAAGGCGGAACCAGGGTGTCCATCTTATATACAGTCTATGGTGCTAACCATTTCACTACAGACTGTTTTACCAACAAGGGGCAGTTCAAAGCAGAATTCGCAAAGAAGCTGAAGATAAAACCTGGATCTGTACCGACTGTCCGTGTCAGGGACCTAACTTCAAACATGGAAGCTGTAAGTTTCACCATTTTATGTTTCTTTACCTGTATGACTAGTGCTTTGGCTGCAATCGTGTGTGTTTACCATCGTTGGTATTTGTCTTCAGACTCGCTTCTATTTACTTTTATTCCTGTGAGCAGCGGGTGTTTCTCGGGGGCGCCGGGGCAGCCTGGTGCTTCGAGCCACAGTGGTCTGGAGGTCCTCTGAAGAGATCCTCAGAAGATCTCCAGACCACTGCTCCTGGACCACTGCGGTGGTGCTGGCAGCTCAGAGTGGCCTTGGGGAGGAAGATGTTTACACACAGCTGATTATCATTTAAAGGTACAGGCGCAGAATCAGCCCGTTCTCAGTGGAGCCCAAAAAGAGGGGGGGTACAGACTGGATGTTATACACAAATAAACTAGAGTTTTAGACAACAAACTTCAAACTTCAATTGTGGGACCTCTGGGACCGATTTAAACTTGATTAAAAAATTCCATAATAGGGGACCTTTAAACTAGTTCTCTACGGAGATGTTCACAGGCAATTTATCAAAGACTGTTACGCTAATAAGATGATACGTAGTGTACTGCTGGTGGTCACCTTGTCCAACAGGAGCTTGTGTGCCGGTGCCATCTCCATGTGGACCAGCGTAAATATTATCAGATGACAAAGACCCTTTTAGAGAACAGGGCTGCTGAGTCTGAACCGGCTCTGAGGTGGAACTGGGCAGGTGGCTGGTGCAAGAACGTGCCCTGCCATGTGTGGGGAAAGATGCTTTAGCTGGAGAGCCATTTAAACTTACGGCAGGCTCGCCCGCTCCCGTCGCGGCGTCTGAAAACACACACAATCAGCAGAATAATACATTTAGTGCTCCTGCTGTCATCGTTTTATGTTCGACTGCGGAGTTTGTGACAAGTTGCTCACTGGATTTGCTAGAGTCACTTGATTTGGTGGTGACGTTTCTAAACTGTTGAACCAGAGGACTGAGAAGTTTGCCGGGCTTCAGTCTGTGCTTGCTGGACCTTTTCCTGCGGCCAGTTTGTGGTGCAACGTGTGACAGACCCAAGCCAGCAGGAGGAGCTTTACCAAGACGACGATACAGCAGCTCCACTTCCCCTCGTTGGTTGGCCTGCAGCTCAGAGATTTCTCTCAGATGTCTGAGGAAAGAGAGGCAGAAGTACATCTTGTCACTAAATATTCTAATGGTTATATACACTTAATAAAGTAAAAGACAAACTGGTGTCTGTACTAACTTCTCCCTGAGTCTCTGTAGTTCCCTCTTCATGTCTGAATCCTCCATCTCAGAGTCATTATCACTGCTGGCATAGGCCGAACCAGGCACGCCTCCATGCCTGCTCGGTGAGTCAGAGCTCTGCAAGCTGCTGCTGCGCCCTGAGCGACGGAGGAAGGCTACTGCCCTCTTCATGAGGTCGCTCCCTCTGCGCTCAGAGCGAGTATGTCGAGACGGGGTGGCAGAAGCCATCTTAGCGGGGCTGCTCTCAGCCCCAGAGTCTGAGGAGAGGAAGCGAGCGTGGACCGTGACATCCACAGGGACGGAGTTCGAAGTCAAAGCACGAGGCAGGGAGCCCCGCTTGGCCATGGAAGGAGGCGTGTCCAGGTAGAAATCTGGAGGGGCTGAGTAGCGGCTGCAGCGTGTCCTCTGTGTTATATCGTCTTCTGTGCTTATCACAGAGAAACGGCCAATTGTGGTGGAGACAGCCATGGCTTCAGCCTGAGCGAGGTCTTCAATGTATTCAGCAGGATGTGCCGGGGAGGCAGCGCTGCTCCAGCTCCTTTGTTTCACATCGCGTCTGTTGGCCACCTCTGGGGGAACAGAGATTATCTGAAAAACAAAACAAAACAAAAAAAATAAATCCAGTTCAACAACAGCAACTAGGAAACCCCTCTTTCCCTTCAAACCTGAAAAAGTTTCTCTTTGGTACCTTAAATCGGCCTCTTGTTCCAGAGCAGGAAGCAGAGTGAGGAACATGACGTCTTGACAGGGATGCTGCAACATTTAACAAAATGAAGACTTCAGCGCTGCAGTAAAAAGCTAACAGAAACTTTAGTTTGATGGTAATGGTGCTGGTCTTGTGTCACTGATAAGTGAATGCTGTACATACCACATACTGCTGAGTCACTCAGCGTGCTTAAACTATCCATCCTCTCCGGGATTTGAGGCTGTTTGAGGTGACGGGAAAGGAGATGCAGAACAGTCAAAGATCAGCTTCACAAACACCATTGATCATGCACTTGTTAGATTTTTTCAGACTGAATATTGGTGCTGATGTCCCACCAATTATCTATCACAATATCTAACAGTACATGGGTTAAACTTAGGCTGCCCAGTTTGTCATAAAATCACTCTTAAAACTTCAAAGTGTTCCTTAGCATCAAACAACAAAAGTTCTTCAACGAAATGTGTTAATTTCAGCAATTACTGCTGCTAACATTGCCTCCACTGTAAAGAAAAGTTGATTTAAAATAAGCACTAAATGTGACATGTTTGCAGTTTCTTGTGCTCTTGAGCGTTTCTTGTGAAAAACTGGCATAACCTTTAAAAACAAAACCATTTAATTACACATAATTCACAGCTCTAAATGGGAAAAATATTTTGCCCGGTGCAAAACCTAAACTCATATATGAACAAACTGCGGTGAGGATTACTCCAGATGCTCTTAATGGGACAGATTGGACATTTAAAAACCTGTTGAGGACAATTGTTCAATATAACTCCAAAGTTCAGAGACACAGGCTAACAAACTTTGTTTCATGATTTTTTTTTTATCAGCTGCTGTTTGTGAAAACAAACACAAACATGTAAACAGTTAAATAATGAGATACTTATAAGTCTTACCAGCTGTTCTCCTGCCCTGTAGCGTCCCTCCCCCATGGGTCCTGGGGTGCTGTTTCCTGACCCTCCTGTGGCGCTGTCTGGACCAGGAGGAGACTGGATGTACTCGGTACCGGAGCCGGGGGTCTCTGCAGCACTGCCTGATGGATACATCGGGGCGTATTCCTGGTAAAGCAAGTTCCTTAGTTTCTCATCAAGTGTTTTTATAGTGCTGTCCACAAAGCCGCCGCGGCCCAGTCGTCCTTCCCCCTCTGTCTCGGCTGGCCCAGCACCATGCTGAGACGGGGCTGGGCTCTGGGGTAGTGAGGGTGCTTTGGTCCCCCCAACACTGGAAAAAGGCTGGTGGAGCACCACAGGCTGCTGTGGGCGCTCGCTCCGTGCAGCTGATGTGTAAGAGACCGAAAGCGGCTCTTTGGCTGAACCGGATTCCTGGAGTGGAAGAGGAGTGAGAGGAGACCCTGCCTGTAGACCACTCACATCCAGTGACAGTGGCATGACCAGGGGGCAGCAGGGCACCTCATCTGCCATTGACACGGGACAAGTCATTTCAGGAAGCTTCAGAACTGCGTGGATTGGGGAGACGGAGCCCATAGGGGATCCCTGTGACTCCTCGACTGGGAAAGCTGTATGTGGGGACGAAGTCTGGGCTCTGACTGGCTGTGCCTGATGAACGCTGGGCTGCACCGCGGTACCTGCAGGCTCCGCTGATGACACTGATTGGAGGGTGGGGGGAGCAGACACAGGGGGCGACAGAGTGGCAAAGAGCAGAGGGTCTGTGTTGGACATGATTGGAGGACTACAGAATCCATACACGTCATAGGTGAAGCCTCCACTTCCTCCAGACATCGTGGAGGATGACCCCTCTTCTGGTAAAGGACAAATGAGAGATTAAAAACAAATGATGGTTTTACAATTTAAAACTGGATCAACTTTTATACGTCACTTCTTTTCATGGAACCTGCATGCAGTAGGGGTTTGTCAGATGTCTGTTTAAATGCCACAAGGTGGTGCTATTGTTTCATTCTTCTGAAGAAACGAAAGTCACCTCTGGACGTGGACGGCCTTGCTGTGCCGCTGTCAGCTGGCTGGGTGGTGGTTGAACTCCCAGGAGACTGTGTGGTTGTTCCATCAGACGGAGTGTCCTGGCTGGATGCGGGTGTCTCCTCAACGGGGCAGATTATGAACCATCTCTTTCCTGTGTGGAGAACTGTGACCCCAGAGTTCAGACAGTTAGCACTCTCTTATAAATAAACTTAAAACATGCAGAGTATATATATATTGAGACATGTTAAAATGAGATAACAGTTTTACCATTCTGCTGATAGACGGGCTGAGGTGCTCCAGGCTGCTGACTCTGCAGTGGGACAGAAAGATCGAAGTCAATGCGCACTCATCCCTCTGTTTCTATTTATCTGGAGCCATTCAGTTCATGTCTAAATCTCTGTACCAGCATGTGGTATGTTTCTGTATACAGTGTGTAGGTACTTTACCTCCCCTACGAGCCCCTCAGAAATGAGGCCTTGCTGAGGACTACGACTCAAAGTAGAGGCCCGTTCACCCTCCATGTCCTCGTTCAGCATGTCCTCAGCTTTATCCACGATATCCTTCAGCTGGTCGATAAACATCTCCTTCTCCAGCAGCAGGATGAAGCCATTCTCTACCTGCAGGCATAAAGTTTTACAATATGTTAACCACTGTTATCAATATGGCCAACAAATTGCAAAAGCCGCAAAACCGCATCAGGTTGAACCAACCATGTAAGTAGCAATTTCCTCTGGAGCATCTCCGTCCAGATCAAATTTAAATGTCACCATTTTATGGTTGTGAGTCTCCAGCTGGCATTCAACCATTTTATCTCCAGTGTTGCAAACCTGAGGGGTCAGAGGATACCATCAGACACAGCAAGATTTCAAGAAGATATACTATCTATCCTTACAAATAACATCACGGCTCACATTGAGCATGCTCAGTTTGGGTTTGCTGGTCTTCTCCTGTCGGGAGCGTGTTCGGGCAGACTTGCGGTGGTGTTTCCTGGGTTTTCCATCCCCCTTCCCTGCACTCACCAAGCTGTCGTAGCCGTCACTTGTTTCCTTACCAGATGCTACATCAGAGTTGAGACTATAAAAGGGAAAGTTGAAAGAACTTTCTAATTACTTGGATGGTGTCACATTTTTCAAAGAGAAGAGAATATCTATGAAGATATGTGGGTGAAAACTCAAACAAACCTGTCATATGCAAAACTGGGTAAAGATACAGGCTTGTCCTGCAGAACATCCTGAAAACAGACAGAGGATCAAATGTGATATAGTTAGATGACCTCAGTCATTGTAATATAGGCAGTGAGGGGTCATTTTAGTGTGGGCATATAACTGATGTGAATGTTTTTGAAGGGCATGACTTAAACATGCTGTCTTAAAGCATGGTTAAAATAGGGTTTTTGAGCTCATACAGACACCGTTTCAAAGGAATAACCACAGACTGCACAATATACAGCTGCTGATTTTGTACATTTTTGGAGCTGAGATGAAAACTTTCATATAACTCACATGCTTAGCTCCTGATTTGCCCCAAACAAAAAATACTGTATTAACTAAATATCTAAAAGATATTAATTTTTTTGGGCTTTGTCAGCCAACCTATTGCTGCACTATGGTGCGATTCTGCATGTGCTGCAGACAGTGTCAAAGACACAGTAAACACTAGAGTTGGATCAATGACAGAGACAACTTTCTGATAAATGTTAAGCACTGTTTTCTTTTCTGATATGTTCTGTTCCCTGAAAATGTTCAGCAAACACTGTGAGTACACTGACACATCTCTGACAGGACAATGTTAGCTTGTTAACAGACGTATCCGCTGATCTACAGCTTTCCTACTCACCAATGCAGTATGATTAATAACTTTTACTAAAAATGCATCTGGGTAAAAACATATTTGTTCATTATAATGATGTAATGATAGCACAGTCTAACTTTTTCTGGATCAGTACCTCAACACAGGGCTCCTGTTGAAAAGTGCTGGATGTGGATGAGGTGGACTCCAGGTTTTGCTGAGTCGGTGCCAGGCTGGCACACTCAGACACTGAGCCTGCAGTCTGAGTGCCATCAGGCTGCAGAGCTGGAGCCGGGGCTGAAGCTGCGACAGAAGCTGGAGCTTTGGCACTGGTTGCTGATTGGACAGGGACCGGGCCTGAGGCTAAGCCAGATGTGTCTGAGCTAGAGAGCGGGCCTTTTGTTGGCTCAATAGCCGGGTCTGATACACAGACTGGTGCTTGAACCGTATCTGTGATGAGAGCTTGGGCTGCCATCGGGACTTGCATGGGGGCTGGGGTTAGAGGTTTAGCAATGCTTGAAACCGAGGTCTCAGTAATTCGGACTTGTTGGTTTTGTGCTGGGGCTTGAGCTCCAGTTTTTTCAGCGGCTGAGACTGTGATTGAGTCTGAGACTGAAGCTGTTCTTGGTGGTAGTCCTGGTAAATCCTGGACATTTGTTTTCGACTCTGTATCTACTCCACCTCCCCAGAGAGAAGTCTGAACAGCAGGCAGCACAGGCTGTACTGAAGCTGGTACCTAAAAAAAAAAAAACAATTTTAGGAACAGTTTGTAGTCAAACACAAATATTACTACTCCCACTAAACCCTGAACGCATGCCTGTCATGCAGTACTCCAACAAAATGCACACATTGCAACTTTAATACTACATATTCACCTGGACAGGCTGCTCAGCCAGTTCCTGCTCAGGGTGGGGGACGGGGTATGGGGTGGGTTGTACCTGGGCGAGAGGTAAAGGATGTGCAGTATGGAAGCTACCAAGGTTTGCCTGAGATGTGGGAGGGCCGCCCTGCTGCTGGGGGACTGCAGTGGGCATGGTCATTGTGAGTAGTGGGATATGGAGTGCCATACTGGGCACGTGCTGAGGTGTGGACAGAGGGGTCTGAGGGGTGCCGAGTGAGGGTGCGGCGGGAAAGGAAGCGTGAGGGGTCAGAGGAAGGGAGGGGTGCTGCGGTGAAGGTGAGAAGCGAGGGCTAGACATAGGAGGGCCACTGCTGCTGTAGGCACAAGGCAGAGGACCTGGGGGGAAGGAAGCAGGGTTGATGCCTCCTGTTTGAACAACAGGATATGGGGAGGAAAACTGGGAAAGAAAAGGGGAAAATGATATAAAACAAACAAAGCAAGACAACCAGTGGAGAGAAAAAAGCATTCACACAGGCCCTGAATGAGTGACCCGATCATTTTTTAATCCAGGTGAGAGACCTCTCTGTTTTTCCATGCCCTTGAATGGACTTACTTTACGTACTTTACGTACTTTTAATTTGCTCTTATTCTTTGGTCTACATACATTTGAATCTCTTTTAAAGGTTCTTAAATTGCTCCTGATATTAATTTAATTTTTAGTTAATTTATGCACTCTGTATTTTATCAACATCTTCACTTTTTAATTTGCTATTTGTTTGAGAACTTTTTCTCGGCTCTTTCTTTTCTTTGTGTGAGGTGAAATTTGCAATACGCATAAATTTACCTTGCCATAGCAGGTTATTAGAAATTCTCTCTCTACTTTGGTTTGATTTGGACTTTCTCTCACTGCCAGAACATACCTGTGTACTAATCTGCAGAGGCAGGAGCGGAGGAGGAGGAGCGCTGGAGACTGTCTGCGCAAAACTGGTTGCCATGTCAGGAGGACTCAGATGAGAGGTGGTCTGCTCAGTCGATAAAACCTAAAAAAAAGAAATCAAACACTTTTATTTTTCATTTTTGGAGTGTGGGAATTTGATTTTGTCAAGATGTTTAAGTCTGGGAGCCGCCTTCATGAGAGTGGGCTGCGAGGCAGGTTTGCGACTGAGTGACCCTGTGTGGTTTGACATGTAAACACTGATTCCTGTATTAACCTATAAGAGGTGATGGCTATACCTGCGGTCGAACTGCTGCTGGCTGGAAATGGTTCTAGTGGGATGACAAATAAATATGAAGGAAGCACAAAAACATGAATATACATTTGCATCCACACACACAACACAAACACATATACATACTGTGAATATAAAAGCGCATGATGAGACCTTTTAAAGCACACTTAAACCTACACACACCTCCTAAATACAGTGTTTTCAGATGAGAGACGTCTTTGAACTGCACATGAATTTTCTGCCTGGAATATTTACTACTTCACATTTAGTGTTCATGACCCAAATAGTCATTCTGAGAGCCAAACAAGCACTGGAGCTGTAATTACTATAAGTATACAGCTGCCCAGTCTTAATACAGTTTACACATACTGTAGCTATACCGCATTCCAGACACGCTAAGTCAACAGAAAGGAAAATATGTTAAGTTCCGACCAGCGCAGCCTGCACAGAAAAACATGCTTATACCAACATGGAAGGCAGCTCTGGAGGGGCTGAAGCTTTTGGCCCTGTACAAAGCTTTTGATTATTTTTAGTGCAGCTGGATGTACGCAGTACCTGCTCCTGGCTGGGCTGGGCAGTAAGCTGTGGCTGTAAAGTCGGAGCTGCGGCCGGGAAGCTCTGTGCTGTCTGTCTACTCTGGTGCAGTGCAGGGACCGGCGTAGCTGGAGCTGAAACTGTCTGGAAAGATAATGTGACATAATGGTGTGTTATTTTGCTTCTATGAATCAGGCTCAAGGTTGAAATGAACAGTTTGACGTGAAAAGGCAGGGGTAGGTGAAAAGCAAGATGGACAATTCTTTGGCAGGCGAGGATAAGGCAAACCAAAGTAGTAAAAGGGAAGTTTGGTATTAATGATTCACAAGCAACAAAGCCAAAACTGTGCAGGCACAATATTCCTTTCACTGCCACACTCTGCAGCTTAGTTACAGCTGAACTCATTTCAAACACAGCCTAAGCTCATATCTGATTAGGTAGGACTTGCTGCCTTTGTCACTGTCTGTTGCTGGAGGAGGAAAGCTGCTGGCAGAATAATAAGAGCTGCTAAGGGTGCATTTAGCCTACATGACACCTTCCTCTCTGACCTACCGGTGGGTCTCGTTTGCCCTCACTGTCATACGGTGGAAACAGCAGAGTCCCGTCCATATTAGGTCTAGTGCAGAGTGAGGCATCCAGACTCCTTTTCCTGTCTCTATGCTGAAATATTGATGGTGTTTTACCCCCTGCCTCTCTGTCGCTGTCTGTGATATGATGAGCAGGGAGAGTAGGGGAGCTAATCCTGCGACTGACAATGTGGTGAAGACACTGGTCAAGAAAGGTAAGATCTCCACTCTTAAATAAACTTCCTGATGAGGAGGAAAGACACATTGTTGGAGCCACCTGGGTTACGTGATTGTTCGATGAGTGGGGAGAGGTTGACGTCAAACAAGGAGTCAGTATGGCCGGAAGAGACCGAGCAAGTTGAAGAGGTGTGGGTGCGGATGTGGAAAAAGAGCATTCATGTGTGTGTCTCAAAGATCCATCTTCCTTTGTCCTGTCCCTCAGGAGGAGAGACGCACAAGCATTGCAGAGGCGAAATGGCTGGGAGGGAGGTTGTAAATTTGAAGGAAAGGGAGGTGAATTGAAATTACTCGCTGAGTCATGATGAGAGTGTTGATGTGGGGGCAGGAAAGGAGATAATAACGGGAGAGTCTGGGGCAAGTTTGAGGACAGGAGGTCTGAAGACTGCACTGACGTTTTTGTGTTTTTTATTGACGTCTGGGTCTGAGATGGACACAGATTCAGGTTTTGGTTGGTTGTCTTATTGAGGGAGTGTCTCCTACAGTGTAAGATTTCAACCAGCAAAGAGCTCCCACGCCTAAAACAAACTCTGCACTCAGATATAAGCTGGATGTCACGGTGTTCAAAGGGCTCACTGTTGTGACGCTGGAGAGATTTGAGTAAGAAAAAAGTTATTCTAGAAAGCAAAAAGAAAAAACGAAGAATATAAACAACAACAAAAACAGGTTTTACTCACTGTTTGAGACTGGAAAGGCCCCTGGTGCAGTTGGGATGTAGGTTGTTGATAGGCCCCAGGATGCAGGTGACCTGTGGTTTGCTGGTAGGCCCCCTGGTGTAACTGAGCGGATAGATGTGTGTAGTTTTCCTGGGGAGCCTGTGCTGTGGGTTGCTGGTAGGGCACCTGGTGCAGCTGAGGGTCTGCCTGTGCAGGAGGACTGTAGATCATCTGAGCTGAGGAAATGGGCTCTGGAAGGGACTGGTAGGTGCCATTTTGCTGATTGTTGAGATCATCTAATTGCATTGCAGAGCTCACTCCACTGTCAGCTGTAACAAGAAGATGAATGGGAAATTATTATTTGCTGTGATTCACGGGGAAGGGGAAGAAGAGGAGAAGCATCAGATTCAAATGTAGAGGCTTTGTGATGTCTCGTTTTAGCTCAGACACTTACACCTCGATTCACAAACCTCACTTTGAACATTTTTAATCACTGCTCGCCCAGATCTTTACCAGAGACTAAGGTTAAATCATTTATATGTGCTTCTAGCTGCATCTTCTCACATGTGGTAGACGTGGTGCCTGGCATGGTGCAGATCAGGGTCTGCTGCTCAAGCTCTTGGTCCTCGTAGTCCGTTGAGGATAACGTGGAGGGCTCTGGTACACCTGAACTGGGCACCTGCAGTAGGTTCTGCTGCGTCTTCTTGGGAGCTGACTCTCCATTTCCTGACGAGACGGTGCGCTCCCTCCTCCATTTGATGAGTGCCACACGATCCCGTATGGATTTCCCAACTATCTTAACATCGCAGTCCAGGAAAAAACCTGACTCCACCTAAAAGACAGAGATAAGTCACAGTTTTTATCAACAAATCCAGTGTCAAAGAATCAATACATTTTCATTTTTGCTTTCCCTGAACCATAAAGAGCTGTCCTAAGACTCTGTCTGAGATCAACTGATCAGTTACTCTTGTTTCAATCAATACAGTTAATGCCTCAAATATATCATTAGTGACATGACCACTGACCAGCTTCCTGTTACATTACACCTAATTAAAGGGTCATGAGGCTGACCTCCACACAAAAGATGGCTTTACTTTAGCAAATCAACTCCACATAACTTACGCAGCATAATGATACTGTACAGAGGGATGTCCCGATATCGGATATAGAATATCAGCACAAAAAATGAATATCGTATTATATCGGCCTGCATCTAAACTCCAATATCAGCACTCTGATACAAGCCGTCCATTCCAGACTCTGCTCCAGCACCTCTATCTAGCAGCGCCCTGATCCAGCATGTACAGCCCACATAATCACAACAACAGTGTGTACTTAGGTACTAACAAAGTAACAAGAAGTAGGAGTGATGTTGCCTGTCTGGCAGTCTTTCATGTTTAAGTCTGAAAAAGACGTTGCAGCTGAGTGAAAAACTCAGCGCAAGTCTGTGCCAATATTGGATCAATATCGGCCAATACTGAAGACTCCAATATCAATATTGTATCAAAAGTGAAAAGGTTGTATCAGGACACCCCTAGTAATAACCAAACTGCAGTCTGAGGCTGTAAAAAAGTTCCTGGAATGGTCAGATGAGATTGACTCCAGAGGTGAGAAATCCCCCATAGACCTCAACGATAAAACTTCAGTTAGAAGTTTAGAGCTGGTAATAAATGAATGACATTATCATTGATGCCTTTACATGACCAAAAGCAGCAAACAAGACCATCAGCTACAAAACCGATCATCTCCATGTACTGATCTATCATGTCAGAGTAAAGAAGTTACAGCTCTCCTGCTAAAACAGCCTTTGTTGACATTTTCCAAACCAAAGAGTCTCTACAGTCAACACCACTGACATTAGAAAACAGGAAAAGAAAATATTATTTCAAGCCACTATGAGGAGTTTGAACAGTTTCTGATGTAGTGTCACTCTTCTTCTGATGCCTCTTCATGACCTACATAGCAACAAGAAATGGCCACTTCTTTAGATTGAATTTTCTGATTCAGCAAAAACCAAAAGTTCTTCACAGCAGCTGCAAAGTGCCGTACTGTATAGCCCAAAAAAAGTTTTTATCTCCATAACTTATGTCTTTATGACAAATGTAGAGTATGAGTTTTACACAGCTCAACCATTACAGTCATAGCAAGGATCAAAGTACATATTTACTCAGTATTTAGGGCGTGGTAGTTTCCAGTGGAAGGTTGGAGCTACTTGCTTTCATTAAGGCGTCTCATCATCTGAGAGAAAATAAACCTGATTCGCTACTTTTTCTAGCTTCGCTTAAACACAATAAAAACACAATAAAATAACAGGAAACAGTACTACAGGTATGTCAGCTTATTTTCTGATCACTATCAAAGGGAACCCGGTGTATTAAATCTCTGACACCATCCTTTATTTTCTTTATACTTTAAGTTTTCCTCTCGACAGTTTCACAGGAGACGACTGGAGCACAAGGCAGAAGCCTTGTTGCTATGGTTACTTGCTGCTTAGTTCTCCTCCTGCAGTGAATTGGGACAAGTTTGAAGTGTCATCGGGTTTATCATACACCTGTGAGCAGATCGAAAATGAATATTTCCCAAGACAGAGATCTTGACAACAGCTGGAGCCAGCCTGTGGCACTTAAGTGCCGTTTGGCTAGAAACACTGAAAGCAAAACTCAAAAGGAAACATTTATATTTACAAAATATTGGGATTCTTTTAGTGATCCAGATTTTTTTCTTACCATTTCCTGAGCAACCACCTCTGGGACCTCATTCACCAAGTCAAAGGTGAACTCAATAGCTCCAGTGTCTTTGTACTTCCCCTTTAGCTTTTTAGGATCTTCTACCCACAACTTAAGAGCAATGGAGGCTTTCTTCCCATCGTCTTCCTCATTGAGCTCCACCCTCACGCCTGTATCCTCAGCAAAGAATGCATGATTCAGGAGGTCTTTGATGGAGTACCTGCAGGAAACACACAAACCTGAGTTACTGTACTAGCCAGCATGAAAGGTCACTGTGACAGTAAAATCCAAACCCACAGAAACATCAGCCATGCCAGAGCATAATACTGGTGCCAACGTCACAGCACAGTGACAAAAGCAAAACAACACAGTTCAGAGAAAAGGGTGAACCTGTGCTGACAAACAAGCTCTGTCACAAACCACAAGACACTGTCAAAGATCCCGGTCCATTTACCTTTCCTCCCATCTGTGACAAATACATTCCCCGATTATTTCCTTAATTTCTGGGTCACTGACTTTGCTGTAGCTGGCAGGTTTCACCCCCTGCAAAACAAACCAACAACATGTCACAGCTCTCCAAAAGACACACTTGGTAAAGCAGTACTTCTGACAAAGAGGAAGAGGGTACAGTCTGCAAAAGCAAAAATGTCACAGACAGACAGACCGAAACACATTTACTTCTAGACACAAGAGGACTAAAGTTATGTGAAAAAATAAATTCATCGATCAGACTGTTCGCAAAACTGTTTATATGATAATTTGCTATGTCATTATTACAATAAATACCCAACATATGACTGCACAAAGAATAAGACAAATAACAGGAAAAACTTAGCTGTAACATAAGACCAAAAAGTACCAATCAGATGGAAGGGTTATCAATATTTTTTATCATTAAGGCCCAAAATGCAATCTCATGATGTGGCAAAGCTGTAGCGCAACCATCTGCCACCACAGTTGTAGCTACAGTTTATATTACTGGCATAATTCGACGATGCTCGGCTGGCTGGATGTGAGCAAACACTGATGGTATCTCATAGTTGAGCAGTACAGTTCAGTGGTAATAAGACAGATGATGGAGCGATGCATAGAGGATCTTAACCTGCAAGGAAGGCTGGTACTGCTAGCTCTGCAAGTGCTAGCTCACGTTTGAAATTATTGATCCACAGACTCCGTGTTAAAGAAACTGTTACCTTTATACTAGACCATTAGCCTGAATTTAAATGCCTATTTAAATGACAATTAGTTGCTTTGTATTATCCCAAATGGCGACGACATTTAGTGATATCTCATTAACGTCACTTTGTAACCACATTTGCTGCTACAGAATAAAAGAGAAGAACTTTAAAGTTTCTACAAAAGTATATATAACTTTAATTTGTTATTGGATGCTCCACCTGAAGTGTGTGACGGAGAGGTATCGCAGGGTATTCCTTCCTGCAGCCGTCAGACTCCACAACAGAAACCTCAGCACGCAATAAACCATATCATTATTTATATTCTGTACATATGTAAATATGACTCGTACATATCTTTTCTTTTTCCTTAACTTAACTTTAAGTTTCTTTGTACTTTAATTTCTCTTTGTTTGTCTGTATGCTGCTGTAAATTTTGAATTTCCCCCTGTGGGACGATTAAAGGAACATCTTATCCTAATTTTCCATCTGTTGATTGTAAACGTCTCTTTTTTAGACAAAGTATAAGATTGGAGGACTTGAAATACTGCTTGGCAACATTTATTTTAAAGTATATATATATTTTTTATTTATTTTATCTATTATTATAGATTATTTATTTTAAAGTATATGATTATCTGGCAACTCAAGTCTATTTCCCAATCCCCCACTCAAACTGTGACAGTTGAGATGGCACTTGGAGGTATGACCATCTCTGAATGTGGACTCACACTGGTGACTTTGCGGTAGATCTGAGCTGCGTTTTGACATTCAGAGTAGGGGTACTCTGAGGTGGCCATCTCCAGCATGCACATCCCAAAGGCGTAGACATCCACAGCCTCATCATAGTGTTCCTCGTACATCTCCGGGGCCATGAACTCGGGAGTGCCTGCAGAATGAAATGTAAGAGAGGGAGATAAATTAGATTCTCGGATTTAGTTTGCAGTTCTTTGTCCTATTTCAGCTGGATCGATACCAGTGTCGAGGATGAAATTCAACGAAGATGCTAAATCATGGAACCAATAATCCCTCCATCACCTAATTGATGGATAAGAGCATAGAGAAATAAAGCTTTTGGATAGTCTGTAGAAATTTAACAGACTGACAGGACAGTCCACTAAACTGTGTTAAAATAGGCTTTTGATGGTCGAAGATAAACCGAGTTTCTCTGCTTGAAAACTATCAAAGATAAGATTTAGATAAAGTCATTACTGACTTTGATGGGGAGACATTCCAGCGAGAGTTAAAACTCATAAAAGAAGAGTACATCTTTGACTCTGATAGATCACGTTACAAAGAAATAACATAGGAATAAATAATTATTTGTTGTTCTGTATATACATGTAACTTTTTTTCCTATGTTAACCTATAAAAAAAAACATATGTCAGTGCTGTTTGAATACTTGTTACCACTTTTACCAAGTGCCCTAGAGGTATTATAGTATGGTGGGTCATTAAATCTAAAAAATAATGTGAGTTCTTGGGCTGTTGACTAACCAATAACACTTTTAGCAAAGGAGGCCCTCTTCAGCGTTGCTAGGCCCAGGTCTCCTATCTTCACTGAGCCTGTAGGACCAGTGATGAAGATGTTGTCACACTTGAGGTCTCTGTGGATGATGGGAGGAGCCCTTGTGTGGAGGAAATGGAGGCCTTTGAGGATCTGTCTGCACCAGCTCCTGAGAACTTTGGGCTTCATCACCTTAAAGCGCTTCAGATAGCTATAGGGAGAAAAAAACACCACAGAGGAGACGTGTCGGTTGTCACCGGGTAGCTATACTCTTTTTTAAAAACACCTTTAAAGAAAAAAGACAAACTAGCAATTAAGATCTGCTCTCTCCCAGACTTTCCAATGAGCTGTTAGTCTGTTGAAATGTTGTTGCTTAATTAGGCTGCAAACACACAGTCAATATGAATCCCCAATGACTCTTCTACTCGCAAACTAATCTCCTCAAACTGGCTGCTTGAGAGGTTTTTTTCTTTCTTTAGCCAGTCTGATGTTGGATTATTTATTTTTCTCAAATAATGAAGTTTCAGGGGGAGAAAAAGGCGCAAGTAAAAATAAATTTCTTGTTTAATGAATAACATATTTGAGCTTCAGGTTCCACACAGCATTTCATTTACTTGCAATTATGTGAGTCAATTGGTGTGAAACTGGATACCCATGATGTAGTCAGTCTAATGGCTATTACTGTCTTTGACCTTTTAGCAAACCAAGCGGTCAAAACCTTGCCAGGAAAGATAACCCCAGAAAAAAATAAAATTCGTACTGACTCACGTTTTTAGCGTCCCTGAGGTCATTAGCTCCGTCACCAGTACAATACACTTCTTTCCTTTCACAGGTGACTCCCAGAAGTCGTAGAACCGCACAATGTTGGGGTGCTGCAGCGCTTTCAACATCTCTGCCTCCTCTTTGAACCTCTGTCTCTCAGCTTTGGAAAGTTTTCGTTCCTGGGGTAAATGAAGAAGACAATCAGTTCTCCAAGATGAGAAATAATGACTTCCAAGGTCATCCACTCATTATTTCTTCATTATGCAGGAGCCTTATCGGAGGAGACACTGCGGCAGTGATCAATTTCATCCAGATTTAACAACTTTGGGTGGGCTGTGGAGGGAAAGGGGCTATCAGTCGATGTTTTATTGGAATTAAGCGGCAACAGAAGCTGTATAATACATGTTCAGCTTCCTGGTTTTCAATCAGGAGTGAAGCTCAGTCAGAACTGACCTGGCTCATCTGTGAAGTGAACACAAACATGGCATTTCTGGTGGGTAAACATGGGGGTCTGAACTATCTTTATATCACAACTGTGTCTAAAACACGCAGCACTGAAGCACTTACAACTACCAGGGGAATCTGGACTACATAGTTTGATTAAATATAATCCTTGTATCATCTTGTGTCGTGATCTGGACTCAGACAAAACAAAGATTCAAGTACAGCTCTGATGTGTAAGTGTGCTGTTGTCAGAGCTTATGAGGTCAGAGCATGAAAAAAAAACCTACATATCTACAACAAATTTACTGTACACATTTCTCCAGAGTTCAAATGGTACATCTTTGGGTGTGCAAGCCTGAGTGAATCTATGTATACTCAATCAATATTATGGCCCCTGCCTCCCCTGAACTGTTGTATAAATAGTGAAAGAGCTGACAACGAAACATCCTCTACATTTCTGTTTCTCTCCAGTCAGCATGGCAGATACGAGCAGACCGCCTCGGCCACGACAAATGCTGCACGACCTCCAGATTTGCTCTGCTGTTGTCCGAATACACACATTTAATCTGTAATGATCAGGGTGAACGCAGTATTTGTCCGAAATCATCCGTAATAATCTACAGTACATCTCTCAGCAGGGATTATTGACTGATGCCTGAGAATCAGATTTCATTCATAGCTCATGGCCACCTATGCAGTGCACAGTCTGATAAATCTTGAAGGATACAAGTCCAGCTGTAACTGCATTCGTAAAGCTGACTCTCAATAAAAACCTCTATTGAACAGACTGTTTTAATTCTTAGTCGAGTCTTACTTAATGGATTACTGATAAGTCTTTGCAGAGGGAGGATGTAGGCAGGGTGTGGCACGAAACGTTAACTGATGGCCTTTGAGATAATTTTGCGCAAAAACTTAAAATTGCACAAGCAGCATTACCTCATTTATCCGATTGTGTGTGAAGAGTGAGGACACAATTTAACATACAGCTCTTATTGTGCCGGGTATTAGACACTCAGCGTCTTACACTGTGTCCTGAAGTGAACCTTTCCCTCTCGCCTCTCTCTCCTCTCGCCTTGCTGTGTTGGTGCAGAGGGCTGCATCAGCAGGATTCACTCTCAAAAATACATCATTGTGTTAAATCTTCACAGCTTTAAATCCACATTTAGACTCATTTCCGAGCAATCAAACAAGATAAATAATGATGTCAGACATTGAAATGAGATCTCACAGCAGTAAAGGATTTTGGTATTTTACTGAATCATGTAGCAGAATTAGCTTATCTCTGGTAAACTACTCGCTCAGCAGATGTTTGATCATCGTTTAGTGGATGAATAAGTAACAAGATGAGCAGTCTGGTTTGCTCGACACCAGACACTAGCATCTCTTAAATCTGATTCTAGGACTCTGTTAGCATCTATGTTTTCTGGTGTCTCATGCTTAGTCCTCCCCCCAATCTCACACACACACACACACACACACACACACACACACACACACACACACACACACACACACACACACACACACACACACACACACACACACAAACACTCTGTTTGAGTTACAGTGGCTTTCTTTGAGCGAGGCACACAGACACAAAAGCTCTGAAGGGCAAGGCCTCACCTCCAGGGACTGAACGGTTGAATCATCACCATGTCTCTTTTTCAACCGCACACACATTTACACTTGCTGTAACGATTATAAAACACCGAACATAGGCTTGCCTTCTGCATATTCATGGATGATTTCATTTAAGCATCTGGAAGAGTTTTGAAATATCAGGACAGTTTCTGGTCGTTAAACTTGCGGCAAACTGAGGCTGATTCATGAGACGTAACCAGGAGACAGCTACCTTGTGCAAAATCGACTGAGGGCTCACTTTTGTTCATTCCTGAAAAAGATTGATTAAAGCTTCGCAACCAAACAAGCCCCATTACATGTATATTATTGTGCTAACATTTGCAAACCAGACTTCACTTCCATCCTTTGCTGATTGAAATCTATACATGAGCTGTTGCCAACAAGAGCTGTGAGATAAGTAAAGTGTTATAGTGATTTATTTCAGTGTCTGGGCCTGATTGAGTCAGGCTGTAATTTTTGTTACTCTTTCCCTTGGGACTGACAGAGTAAACACGAATGCTGCAAGAGCGTGACGACAGAAAAAAAAGCAGCATCTCTATTCATGCTGAAACTAAAATGAATCTTTAAAAACCTTGCTGCATGCTGGCTGTGCCTAGTGGTCACAAATGTTCTTCCTGTTGTCAAAACTTATATAATTCAAAAGTTCTCATGATACTGAAGCAATGACCGAGCCTGAACTATGTTACGTTGACGAGGCAGCCAGTACATTGATGCAGACAGGACAAAGTTGGGTCCAAACATTCACTGCTTAATAAAGCCTTTGTGTTTTTTTAACCATGTGACTGTGGCAATGTTTTATTTGGGAACCCAGAATAAGCGCATACTTCTCTAGTATATTGTTTAGTGTTTTAAATACGAACACTGGCAACTCCTTGATACAGATCTCTCTACATCAATCTGTTCTTATCCAAACTGATTATAAGATTACTACATACACAGTTAGATATTAGATACACAGTAAGCTGTTACCGCTATAAAGCTGTATGTTTGAATAAGTCCCATATAAACTTCTGAGAGATTACACCATCCACTGTTCATCTGCTGACAGCATGCGAAAGGCCTGCACGCTGTTAAAGAGAGCAAAGTGACTCCAAATGAACTAAAATTTGAGAAAGTCAGAGGAAAAAGAGAATGTAGACATCTTATTGATGGCTGGAGAATTGAGAGGGAGAGCTGGTTCAATGTGACCGCTGACAATAAATATTGAGCTCCAAGAATGCCCGCCTTACATTTTGCCCTGTGACAACACTGAACAGTCCTCCTCATCAGCTTAATGTTTTTTTCATTGGCTTCATCAGAGAGAATAGATATTTATAAGTTCATTAAAAGAAATAAGAAAAGAATAGGACTAAAAACATTATTGCTCTTCTTTAACAAAAAACTTACTAAGAACGTAGGACATATTAATGCCCATAACTACTGACTGGCTGATCAGTTTAGCCAGTGATAAGTAACTGTGTCTAGTCAGAGGGGAAAGACAAAAGACAACATTTAGCTTTAATAATACATCTATCAGAAGTGACACTTCATGAGCAATTTATCAACTATACATATTCATGGTTGGATGATGAGACTACTTTGCGCTGAAGTGCTTTGTATGTCCCATAACAATTGCAGGTCTACCTGGGCCCTGGGCGTCTCTGGCACCAACAGAGTGTGTGGGTATAGCGTCCTATAGGCCTACGTCTGACCACTAACTTTTAAGGCAGCCTATAGGGGAGAGTGGGGTAAGATGAGCCATTTTTCATATTTCATCATCAAGGCAGTCATAGTTTTGTCTCTAACTTTTGTATCTGCATATATTTCAAGATGTCGTGCATCCCTGCAAACCAACACAATGAGTGTAAACATAACTGTCTTGATAATATTGCATTCCAAAAAAAGTGGTCTCCTATGGTCAACTTACCCCGTGTTTGGGGTAAGTTGACCATAGGAGCAGGGTAAGTTGAGCGGTGTCCCTACTATCCCCCCAACTCTCCACCCCAGCCCTCCCCCACCTTCTCTCTCCCTAAATAACAGTCACTTCTTCACATTCATGTGTATTTTTAGCTATTATACGCTATTATTATTGCATATAACTGCTAAAAAGCTGTTTTGTAAAAAAGCTATTTTAACATGAGAATGTCTTTAAGTGATTCAGAACACTCACAGCTGTATTTTTGAAAAGAAAAAGTAACAAATTTCAACAATCTGAACTGAAACCCTGATCCTCTCATCAGACTTCTTTACTTTCTCAGTTGGTCCACTGGCTCAACTTACCCCAGAACTAGTATTATGACTTTATTAGTCCTCTACGCTAAAATGGTGGACTTTTGTGTTAGGTATGTTGTAGCTCATAGATACCACAATTGATGTATAAAACAAATTTAAAATGATCTTTTTTGGTCTGAACACAATTCTAATAAAACTTATGACAGACTAAATTCACTTTCAAGAGTTAAAATTGTTTTTTTTAAATTGGGAAATAAATGTCTAACCCCTTCACCCATGTGTTTCTAACCTTCACAGACTCCATGAATTGATGCCCATCTCCTAAATATTTGGTCACATGATCATTTCCAAGCAACAGGGGGTGGCTCAACTTACCCCACTCTCCCCCACCATTAGAAAATGAATGAATAGCAGATGGTGGATAAATTGTAGATTTTGTTTTATGAGAAAATTAACACACCCTAAAAGACCCACCTGTGAATAGAGCTGACCACTAACTTTTAAGGCAGCCATTACTGTTCTGAGAGAACAACTTCACTTATTGCCATGGAAACCATTGGCCAGTTGTTGACTGTGTAAACCCACCTGGAGTTCACACCACGCCACTTCGACCCAGGTGTCGGTGTCCAGACCTTTGTAGACCGTCTTGAAGGACCCCCTCCCCAGCTCAATGTCAAACTTGAGGAAGCGTCCCCCAGGTGAGGTGGACACCGCCTTCATCCCGGGCTCCTCTTCGTTCTCATCACTTCCTGCTTTACCTGTGACGTCTGAGGGCACGACCTCTGCCTTGGGCTCGCTCTCTCTCCTCTCCCCTTTCTCCTCGTCGGTGCTCGCGCTCCCCGTGGCGTTGTCCTTTAACCCCACCTGACTCTCAGCGCTCGAGGTCTCCTGGAGGCCGAGACGGGCTCCGTGTAAAACCCGGGTCCGACTGCGGTCCACGATGGTCCGCAGGTCGATGTTAAGCACCGGGCTGCTGTTGACACACTCCGCCGTGTCGAGCGGCTGTTCCTCGGAGTCTGACACCCAGAGACTCCGGCGGATGAACCTCTGGCGGATGAGCCCCTGGTAGTCCGTGGACGGGTAGGCGCTGGGGTCACTCGCCCCTCGCAGGGCTTCATTCTGGATGTTGACATTGTGGTCGGTCCCGTTCTCATAAACAGCACTGCGGCGGGCATTCGCATTAATGTCCGAGTCTAAATTCGGCGCTGAAGAGAACGTAGACCCCAGCGGCGGCTCTTTTCTCGACTCTTCCGCCGAATCCATCCCTGCGAACTTGTTAAACACTCACACCGGCGTCATGGTGCAAGGGAGGAGGATGAGCACGCGCCTCCCCGCTGGTGGGAGAGTTTGCTGCCTACCTGCAGCTCGCGCATGCAGTGACGCAGTTTCCCAGCTCGGGACGTATGGCCTTATACGCCTCGTGTTTGTTTAGGATACAGAGCATCCCCGCAAAAAAAACGTCCAAGTCGGAGGAGGATGCGTGCAATGCTCCGTGCCACCTCACGCGCCGGTGCACCTTGCTGCAATACGACTCAACTCGCGCCTGATGTCATCCTCTATAAGCTCACGTAAACACTTTCCTCCACATTGCATAAGTCCCCCTCTATACAAAAAGCATCTTTCCTCTGATATATATCACTACAGGCCGTGATGTTTAGGCAGTGCCACGCGCTAATCCCCCCCAAAGACACGTCACGGGACGGAGTGCGCAGCTGTCATCCATGTAAACATGCACCGAGCCGGGATCCGGTTCATGCAAATCAATTGCAGGTGTTCCGGGTTGAAATGTGGTTAAGTCCCATTAATAAGGGCGACCTCAGCTCGTCTTCACGCCTCCTTTCTTTAGCCATCCTCACGTGCATTTTATTCCCCTCACAGCATGATGGATTATCAGATTATGCCACTGCGGCACACTTTCCCTCAGGTTGAAACTGGACGCTCTCTCCCTCAGCGCATCTGCCACAGCTACAACCACTGTCGTCTTCCTGAATTTTATCTTTATTTTCTCAGGTTTGGGGGGGAAATTGGATTATTTAACAGCACAGCCCACGCCCCTAGCAACAACACGTATCCAATAAGTCTCCACGCTTTAGGCGGCACCCTCAGTCTCTCGTGACACAGGCTGTGTGGACCACACCACTGTCCGCCCTCATTGTGACGTGCTAAGCCTCCAATGGAAAGATGTCTGTGTAAGCCTTACCTCCACAAGGGACGCTGCTAGGAATCATGGGCCACTGGAGGAGGCGCCCCGGCCCCCCATCCAAATATTATTGTCATCCACATGGAGCCAGGGCAGGGAGGCGGGGGAGAGCGAGAGCTTTTAAAGTAGTCATGTGTCTGTGAAATGAGCCAATCTCATTTAATTTTTTTAAGAGAAAGCTGAAAGACTTGGAAATAGGGGAGACCAGAGCTTGTTGTCACATGAGTAAGTAGTCACATTGCAATTATCTTTGCCACCAGAGGGCGCAACTAAAAAGTGGAATTCTAGTTTTCTTCCTTTACATGGTCAGGGGTCGTGTCCTGTCTGAGAAGAGAAGAGCACATTGTGAGCTGAGATGAGCGCCAGTTAAGCATTTCGCACAACCCAAAGTAAAAAAATGTAACCCTATATTTTTTTAAAATAAGCTTTTTCCAGATAAAAATCCTAGCAGTGATACGTGTGGACTTGTTAGAGGACAGATTAAGGCGTCCTGTCATACCTCAGTCATTGTTCTGTTTTAAACTAACTTTAAGCTAGAGCTAGAATTAGCAAACATGGTAGTTTGGGGCGACATGTCTCAGTCATCTTGGGGTTAGTTGTCACATGTTCAAAAGGGATAAAAATCAACATAGAGAGTCTTCTTATCAGCAGTTGTCATATTGAAATTTTATATTATTCATATTATCATATTACTTTTACAGAAAAAAGAGTGGTTTAAAGGAGAGGAGAAAGTGAGAAAACATGGTCAGGAATTACAAAAGAAAAACTGAACGTGACGGTGTAGTACCTGACAGGATGTTGAGGGCAGTCAGACAGGTGACCCTAGCTAATAAATCAATCTGGAGGACAATAAAGGACTTTAATGTCAACTACCATACCTTGGCTCAGTACTGCAAAACATTCACCCCAGCCTAAATACAGAGTCAGACAGCTCTCCAAACTCCAGAGCATGCTATATTATATTTTATGTTAACGTTTGTTCAAAGACTTTTTCCAGCTCATCGATAAACATTTTCTGTGCCTGACTTTGATGTTCACTTTGAAGTAAAAAAAATGAGAACAACTATAATTTCGTCCTTGTTTTAGTAGCTACAAAATCCACTGTGACATCTTACCCCATGTAGTGAGACAACTTACCCAAAGGTGGGGTAACATGTCACATGTTCAGACTCTCTATTTGATTACTTATAACTCTGCACTGACACAAGATATGAAAATGACGTGAATATGAAATATATACGTGAGACTTTGGTCTTTCATCTGGTACACATTTTGTTTACATACGATGTATTGATTACAAGTGATATATAAGAGTGTAAAAAGTGTGACAACAAGCCCCGGTCTCCCCTAATCTAAACTTGGCAGGCACACCCGAATGCAAATGTTTTGATTCATTCTTATTTCTAAATGATTCTGATAAATAGCTGCTGCTTAACTTCTTATGTGTAGGTTATGGACTACATATATTGTATGAGTGTGACTGTCTTTATGTAAATGCTGTTCACTGCTGCTGTCTTGGCCTGGACACTCTTTGAACACATCACAGTGAGGTTTTCTCGTGGTTAAATGAAGGTTAAATCAAAAAATGGACTGTTGTTTTCAATCACTGTGATAGAGATTGTTATGAAATTGTTTTCTTTTTCGTGGAATAGCTTTAAATACTTTTGATACCACAAATACTACAGTTTCACTACTTCTTGATTGAATAATTCAGTAAAGCTCAACACACCCATTGAGCCAAAGACGACTGTTAGACGTCTAGTTTTTTTTTTTAGACTTGAAAAACCATCTAGATTCTGTATATTTTTAGACATCATTCAGATGTTGCACTTTAACCCATTATTCAAGAACTATTTATTTCAAAAAGCAACTGTGAACTGCAGAACTGATCTCCAAGTACTTAAGCAAAGTAATTATGATAGCCGTTGAGAAATATACAGTTAGACCTCTGTTAGCCAGCTAGTCTAAACTTGGTCTAAATTTAGACATCTAAAAAACGTTCATTTTTAGACCTGTGGTAGCCTGATTTTAGACCAGTCATCCAGGCTACATTTAGACGTCTATTAGACCTCTTTTAGACCAAAATATGGTCAGTGGGCAGTGAGAGCATCCAAAGTTAAAGCCAGGTCCTCAACAAACAGGTTAGTAAATCTGTATAATCAACTTTCAAACATCATCTGATCTAAAATGGTCTCATCTCTGTGTGACAAAACTTAAAGCATAAAGCATGGTGTTAAATCACTTCAGCACAAATGCACTGCATAATTATAAAAGCTGCATTTTCAAAAGTTATTATTGAGAGAAATAAGAAATAGACAATTTAAGTAAATCTTGAGAAAAGTTTTTCACAATCTTCATCAAGTTGCCTTGAGGTGTGGTTTAGTTTGTAAAGTACAAACCACTTTAATGTGGAAGTCAGGTAGGGTTAGGAATGTTCAGGCTGGGAAATTTGGTGTCACCTGCATCAAAACCAAATTTGCTGATGTTGCTCTTTTTAGAGGAAGTCTGGGCACAGAGGCTGCACTGTCATTGTTCATCTTTTTTATCTTTCAGTTTGTGTTGATTTTGGCTTCTCCTGGACAGAGCTGTACCTGTCATCTATCTGCTGATTTTTCCCTTACAGGCTTTTCCTTAGTATCTCACACTTCCTGTTAACAGATGAATGAATAAACTGGTGGAAATCTTTGTCATGGAAAAAAAGCTGTAGCATCACAACAGCTGTTACACCCTCAACCTACCAGAGATTTTAGACATGGAAAAAAACTTTATGTAAGATGTGTCCATGCTGAAGTTTGTGTTTGCTTTTGTAGCTCATATAGAGGCACCCATGTTAATTTCAATCTGTTTAACCAGCCAAAAAAACTCCTCACAGGAACTTTAAACTCTGACTTGTTTTAGCTGCAGATTAATGAAATTTGAGTGTGAAGATAGAGGGTGAATACAACAATGACAGAATTATCACTAAAGGCCACAGAGGTTTCTATTTACACTCTTAGGACCATCTATGAAAGACTGTCTTGATTATTTACAAGGTCAGGCTTAAGGGTCAATTCAGCTCTGATCTCCATGGAAACAGCGACAATAAAAGGAACCATTCAGGAGGTTTGGAGGGTCAGCTTACAATGCAAATGATAAACGTAACAATGTGCCTGGTCATCCTTTTCATTCATGCAGTTTCATTTCCCTGTAATAAAAGACAGCATGCGTGTAAAGATTAGTCTTCTGAGTGAGTGTGCTTCCTTTTTATCTCCATGTTGCCTAAAACTAATAATAGATTTCGTAACATGCAGAAAGTGTTGCCACTCACCAAACTTTCTATCTAAAGCATTAGTACAGGAACTCTTGTGTGACAATTGCATAGTTTTCGAAAACTTTCACAAACTTCTGTCATGTATGGAGAATCAAATTGTCATTTTTGAGAAGGCAACTATAATTATTATTATCAAGACAGTTGTGTTTACACTCATTCTGTTGGTTTGCAGGGATGCACAACATTTTGAAATATATGCAGATACACTAGTTAGAGACAAAACTATGATTGCCTTGATGTAGTGATCCAAAATATGGAAAATGGCTCATCTTACCCCACTCTACCCTATAGATTTTAACTTCCCTAGATCTGTTGGCAATATGTTTACATTGTACAAAATTTTAAAGAAATGGGGGTTCAATGCATAATGTGAGGCTATAGCAAGCTTTAATGACTAATGGCCATGAAAAACCCAATACACTCTGCTTCAATTCAGACACCTGTGGGTGCAGTTTATACTAAGAATGGGTTTGGATATTATAATTAACATTTTTAAATTGCGCAAAAGATAATTCAATATAAATGTTATAGCTGCTTGCAGATGTTAACATTTTAAGTTTATCTCTTGAAAAGAATCCATCTAAACGTGTGTCTAAACACTTCAATCTGTGTTTTGGCAAAAAGCCTGGGGAGGGTGTAAACCTGAGTCACTCCCTCTTGGTACCAACCTGCAGTACCACATTACGCCGCAGGGTGGCAGCAGAGAGTTAAAACCTCTTGTCCCGCCTGTAGTTTAGACTGCGGCTGCAGCAAAGTAAAGTTCCTGGTTTACATACGTGTTGCCCACGTCCGGGGTTTCGGTTCCAGTGCGGGGAAATTCTTCTATCAAATTCCTATTTTATCAAGTGGTCTGCCTTGCCCGCACTTTCTGAATCAGCCCACTGTGGATGAAGGACAGCCACCCCCATGTTGGCTGGAGGGGCGGTAGTCTGGAGCTTATCTACCCACTCTCTTCGTCGTCACGGCAGGCTTTTGTATACAGTTAACTCCTCTGCCCCGCAGGCTGGACCACCGACTTCTGAGAGCACCGCACCACACATGACCGACCTCTTCGGTATTTGAGACGGTTTAATTTTATCAAGATGCCCGCGGACAACTTGGAAATGAACGGTGATGCTGATCGTAACGGCGAGACGGAGGTAAGGCAGCGGGTGAGTCCGTTAGAAAGCACAGCGTGTAACCAGCTCATATATCGGGATGAAAAAAACCAACTAATTTCCTGTTTGGACTCAGTCGGGGTCCATTCACACACAGAGTTAAAGATAAAAGACACCGGCTACAGTCAGAATTGATGCCTCAAGGGTTTCCAGCCTCCCTCCCATCCATCGGACACATCTTTGTCTCGTTAAATGAACACAAAAGTGTCCGAACAATTGTCCGGTGTTTGAGGAATTCATGAAGCTTATGGGACCGGTCAGCGGCTTGGATTAACTCTTTTGTCCGGTAGTTTGAGAAGTAGGCTGGAAACTTGTGTTTTTCCGTGTGTGTTGTATCGTTCCCTCAGTGTCAGTTTACATGTAGCTAATGACAGACGATACAGAGAGAGGAGCATGTGGGTGCAGGGTAATGTCAATGCTATAATAATATAGGTTTGAACCCAGGTGGTTCAGTCTGTGACCCAAATAAAGGCTCAGATCTCACCAGAGGGGTTCAAAGTGCGGTTTGTAGGGGAGACCGGGGCTGGTTGACACACTTTTTACATTAATCGATTCTTGGGATCAATACATATTTCATTTTCATACTTTAATTCATTCAGTTAATATTTAAAACATTCAATACAAACAAGGACAAATCTCAAACGTGAATGAAAAGGAGCAGAAAGGAGAAAACTCTAATGGAGTCTGCCCCGCTTTCATAATCCACTGAACACATAATGAAAATAAACAACAGCTGCAGGCAAACATGCCTTTTTACAGTCCATTATTTTATATTTTCAAAAACAACTAATAATTCGTATCGCTCTTTTTTGTTAAATGAAAATTGTCTGGATGGAAGTTTTGCATGCACTTCAACACAGTAGCTCAGATATGGAACAATAATCGAATTATATATAAGAGGCATATATAAGAGGTACAAAGCTTTATCATCTAAGTAGTCCTTTACTTTGTTTAACATAGCAATCGTTTTTGCTATTTTCACTCTTATTCCATTAATATGTGATTACCAGGTCAATTTATCATTAATAATAACACCTAAAAAATGTTATTTCATTTACTCTATTAATTTCAATACCTTTAGTATTTACTGAAGCATCAATGTTTTTGCCTTTGAAACACAATAGTATAAAGTTTGTTTTTTCAATATTTTAAGATAATATATTTACATCAAACCAGTGTCTAATTTTAATTAGGCCTGAACGATATATCGTTTGACTATCGTCATCGCGATGTACGTGTGTGCGATAGTCACATCGCAGAGCCTGCGATATTGGAGGTGAATGAACTCATTTAATTTCAAGGGTAACCGACTGAGATACACTCCATGTGACTCTGCATGTGCTGTGCAGCGATCCACCAATCGCCTTCGTCCTTAACTCAGTTGCCAATCAGACTCACTTCTCAGTTGCCAATCAGACTACCCTGCCAGCTGTCAATCAAAATCAGGGAGGAGAAAACCCACCCCTGCACATGTTCTGCACATGGAGGGAGACGTGTGTCCGCTGAGAATTACTTTCGGAACTTTACTCATGACTGTTAAGCTCAACAAATAAGAACTGTATGGGTTTTAAATTGTACATTTCCGTGGACCACTCTACTATAAGCAGTGCGCGTTTTGCGAGGTGCATGCAATTCTCGGAGGACATGCGTTTCTCGGCACAACACCGCTAACAACAACAACAACGATCGCAAAATGAACAACGAACAAGCGAAAACCACCGAAAATGAAGATTTGTTGCCAAAAAGAAAAGGAAAGTCAGTTATCTGGAATTATTTCGGTTAAAAGAAGGATGATGTCGACCAAAACACGTCTTCTGTGTTCACCTGTTGCCACAATAACGTCCCAGCACAATAAAAGCTAAAAATATCTCTGAGACACACAGAAGCCGTTCTACTAACATTCACAAAAAGAGGTAAGATCAGAGCAGATTAACTGTCCTCAAGATTTCAGCAGTGCAGCATAACATTAAGTGCTATTCAGGTCATCTGGTGAAAATACTGTATTTTTAATATCGCAATATATATTGCAGGGTTGAAAAAATCGCAATATTATTTTTTTCCAATATCGTGCAGCCTTAATTTTAATATAAAGTTAAAGATTGTGCTCTTCTCAGACAGGACACAGCCCCTGACCATGTAAAGGAGTAAAACTAGTATTCCACTTTTTAGTTGCGCCCACTGGTGGCAAAGATAATTGCAATGTGACAACTTACACATGTGACAACAAGCCCCATTCTCCCCTAAAGTGATTACAGTAAAGGATGTAAATATAAGGGTAATGCACCTACCTTCAATAAAACATCTTTGTATGTCTGAAAAAAAAAGTTAAAATAGAAATTAGATAATATGCATTTTGCTACTTTTTATAAAACATAATACTTAAATGATCAGCAGAGGGGAAATTAGGTTGTAGAAGCAGCACAAAGTCAATAAGAATAAAATGAGAGTATGAGAAGAAAAAATGATACCCACAAGTATTAGATAGAAGTAGAATAATGAAAAATAAAAATGTGAGTTAAAATAAATCAATGAGATAAAAATAAGTGGTATATGTAACAGTTATTATTATTTTGTTACTGATAAAAAGAAAGCCATGGGAAAAGTAAAGTAATACACCACAGGAAACTGATAACTAGTTTTACCTGATATCAACACTTCTAAAATGAGGCGCCCTCTGTAAGCCAGAACTTGTAACTTTTTGTTTGTTTGCGATAAACTGGGTGTTTTTCCTCTTTTTAATGGCATTTAACCCACTTTTATTTTTATTTCTTATAGGAATTTAATAAAACAACTTTGCCAGTTTGATTTTGGAGTGGAAAAAGACACACAAAACAAACGAACAAACAAAAAAAACATTAAAAATGTAATGTTGGACCTTTTCCTTGGTGTCAGGGTCCTCTTATATTTTTGGGATCCCCTAACCATTGACTAACTTTGCATCATTCCTTATCCAAACTTTATTTTAATACTCAATTTTTCTATTTTTAAACCATCAAGACTTAGATTGACATTTTGTTGTCCCTATAGTTTTTCTTTTCTGATGCTCACTCGTTTCCTCTGCTGCACCAACACACACACACCTCATCTTCCTGCTCCCCTTCCTGCTCTTCTTTTTCCAACTGCGGTTTCTTGATTGTTCAAACTGCTCTAGCACAACATGGTGAGGATACAACAGTCCCTTCTTGACACATCTTTGGCATCTGCAACCCTGTGCACTCCCAATTTTTGCTGTACATCGATCGGAGCTCTCAGTGAGCTCAGATTGTTAAAGTGAGGAGGGGAAGGGCAGAGCACAGGAGGAAGGAAGGGAGTGAGGAGACATAAGACACAATAATAAGTGCAATATGGCAGATAGCACAGAAATCATTTAATCTGAATCATCTCATCTTCAGAACTGGGGGACATCAAAAGCATGACTGAAATCAATACTCAATTGATCTCCCGGCCCTAATGTAACATTTGTCAAAGTTAGGAAAAGTTTAGACTTTTTTTAAGGAAGCAGATTTATAAAAAAGATCATAAATATTGAAGAAAATCTTAATTCCTCTTTTAAACCTTCTAAATACTTGACTGCTCCTGGAATGATCATAAGAAATTTGGAATATTATAACGTAGTTTAATTTATAAAATACTGTGAATAGTTGAAGGATTTAATGCTCTGGCACAGAAATGAAGAGTGTAACAACTTAAAAAAAAAAAAAACATACAGTATCCAGTCCTTATGTAAGGCATCATCTCAAACCTCTCTCCAGTGACAGACACTAAGATCCAGTTAGTTTACTTGTTTGGAACATTGTGTTATGTCCCAAATGTCTCCTTCACGCAAGTAGGGATTTTATTCAAGGGAAAAAAAAGACTTGGCACACGAGGCAAAAAGGAAAAAATGAGAAAAGGAAGTGAGATCACTGATCCCTGGGTTGCTCCATGTGGGAAGTGACATACACCAGCTGCAAATGGAGCTGCTGTAGAAGAAGAAGTTAACTAAGGGGTATGGTGGCTTATAGTGGTTCCTATGACACTCACATGTTGGCGCACCACCAGAGCACTTTTTTCCTCTGTGGCCTGGCGCTCCCCCAGAGGTGTGGAAAAAGGAACGTGAGTCGAGCCTGAGGGTGTGATGCTGCCAACCTGACCATAAAGAGGTCATTGTTGGACAGTTGAATGCCACTCTGGCACCCTGATCACTACACTCATATGAAACATTTAAGGGTTTTAATGGGGGCTCTTGTTTACAGGATGTTTGCATTTGACCACATCCTTATTTTGTTTAGAAGATAACTTTTTCTCTTGAAAAACAGCCGGTTGTAAGTTGCGGCGCTTATGGCCTTGTGGTTTAAGCGTCACATATACAGAGCCTATAGTCCTAGATGCAGGGGTTGAAGTTTGATGCAGGTGGTTCAACCCCTAGTCGTGATCTCATGACCTATGTCTCTACTCTCTGTATTTCCTGACTCTGTGCAGCTGTCCTATTGGCGGAAATTGAGGACTTTTCCGCCCAAATGTTCTCAAACTTAGCTTAAAAATGGAGGCTGTAGCATCAGAATTTTCTCCAGAAAACATGGTGGTTAATCCAGCTGATGATAACTTCAACACAGGGCAGCTATGAAGTGTAAATAATGAAACCAGCTACTAAGACTTCCAGAGAAGCTACTCTCTTTCACTGCCATGTTTCCACAATAGTACAGAACAGACACAAGAGCTTTTGAATTTTGTGTGTGCAGAGTGAAACACACCAGTGAGAAGTTGAGGAAGAACCAGAGTGATTGTTGTGTCATTTCTGCTTCTGCAAAACAGGCCCATTCAATGAAAACGATTCACATCCTTTTTATCCTCATTGTGGTATTTATTGTGTTTTTTTTAAACTGCAGTTTCACAGCGAGACAAACTCAACTTTTGCCCTTCCTGCCCCATCAAAATGGAAGGATTCCTCAACATGACATCCTGTTATTGTGTTTAAATGGCACGAGGGATTGTGAGTCTATGGCTTCGCATGATAACATGTTTTACATGTTTGACAAAGGACTTTTTAATCTAAATCATGATCAGTGAACTCAGTTATAGTAGTGATAATTCTGAAGAGGGCCCCTCATTTCACACTTGTTGTGTTTGTCTTCAGTTTATAAGTTTCCTCCTCACTCACTTGTACTCTTGGATTTGGGTGCTAACCGTCCCGGCACACATGCTGTATTTTAGGTGTCTGACCTGGTCAGTTGAACCGAAGGATGTGACTTGGCAATTTATTTTTAAACTCTGAGCTGAACGTACCTCAGTGACCTGCTAGGTCACTTATGTTCCTGTTTAATTCAACCCCCAAACACTTTCACTTCCATTAATATCTTTCACAGAAAACTGACTTCTGTGGTTTGAGGTATTACTCTACAGTTACCTGCTCTGATACTGAAATTTACTCTGTTTTTAAATGTAGTTGTTTTGTTTTTAAAATAGTGCTTAAAGTGATAGATACATAATTAAAATCTTGTGAAAATGTCCAGTTAAACTTTATATTCTTTTTAAAATATAGAACATAAAAGAACAGTAAATATAATTACACTGTTTTTCACAGATATCAGTTATTTACTGCTTGATGTGATCCTAAAATGAAGATATATAAACACAAAAACAGGGTGCCACTATAAACCACATGTATGTTAAATAGTTTCAGAGGACAGTGCTAATGTAAGAACTAAATAAGTTTATCTTAAATGTGAATTTGGAAAACAAATATTTGTGTCAGTTTGGATTTTTCCCTTCACTGGAAAAACCCACTAATGGTATTTTCCAAACACACAACAGTTTCGTTTTTATCAATTCATATAACTCCTGCTTGTAATTCTGAAACAACAGAGAAAGAGAACCTTCATTTCCTAACTTCAGAAAGTAACTTCTTAAAATACCAGGTTTACACAATCTCAAGCACCTGAGACCTATACTTTTGCAGATAAGGGTCACAGTAGTGAAAGCAAAACTCTTTTAATTTCTGGTTTATATCACAGCAGCAAACAGATGAAGTTTTCTAGCATTCTTCATAACGGTCCACGGTCAAAGGAGTGATTAATAATAAATCCTACCCTGACCTAGCCTGTATCACATTGCCAGCTTTCACCTGCAGTATGTGTCATCCTCTGAGTCATACTGATGTCAGTGTTTGTATTTGTCTTTAGGTACCGCTGCGAGGCCACTCAAGGAGGCAGCAGAGCCCTCTGAACATGAACCATTATGCCAATAAGAAGAGCGCAGCAGAGAGCATGCTCGACGTGGCGCTGCTGATGGCGAATGCCTCACAGCTGAAGGCTGTGCTGGAGCAAGGACCTGACTTCACCTTTTATGTGCCTCTCATCACTCTCATCAGCATCTCTCTCATCCTGCAAATCTTAGTGGGGATCCTGCTTATTTTTATAGGTGAGGCTGCACATTTCCTGTTTGGCATTAAAGGGATATTCCGGTGTGAAATTAATTTTGGGTCAAACACACAGTAACACCGAGTTAGACACCCCCTCGAGAGATGAATGTTGCTGACCGCTTGCTTCTCTAGTTATACCAACTTTAGTAACGACCACAGGAAGCAACCAAACAGCACTCTATAGCCACAAATAATGCTCAGAACAGCACCTAACTTCATCAACAGAACATATAGGGTCCCAGCCACAGCACTAGCCACCAAACATCTTTTTAACTTTTCCTTATTTCTTTAGCAAAGAGACTAAACACAACTCACCTACTCTCTTCCAGCAACCACTTGTTTGTAGCGAGACCTCGGGCCAGTCCATTACGGACTACAGCAGGGTGACACAGCTCAAGGAAGAACATTTATGATCATAACTTTATTAACTCCTTCAAGTAATAATCATCAAATTAATCATTTTGCACTGCAGTCGCAGTACTTCTTCTGCCTTAGCGTCTCGGTCTGATTGCATTTCCATGAAGAAATGATCATAAATGTTCTTCCTTGAGCTGCGTCACCCCGCTGTAGTCTGTAATGGACTGGCCTGAGGTCTCACTACAAACAAGCAGCAGCTGGAAGAAAGTAGATGAGTTGTGTTTTGTCTCTTTGCTAAAGAAATTAGGGAAAGTTAGAAAGATGTTTGGTGGCTCGCGCTTTGGCTAGGACACTATATGTACTGTTGATGAAGTTAGGTGCTGTTCTGAGCATTATTTGTGGCGTTTTGGTTGAGGTTTGTTTATGGCTCCTCAGACCACTGTGTATTGCTATCGTGCGGTCGTTACTAAAGTTGGTATAACTAGAGAAGCAAGCAGTCGGCAACATTTATCTCTTAAGGGGGTTGCTAACTCAGTGTTAAGGTGTGTTTGACCCTAAATTAATTTCACGCCGCAATATCCCTTTAACTACGTGTGATTCGTTTTTCCTGCTCTACTAGACTACAAGATAACGTTAAGCAAAGAAAACTTACAGTGTGGATTTTGTGGCAAAGCATTTAAACCTCCAAAACTACATGTGACATTGAATTATGACCGCTCTTGTCACATTATTGTCACTTTACAGCTAAAACTCATGGTTGACATACAGCATATATATGTGCATCTGTTATGGAAACACAGTTGATCCTGGTGTGTGCTAACAGAGTGTTTTTACACCACTTTATACATGGCATGCTGTCATTGTTAATATAACACATGGACAAGTTAACCTCAGTTTCTCACTTTGTTTTTTTCATTCTGGGCTCTTTCATGAGTAACTGATCGGAGATTTCAGTGCAGATTTACTTTAGGATGGTTTTTGCACAAAATTTGTTTATCTTGTTTATCTATCTTATCACAAAACAAATTTATCTGGTGTCGAATTTCCTGAGGCTTGGAAACATAGCAAAAAGCTTGTCTTCCTATACATTGCTGTGCTCTCCCCTCCCCCCTCTTAACTTTGTCCTTATTATAGCCTAACAGAGAAAACTATTGTGACAGAGGTGGGTCAAGAGAGCCTCACCAGGAAGGAAAGGACATCTGTTAGCTGTCTCTGCTGCATCCAATTTAGGAGAGCTCTATTAGCTTTAAGAAAAATGTGACAGGAAGTTCGGCCGAAACTAAGAAAGCAAGAGACAGTATGTTAGTTTGGACCAGTTTGGTATGTGGGAAGCAGATGGTAATTATCCACCTGAGGGCAGAGCTGTCAGATGGTGTTAATCTATATCTAAGAGTTTAGCAATGATTACTTCACTGATGATCTAACTGCTGCTCTGTGCTGCCCCCTGTTGGAAAAGGGAGCTGACTTCCAATGGCTGAGAAAAGTCCTGGGGCTCTATTTTGGTGCCTCGCCGGAGATCTGCCGCAAGCGCAGCGTCAATCAGATCCGCCGCGCTGACAAGGCGTTCCCAAGCACATTTTGGTATTTTGGTGAGCCGCGCAGCCCGGCGTAAGTATCCCCCCTCCCTAACTCAGCTCCTCCCAGCACCATAAGTCGTAGAAAGGGCGGTTAGTGGGTTTAACACAGCCGAGACCTGTTTTCACCAATCACATAGGCTCCTCTCCTTGCCTTTAAATCCGCCACAGGCGAGGCGTATTACTATTTTCATGAAGTAGTCAAAGAGATCAAGAGATGTCTTAAGACAGTAATGCCACAAGATGGCGACAGAGGGCAGCTCCTCAACAAGTGTCCTCCACACTCTCTCATATGAGCACAGATGGATTTAGTGTGCGTAATGTTGGACCCAGTGGTAAGACAAACACCCTTTTCCACAAATAAAGACACTCACATAAAGTTGCTCATATTCAAACCTCACGTGACAAAGGTCGGTTGAGCGCACAGATCACAACATAAACTCCAAAAATGGCATAAAAATCGGAACCATCTGTGCGTAAATGACGCATCGCGCTCCGTGGCCTGGCTCTTTCTTTCATAGATGTTGGCATATAAAATAAATTTGGCTCACAAAACTGAATATTATAATATCCGTATGTCGGCTTAAAGTAGATAACGCATCTGAGCACTGAAACAAATCATCTGTTCAGCCGCAGCAGCAAGCAAGACGGACAGAGGACACGGAGACGTGTCCAGGTCGAGCTGTGCGAGAAATAAGAGGAAGAGGAAGAAAGAAAAGGAGGGAGACGAATTACATATCGAGTTAACTTCATCATGTGTGAATATTTACTAGATATTTAATTTAATTTGATGCGGTTTCAGCTGTGTTGATTCGGTCAGGTTGTGTGTCCAAACGCGTGCCAAACGCGCTCATCAGATCAGATATAGATCAGAATATATCTATATAGATCCAAATGTATGTGCTGACTCACATTAATAGTTGATGATGATTATTTATTGCACTGAAATGTGCCTGACACTGTGGAAACCTGCCAGTGAGGCATTAGTGACGTATGTCGATACGCCGCCGGTCTACCAAAATACTACTGGACCAGCTGCGTTCCGCCTTGCGCTGAAAGCTGACCAGGTTTGAATCGGCGAGCTTTCAGCGCACTTTACACGCCGGTGGCGAGCACGAAAATGTCACTGCGCCTTCTGATTCTGTCGACACCTCCCCCTGCCACACCACCACGCCAAGCTTGGCGGATCTCGGCTCGCCTCCGTGCGGCTCATGCCACGAAAATACCAAATTGGCCTTACGCTGGGCTCCGCCAGACGAAAATACAACTGCACGGGGCTCGCCGCCTCACCGGCGCGAACGAAAATAGAGCCCATGATGTAAACTCTGTCTTCTCTGTGTTGTTAGTGAAGTGGAACCTGAATGATGAGCGCATGCACTACAGGCTGAACATCATGGAGAACGTGGCCACAGCCTTCGTCTTTATCATAGTCGTGGTCAACGTCTTCATCACAGCCTTTGGTGTGCAGCGGCCCAACACGAGCAGCTAAGCAACATCTGGATGACTTCCTGTGCCTACTGATTGACTCAGTGAAGATGGACCTCTGCATTTTTGTAAATGGACGGGATGTTTCATTCATTCATTCACCAAAAGAAAAATGGCATGCATGATACGTCTGTCTGTCTGTCTGTCTGTCTGTCTGTCTGTCTGTCTGTCTGTCTGTCTGTCTGTAATTCAACCTCTCAGGCTTAAGAAGACCAACATACCCTGAGGATCAGGTGACGTTACGCACATGTGTGTGTATGTGTGTTAAAGGGGTTCACTTCCTCTCTAACCATGGCTTTACAACAAATTTGAGATTAGTTTTTACTTCATGTGGCAGTTCTCTAGTGTTTATTTTACCTCTTTTGATGCTCAGGTTGATGATGCCTTTCCCTGTAAAACAAACATATCAGGAGCAATACACTGTCAGACACAGCCAATGTGAACATATCCTGAGAAAACAAACAAAAAAATACAACAAAAGGTTTTTCTCTTTAGTGTGTGTATACATCTGAGGCATGCATAAACCAAACCATAAAGAAAAGCCTTTAACCACAGCATGATCCAAATAAAATCTTACCATGAAGTGTATCAACCAGGAGCCTTCTTCACCAACTGCTGCTAATGAAGCGTTACATGAATAAACAGCTTTACAATGTGGGAAATCTACTATAAACAGTGTCACAAACCTTATACTGTTAATGGACTCTTGTTACTTCTTGGATAAGCATTCTCTAGTGTGTGATGTTTCTTTTGAATTACCTGTATGTATTAGTTTAAGTGTTACTGAAGTGTATTGTATAGTTGATATGTGCTTTTTTAAAATCACTTTTTTAGTACCAAAAAGTTAAACAGCTTTTACCATGTGATCTTTACAACACACTGTGATGAATCTCAAATGAATTTTATAAATAAAGCTACAAACACAATCTGATGTGGTAATTGTACTTTTTAATCTTATCATGCGTGTTCTGTTTGTGGACATAGAAAAGTCTGCATTGTCAAATTGATGGCACTTGAACATTAAAGGCGTTTTTTACACTTCATAGTTGGTAGAGGATGTGACAAACTGAAGGCATTAACAAACATCAGTATGAAGAGTCAAAATTTCATGATAGGATACAGTCAAAACTTGTAACTTATTGACTTCTGGTCTAATAAAGAACAACCACCAAACCATTAAAAATTACAATTAGACAAAGCACCATTAATGCATGTTTGTTATGATCAGAGCCCTTCTCTGTGTTATACAGTTATATAGATTTGTATACAAACAGCCTGAGAAATACCATTAGATCATGCAGATATATATCAGTTGATGTCTTTAGAGGCATTAAATAACTTTACCAGGTACAAGCTCATTACTGTCATGTCAACAAAAAGGCACAGTCAAAAGAAAAGCTCATAGCTACACATCAGGATACAATATAAACAGCTGGAACTGAACCCTCTCTTCTTCTCTCAGATGAAACCACAAACTTCTACATTTCTAGTCGTCCTCTGCGTAACACTTACTAACAGGGGACTACAAGCTAGAGGGCAACAGGAAATATAAAAATTTCCACCCTGCCCAACCCAGAGGAAACAGAGACATGGGAACATCGCGTCTGAGTAATGGTAAGAAGCAGAAAACTATTTGAGGCAGATAAGGATAAAGAAAGGCAACCAAGAAAGACACGCAGGAATAATACACACCTGAAAAAAACTTGGTTAGAGATGCCACGAAGTAAGTGGCAATGCCTTAACCGTATATGTGTTGAAGGCCACAGGGGCCATTTCCATCCTTGTCAAGGGGAGTGCTAACCTTCTCTCCTTTCATACAACACAATTAGACCATTGGGAACACCTTTATATGTACCGAGCATTATTAACCAGCAGTTTCACCCATGGTGCGACTACTGTGTACTTATAACACTATACAGAGAATTTACAAACGTATCACTCTGAATCAAAACATTCTAGTTTTATTATTTTAAACAATCTGTAACCGACTGTTGTGTTTTTGCTTTGGGAGTTACCCTACCCATGATGCCTCACGACGAGAAAGCAAAATATCATTGGTACGGGCAGTCACGTGATCACAAAGAATACTTCAGTTTTATTAACCTCGATGCGGTTCATATTTAACGCACGTGGCTCTACAAACAGGTTTCTAGACGATATAACGCTCTTTTCTGAAAGTATATTATGGTATAGCACGGCTCCAGGAGGCACTTACGAGACAAAAACGTGCCATGTTTGATAGTATCCCTTTTAACCACCAGAGGACAGTAATGCCCCATCGAGAGGCGACGGTATCAATCGACTTCTGTCTGCCTGTTTACATTCACTGATTTGTTTTTCAAATTATTTTGGCAACACAGAGCAGATGAGAAAGACTTTTTTGTTGAAAATGTATATGAAATACAAGGTGCACCCAAGATGAAAAAAAGAACATTTAAAAAAAAATCAGGCCTGAGTCTTTGCACCAAAGTGCAAGTAAGGCAAGGATAAGTACTGTATGGCTGTGAGAAGTAATAATAAATGCTTCAATGATAAAACATGTGAGCTGAATCTCTAAGCTTGATATTTTGCTTGTTCAGTTCTGTTGATAAAGTCACTTATGCCTATTTTGAAAATCTGTGTTGAAGCTTGTTGATAATTTCACTTCAATCATCCTTGCATGGATTTAACCCTCTTTTCTTCTAATAAAAGGGTATCAACATATGGAGAACTTAGCACCAAATGAGGCCCCACTCTCTCTGTCTTCCTAACCTCAAATGTTAAATAAATAAAAATCTAAGTACAAAATGAGCACTGTACATCTTCAGAGATATACTGTGCTGTGCTTTGGTGCAGGTGGCATTCAGAGGAGCATTACTACTAAAGCACCTTGGGTGAAGTAACATCTCACTTCATGAGGCTTTCTTCAGTGTACCAGATCAGAACCTCCTGAGCCTTTTTCTTTAAGCCCAAAGCAGCCATCCCGAGGGCACGACTTCCTCCTGACAGTTTGGCCTCTGTAAAATACAGACCCTTTTTAAGTCAAAGTAAAAACCTGCAAAAAAGCTTTAAGTGCCATTGATACCTTTGTATTACAATATTAAATTCCAGACAGGAAAGCTACTTACCACTGTAGTAATAGAGTAAAGCCATTCCCACTGCAACACCGAAACAGCCCATGAAAAAGAGGGGCTCTGGAAAAGGGTAAAAATGACAGAAAAGAAAAAAAAACGGCCAACAGATATTATATCTGGTGAATGCATCTCTACTAGCCTTGTACAAACTTGTAACATGTAACTTTTAACCACTCTGACCAGTCCACATTAAACAACAGCTTACACTGAATGTAAGTTTGCACACAGATGCCTCTTACCTCTGTCGTTCAGAACATATCTCTGATTATACATTTGAGGATGTGTGAGCGGATCCATAGAATCTGGAGGCAACACAGATACATTTTAGGATTTAGAATAATGCGGGAATATGTACTTTCATCTATCATGTAATATCTCATAATTAACAAGCATATAACTCTGGTCAAAATGATTTTGGAGACTGACCTCTGAGGCGCAATCGTGTAGGCAAACTGTAGTACACATCCTCGACATGCAAGTGAAGAGCTCTGTAGAACTCCCGACATGCTTCCTCTCCTTTCCCCTGCAGGTGTGTCAGGAGCTCACCAAGGCGGACGCTTGTTGGCACATCCAAGTTTCGAAACTGGTTAGAAAATGACAATTATCATCACAGTATAGTGGATTTCGCTAGTTTGGATGGATGGATTTGGATGCTAGCCAGTGCAGCTTGCCTGGACAGGAAAAGCTGAACATTTTCCTTGGATTGAGGAAAATTTATTTTCCTAAATCCAGATAGGATAGCCAGCATTCTGCCATGTTTCGGTAGACTATATAAATAGCCAATAAAAAGGGGAGTTGCTCCGGGTCACGCCGTGTTGAACCAATCATGTGCTGAATTAGAACCAAGTAGCAAAGAACTGCTTAGTTTGGCCGACCTATATTTTTCCTATATCGCCCAGCCCTAATTACAAGCACCATTTCTTCTTCTTCTACACAGTTACTTAACAACCACTCATGCTCTGGGGCAAGAAGTCACATGGATGTTAAAGTTAATTCTGCAATAATAACTTGTCTTATGAGGCATTTAATGTTGCTTAAAATTAACACACAACTAATATTTCCATGTTACACAAGTTCATTTCAGTATGTCAGGCTCATAGTGCTGTTTGGTGGATATTTCTGATATACTTTCCATGTGGGACTTTGCAGCTGATGTTTTGTTCTAATAATAGGCCAAGTGTGTTCTATTTGCACTTTAACCCAAAAGGGTTTACAGCTTGCTGCATGTGGCCAAAAGTAAGGAGATGTATAAGTGTACAGGGACTTACTTTTGAGGCCTCTTTGTCTGTGAGGATCTGTGGGTAGATTCTGTTCAGCTGCAGGATGAGTTTGTCCACCAGCTCCGTGTCAAGTCTCCGGTCAGCTCTGAGGACGGCACTGTCCTCGACCAGCTGCTCCTGAAAACTGTCTGTCCACAGGAAAGATTAAAAACAAGACTTATTCCCTTTCATACACGGTGGAGTGATAGGTTGCGTTTCCATTTGACACGGGACATAAACATAACAATGTCTGCAGTGTTCTTGAAAGACGAGAGGAATACGGGGGCATGTAGGGACAGTAATGTTGTATAAATAACTCTTTCTACTCTGTACACTTGGTCGTTGTTTGTGAGTTGTAAAAGTAGCTTTAAGGCTTTCGCCCCTGTTGAATGTGTACACTTGGAAACTTTCAGAGACCTCAACAAGCTTGAAATGAGACGTTACATTGTCATTTGCCAACAGCGAGAAAACCTCTTAGGTTGTCAATATTGTAAAACAAGTCGCCACTTTGAATGAAGTAAAAGACAGTCGAGTTAAAAATACATGTATGCTGTGCATCTGGAAACATTTAGAGGGTTATTTACAGTTAAAGAAAGACACAAACCTCCCATTGTGGAGTCCCCACTGTCCTTTTGTTAGACACGCCTTCTTACGTCAGGACGTAGGCTGGGAGTGGCTTACGTCAGCGTCTTCAAAAAGGAGAAAAAAAACTTTCCGTTTTTTCTTAAAAACCGGAAGTGAAAATAAACTACGAGATAGATAAGAGATGTTATCTTTTTAATCATTTTAACGACTGTACAAGAGGACATACAATCTATCCGCACAAAAGTACTTATAAGTCCTGAATGAAACCACAGTCTGGAATAGATTCAGCTTACATTCTTGTGTGGAGCGACCGAACAATTAATGTTTAACCCTAGAACACTATCGCTTATATACCCAAGAAAGAGTACTTGTCATCAAAATATATATAAAATAGGAAAATACATGACAAATTAAAGTAGTTTTATTTTTAACTGTGCAATGTCCAAAGGTAGGGGGAAAAGTGCCATGAGGGGACCATAGAGAAATGCAACAAAATAACTGAAATTAGGCATTCATGAATGTATGTATGTATGTCAGTGTGGGCCACAGATACTGTTTCTGTTCGGCTTTTCTCATTCATTTTCCTGAAAAAAGTCTGAGTTTATTTACATTTTTTAAGGTTCAAGTCTCATGTCTACATATAACTGTGAGGCAAAGACCACAGGTGAATACCAGTGGCTCTCCATGCAGCAAAATCCATGTTTTTGACCTAGCTTTGCTACATAATACTAAAACCACTGCTTTAACCCTAAAACACTATCACTAAATTAGTTACACCATCACTATCGCCGGGTGATTTTTACCCAAAATAATATAAAATATTGACTGAAATATTTATCACCATATGAATTCCCTTGAAAATCACTACTTTGTGATAGCTATTCATAACCACTGCACTAAATAAAGACAGCATGCAAATTCCAGGACCACTCTTACTTACCTAGAGCTGAGGTCAATCTCAGGTCAGCGACGTCTTTTGCGCCAAAGAATTCAGCGACTCGATTTGTAGCTGTAAGAAACACAATCTCTGACTCATGGGGAAGATTCCAGCGGTTGTAATTATCGATTTGTATTTGCATTTTAAAACAAAACAATTATTTTCGTGAAAGCTTATTGAACAAAATGTAAATTTTTTGCACAAGTTCACATAAAGATCTGCACATATTCAAATGTTGTCCACAACTTCACATTGCTCCGTACAGATGCACAAATGTTTTGCACCAAATATGCTGCAACAATTGGAGCAAAAATGTGAGCGTGTCAGAGTTCGAATCTGTGACTTGTAAAATAGGATTTGTGCACCTGTAATGAAGAATTCATGAATGTTTAAATGTTGTGTTGTACTTGTGGAAATAAATAAATCTACAAGTACAACACAAAAACTCTACAAGCAAACAACTCATAACATGTGGATTTCACATTTACTAATACACATACACAATCACTGTACACAACCACAAATTACATGTTACAGATGCACAAACCTTTTGCACCAAAAATACCTTCAGACTATCAAATCCACACAAACCTACTAACCCTCTATCACTATTGCTGGGTGAAAATCACCCGAACACGTGCCTGTAGGAAAAAGCAGGTTTTGGATCAGGGAAACAAATATGCCTTCAAAGATGTCAAAGGCAATGCTGAAGCTACCCAGGGACCCATGATACTCAGACAAACGCAACATCATGAAAATCACGTAAACATGTTTGGTCAGGCGAAAATCCCCCAGCAATAGTGTTCTAGGGTTAAACAGCAGTGGTGATAAACTGCACAAATTGACAATTCAACCAGCACACAATGAACAGCAAACACAGATGAACGAGCATTGTGAAAGTTAGGTTTATTTCCTCACCAGCTTCAATTGTCAGAAACCAGTCCCAGACCACAGCCACGACTCTCACCACAAGTCTAATCTTCTCCATACTCTCACCAGCCTCCTCCACACAAAACTCCCTCATATAAAAAAAAGACAATGACACCCTGTAGTCTGAACAGTGTCAAATAAATACAGCTGCAGTTACAATAAAAACATATGAAATTCATTAGGACCAAGTTTGTGAGAGACAATGTGAAAGATATACCTTACAGAGAGTAAACAGGTTTTTCTTTGCCTTTTTTAGTAAATTGCACTTCCAGATAATAGCACTGCAGGGTCGCTGTTGGCAAAAATGATGGGACTCAAAGGTTTACAAAAAGATGTACTGACACAATTCCATTAAAAACTCTCCTTCATGGGTAAAATGTTATGAATATTATTAACATCTGACCTTAACTTAGAATATTTAAATAAGTTTTTCCATCAACACTCTTAATCATTATCAACCATACTTTTTGTAACAAGTGATCTGTAACATCTCTATCATGTGTACAAAAAAAGAATCCAATAGTACAAAAAAAACCTGGATTTTAAATTTCCAAATTTGCACCATAACACACTCAAAATAATATAAAGCAATTTTTTTTCTATGAGCCATGGCTAATAAAAAATCCTGATAACTTTGATGGCATATATCCCTGGACAGTCAGAGAGGCACCCAAAAAATCTAAGGCAAAAAAGAAAATAACTAAGGCAGAAAAGCTTGTGTCTCTTTTCAGATTTCAACATGTGAGTTGAAAATTCTGGTTTTAAAACAATAACAACATAATCTCTGGTTTTCTTGTTATAAAATAAATAGAGATAAAAATAGGTTTATCATTCCAAATGACATAAAGAATCTGGTTGACCGACATGCACATCCAGTAAAAAAATTGCATAATACTTGACACAATTAGTATGATTTTAGAAAGAAAAGAGGAATCAACTAAGAGCAAATCATTAAAACAAGAAAGTGCTCAGTCAGGGTAACACAGGCAAATAGCAATCAGCAAAAGACCCATCTTGATTTTTCCTCGATTTCTGTTACAATAGTGGCGCATTTTGTTGGAAGACTGAAGGGACTCCAGTGGGCAGCTGATGCGATGAGTCATTCTCCCTGTAGTCAAAATGTTTTGACAGAATTTGACACACTTGTTTTTGGCACTGTAAAACAAACAGGCAAATACTGCTGGATATGTCCCTGTGTGAACGATAACATGAGTAAGATCATGATTAGAGTGAAGGAACCAGGAGCAAAGGTGACTGGCAACTGTCAGACACTCTGACGGACCCACTGTAGGACACTTGGCAAGACTGATTTACTGCAAATGGAAAGATAAAACAGAGGAAAATCACATTCAGTTGATTGTTGAAATTTAATTTTTTTCTGAATCAGAAAGATTGAGCTCATTAGTGGGGGTAGTTGCACAGACAGGCAGACTGAAACAGGAAGGAGGGGGCGGGGCTGTGTTAAGCATGCAGGAGTCAGTAAGAAGTCAGTGATTCTGCAGAGCGCAGACATAATTTAGACAACTTTCTGATTTTTTCTGACCTGCACAAATCCTGAAAATTATTTTGTTAATTTTGTAAAGAGAAAAAAAAGGAGCACTGACACCTAGTTTCAGCTACATAACAAATCTGTACTAACTTTAACCCTTTTTTTCGGACCTGAGATTAAAAATGACTGAACTGTAAGGAGGTAGAGCAACAATGAACACTCACCAGAACATGAACATGTCGCTGAGCTCTAACATGGATAAAAGCTCTGACAGATTAACCCTGGTCAAATCTGAAAATCATGTTGCCTGAGTACAAGTATCAGTTAAATTAAAGTTAGCATGTAAACTTCTGAGCTTATGAGGTCAAACAACAAGAATAAACAATACACAAAAACAAGCTTATATTCCTTACTTATGCAATATGTGCCATCGAAACAGTCTTTTTTTAAAAACATAAATAAAACAAAAAACAAAATTGAAACTCAAAGTATCGCTGTATTCATGCCAAAAGTGGATAAAGTGCAGCATTAAAGAAAGGGATAGTTTGGAGGTTAACCAAACAGTAAACAACACCAAGTATGAGAAACAGTACAGAAGTTTATAGGGACATTAGTGGTGACGTTAGTATGAAATTTTTATATTAAAGGTATAGATGCTAAAAATATGTGGAAAAGAAGAGAAAGAAAAACTGGGTGTGTACAAAGCTTTAAGGAGATGCAGATCTTGGAAAAGAACAGATAAAGAAAATAGAGGTGTTTATAAAAGGCACACAAAGCCCTGCAGAGGAACCCAGGGCCTCTGCAGATACTTTTTGGCTCAGAGTTTGTCCTGCAGTATAGCCTCCAACTTACACGTTGGTTGGAGGAGACTCCCTTGCCCTTTGTTTTGCCCTTTCCTCCTGCTGCTGTGGCACTGTTGCGGCGCGCCTGCTCGTGGTCGAACTCCAGATCCTCCAGGCGCTGAGTTAGGGCGAGTTTCTGCTGGATAGCCATGCGTAACAAAGAATTCAGGGTCTTCTTCTCATCCTCTGCAGCAGCCAGCTGCCTCTGCATGTCATCCAGCTGGGTCACATACTCGTCACACCTGATAGAAAAATTAGAAAGGTGAGAAAAGATAAAGAGGGAGAAACAGTGGACACAAAATAACAACTTTCTGTCCAGCAGGGGGAGCAGCCTGCAGCCTTACACTGCCTATGCTGTGTGTCACATGTTTCCTATTCCCCAGACAGAATTTCCAGATGGGAAGATGAAGCCTCTGCTAGCTGACTCGCAGAAGTATTACATCAGTCTGCTCCCACAATGCATTGTGCCTCTCAAATATACACAGATATAAAACACTTCAGCGGGCTCAGTATAAGCGCAGATTTTGACAGAAATAAAAAACTAATCTTTTACAGCATATCTGCATTTTTTCAATTTAAGACACGATTAATGTGGATGCACTACATGAGAGTGTGAGTCCTGGTCCATCTGGCCTCATGGATGTCACATGCAGCTTCATTTAAAGGGTGTCAGGAGGATCAAAAATGGGAACTTGTGACCGTGTGGTATGTGAAATCATACCTTGTAGCAAACATGGCTCGAAGAGAGGAGAACGTAGCAGCATCCTCCTTCAGAGCCTTCAGTTCATTGCGGAGCTTCATCATCGTCTCAGTCACCATGCCCTTCTCGCTGTCATACTTACTCTTCAGATTGGCCAGTGCAACCTCAGCAGTCTAAAAAGAAGAAGAGAATTTAGGTGATTGTTTTTTTTCTACTATAGCATACAGTTCAAACTGGGTTAGTTTTTAGCTGAAGCTCATTATTCTCTTTTTGTTTGGATCCTCAGTCTGAGACACAATGAACATCCTTCCTTAAGCCAAAATATTACAGGATCTGTATTGAGCTTGTGCAGCATTGGGTATTGCATACAGGATGCATATTGTTGTTTTTCCTTTCTGTATGTCTATTTCCTGCTAATTTGGATTTAATTCAGTGACTGTTGAGCCTCTACTTTATGTGAAAAGGCAACGTGATTTTACAGGTTCAGTTTTTGCAGGTTTAAGGTCCTTACACACCAGGGCCGACGCGAATACAGAATGCAAAATTAAGAAATATTCAGGGGCAAATTTTGACACGCCTGACTATACACTTCAAACCCGATGTGATTTTGCGACTCTCCAGGGGGAAAAGACGCATCCCTGGGAGGACTTTTCTGGGGGAAAGTCCCGCCTCCTTCGCCTCTGATTGGCTAGAAAAGCTGGAAACGTCATCACACGCTCAAGCCAAACGGTGAGCACTTCAGTCAGAGGCGATAAGATAAGCACATGAAACCATGGTAACAACCATTAGCTTACGTTATTACAGATGAAAGTTAAAACAAAGGCGTTTAGCAAACTGTTAAAACACACAAACCATCGTCATATGAGAGATCCAACGCTATGACTCTCAACAAGTTGTCCTTCTGATTGTTATCTTTGTAATGTGTATGTAAACGATCATAAACAATCAGCTGGTCGGCCATGTTGGATATACCGGTGAATCTGATGTCGCAACAACACGCAATCTGATTGGTCAGAAGTGAACACACAGTATGCGAAACTTTAGAAAAATTGACCATGATCCGAAAAAGTAAATGCCGCAATATCGCAGGACGGGAAAACGTCGCTGATGTGAACGCTTCTATTGACAGGATACGGGTTCGAAAAAAAATATTGACGTCCGAAATAATCGCACGACAAAAACGGTCCTGGTGTGAAAGGACCTTAACACACACAGCAGGTACACATTCACAGGCTCACAGTGTTCCTCTGACCTGTTTGTTGGCTTTGAGCACAGCTCTGAGAGTGGCAATCTGTTCCCTTTTGGTGCTTAGCAGGGACTTCAGTTTGAGGATCTCCTCCATGCAAGCCTCTTTGTCTTTGTCCGCCACTGTGCTCAGCTCCAGGTTGGCGAGTCTCTGACGCGACAGCTCGGTGGTGCGGTCCACTGCCTGCTGCAGGTGGCGGATCTGGTCTCTGATGATGGCTACAAGGTTATAGATGTTCATGGGTTCAGGCCGGGGCTCTGGGGGTGGAGCTGGAGTTATTGAAGTGCTGCAGGAGTCGGACTCACTGATCAGCCCGTTACTGATGAGTACAGATGTTTGCTGCTCCTTCCCTTCCTGTCCTTTTCTTACTTTAGCCTTGCCTTCCTTGTAGTAGTCAAGCATGACACGGTTGGGGGTCTCGTTGTTGCACATGCACACGTGGTTGTACAGGTTGGCGAGTTCTTCACTGAAAGCTATGAGCTCATCCTGAGCCACATTAAGGCTGCCAAGCGACTCTCCTGCTGCCGCACTGACCAGACGGAGCTCCTTCTCCAAACGAGCCACCTCCGCTTTATCAGCCTGGCTTATTCTCTCCAGGGACGCCAAACTCGCCCTCAACTCCTGAACCTCGCTCTCTAGCCGCGCTCGCTCGTCTTCATACTGGGTGCGACACTCCTCATACTTTGCCCTCACAGTCTTCAGCTCTTGCCTCAGCTCACCAGCTTCAGACACAGCCACAGTGTACTTGCACTGCAGGATCTCAGGTCCGTTTATGTCCAGCTCGTAATAGTCTCCGTCATCGTGGCTGTCCCGGTCCTTTTCACTATCTAGAGCGGACTGGCGTTCCTTACTGGCCTGCAGTTTTCTCATTGCACTAAGGTTTTCGGTCAGCCTGTTGACGGTTTCCTTCTGCTCGGACACAGTCCCGTAGGCATGTTCCAGCTGCTTTTGGCTCTCCTGGAGGGAGCTGATCAGGGCCACCTTCTCCCGCTCCACCTTCAATCAAAACAAAGTCATTTCAGTTAGCTGGTCAACTCTTAGTCTTATAAGCAATCACTCACACTATAAGTTACACATTTTGTTAGCATGTCCACTGTGTCTTTCTGAAGATGCAGTATTTTAACATGTTGTGCAAATTTATTCTAGATTGAGTTTAAAGTGTAGTTTTAGTTAAGTGTAGTTTTAGGACACTGAACACTGTAAATTTGATCAAACTGTAAAAGTAAAAGCCCAAAAAGGTGCAAGAGTAAAAACTTAGTGAAAGCTTCGAACTCTCTGTGCAGCGCTAGTTTCATGCTCTATATCTGAGTTATATTTGTTGTTAAAATGAAACGTCTGGTCAGTAGTTTTGTGTTTCTGACTCTTTTTTTTTCTTGATGGGATCCATGTGATACTGTGGAGAGACCTAATGCTGTGAATCAAATTAGCCGTTTTCTCTTCTTGAACCAAGAGACTGCTGAGTCACTGGGAAGAGTCGTTTAATCGCAGATATATAGATGGTTAGATTGGAAAGAAAAGTTGAGGGTGTGATGAGCACCTAATAGACCTCATACCTGCACCAGCTGCTGTTTCAGTTTCTGGATCTCAGAGATGTTCAGCTCACTCAGCAGATCGTCCACCAGGCTCGGAGCCGGCTTGAAAGTCTCGCCTTTTTTGTTCCCCGCGGCTCTGTTGTCGTCGTCACCTTCGCCTGCCTTGGCCAAGCCGTTCTCAAAGCCTCTGATGAGATCGTCGTTGTCAGGCTCCCCAGCGGTGGAGGAATCGTCGTGGAGTTTCAGGTTGTCGAAGGAGATGTTGAAAGAGCCGTTGTAGACGGAGCCTCCGATGGTCATGTAGTGAGAGAGCTCCTTGCGCAGGGTGGCCTTCTGCTCCCGCTCTGTTTTGATCGTTTCTAAGGCCTCTGCCAGCTGTCGCTCAGCGATTTCTCTCAGACGCATAGCTTCCTCCAGCTGGCTGTGTAAGCACTGGGAGTCCTCCTCCAGACGGCGGATCTCGTGCTTTAGACCTTCGAATTCCACCTTAGCAGATGTTCAAAAACATGGAGAAGACGGTTGGAGATTTTGCACTTAAGTTCATTACAGTTTCATTAAAAGCTAGAGTGAGAGATTATATAGGATGACCAAAGACATATTAAGTTAAGGAGGCGTGATTAAACAAGCTATTAATTCAGCTTTCAGTGATTGGCAACTTTGATTTTCCAACCGAGACTGAAAAACAGTTTACAGACAGAATATTGGTCTGTCTTGTCTGTCTCACCTGACTCTGTCTCAGCACCGACACTTGTTTTTGCAGAGAGATGTTCTCCTCCTCCAGCTCACTGTAGTCCTGCAGCAGACGAGCCTCCCGTACCTTGTACTCTCTGATGTCATCACGCAGCTGACCTCGCTGCAGCTCAGCCAGCTCTGAACTCTGAAAATAAGAGAGAGAGGGGTACAAGATTAGGGAGACGAGATTCTGACTTCCCAAAAAGAGGACATGACTACGCGGGGGCGGAGTCACAGAGTCACAGAGTCGAGTGAAGTTAACTTTGAGAGTTTTTCGGGTCAGGTTGAGTGTCTTTTACGCACTTCTAACTCAGTAAGTCCACGTGACACAAACTCGAAACTTACATACAAAACCGCAGACATTTGAAGGATTTTATAAACTTCCCCGGACAAAGCCGAACAAACCCTGACAGCCCCAAAAAAGTGGACATGTCTGGGTAAAAGAGGACATATTCTCACCTTATATAAGATGGCATGTGTGCTAGACTGCATGAAAAGTACTATAACTCTGATTTAGATTGATTGGGTGAAAGATCAGTCTAGCGGTGAAACCTCCATCCTGGTTCCTGCCAAGTGTCTAGTCACTGTGGGTGAACTGAGGATCAGCGTGTCGACATGTTTCACATTCCACAGAGGGATGAGGAAAGTAATGACTACAAGGACATGGTCCACTTACCAGTTCATACTACAGAGAGCCCCGGCGGAGGACACCCTTTGTGTTACTTGCAGTGGACATTACATCATCTTTCCTGCTGACTGACCCTCCCCCACTACAAACTTCAACACTCTCACAAACTCCCTGTGGCGCCCACTGTAACAGAAGGGGAGGTCTTCAAGATGATATAAACTTAAGCTTCACTGACCTTCTCTGTCACCCTAAATTAGATGAGCTTTAACTGGTGTTTCAAAGGAGCCAGTGAAACACAGAGAGACTTTGATTCAAAGATAAGGGCTTTCCTTTACAGCTGTGGGATAAACTGGGACAGATTTTAGCCTTCAAAATGTCATTTTGCAAGGTGAGGCATTTAAAAACACAGAGGGAATCCAGTTTTCAACATTGAACAAAGAATAATGTCACAAAACAAGATGGATTATGTATGTATGTAAATATTACCTCTCGCATCTCAAGGGCAATACTTGACAGGCGTTCATTTTCAGCCTGTACACTGGTGAGTGAGACTTTCGCCTGTCGCAGCTCATTCTGCAGCTCTAAGACCTTCTGCTGGTACAGAGCCTCCTTACTGGCAGACTCCAGGATCAGCGACTCTTCCCTGCTCTCCCCGTCTGCTGCCACCTTCTTGTGGATTGAGTAAGCTTGTCCAAAAGCCTGCAGACAAAATAAAAAATAGAAAAGAAAACAATTAAGGCAATAAAACTACTTTGATCAAATATTTACAATCCAACACACTGAGCCATGTGTATGGACAGTTAACCACAGATAAGCCCTCATAAAAACCTACCATTCACTGCTTTTATTGCTGGTTGCTTGTTTGCCTGAGGACCATTTAAGTGCTGTGTCAGCCTGCTGCTGTGTTTTGGTATCATATCATGTTTATTACACACTAGCCAAGCCTGGAAAGACTCTTTGTGCTGTATAAATTACATTTTAACTGCATCAAACATGAGTTTATCAAGCTGAGTGGAGGTGGCAGACTTGCAGGAAAGAGGGGAGCTCATTCATCAGTGGGGTCTGTTTGGGAAACTAAAACAAGACAAAATATTCAGTGATAGTAAGAAGCGGAGAATAACAGAATCTGGTGAATATTGATCATTTTGGTAACACTTTGACGCCTCTCTCTATAACACATTATAAATATACATAAAATGCATTATAATCATGTTATAGCACTGTCAGGTATTATAATGTGTTATGCTTATTGTTATAAAGCCTTATGATAATTAATTGGTGTTTATAATGATAGTTATACAAGTTTATAAGCAAATTATAACACATTATAAATATATGTATAATGCATTATCTATGTGGGCATTGTCAGTGAGTTTTTAATAGTTATAACACATTATAATACCTGACCTTGTTAGTCATGATAAAATGCTTTATAATGTGTTATGATTCTTGCTATAAAGCATTTTGATCATTTATAAGTGTTTATAACTATATCAGTTATACAGTGCTGTAACGTGATTATAACACATTATGCATACATTCATAATGCGTTATAGAGATAGGCGTCAAGCAAAGTGTTACCATATTTTTTCACAGCTTTTTTACGACCCTGAATAAAGTCAAAGTCTCACAAAAATAAAAAAGTTGCATCTAAAAAACTGATGATTCCTTTCTCAAAATCTGCTTCAATGAAAAACACAACTAAAGACAAAAGTAAGTCAAAATCACAAGATACCAAGAGCATGACTACTACAATGAGTCAGACAGTGAGTGGACCATGAGCTTCATCATGACTAATGGAATAAGAACAAAAATCTCCATCTACACACAGCTGAGAATAATCTCTGAAACACCCACGGACACAAGTCTGTGCTTCATCTTTCAGAAAATGTCATTCATGTATGTGAACATGGCTGTAACTATTCCTCTCTGTAGTTGTGTTCATGATTGGTTCATCGTTTTGGTCATTCCAAAAAAATACTGAGAATTCTTTCATTGCAGCTTTTTCTTTTTTGATGCCTTTTTATGCAGCGTCTTTGACATTTAAGAAGCTGGCAGATGTTGAAATCAAAACTGACATTCTTAATGTTTAGTGACCTTGTGAATGTTGGTTAATATTCAAAAAACATGAGAAAAAAAAATCAGATATATAAAGTGAAAAAGGAAGTCCTAGTCATAAGTCATCATGACAGTAATAATGTGAACCAAAACCTGCGGTCTAAGACAGAAACTGATGCCTGTCTCACTCTTTCTTCACCACTTAAAGCTAAGCTCTCATCAAAATATTTGTGTCTGTGACTTTCTAGTTACCATGACAACAGCATATAATGAATTACTGATTTAACAAATAACTCAATAATAACTCATGAGTGTTAGGATGTAAACCATGTTAGATGTTAAAGCCCATGTGGAAGTGTCTCAGGATGCAGTTCCTCTAAAGGTTTAAAAAAATGTGGCAAAAAATACTCAAAAAGAGGAAATCCAGACAGCTCTGACAAAATCATGACCTCTCCCCCAAGAAACGATCTCAGATGACAAAAACCAACAGGAGCTATATAGCCATAACATTTTCTCCCAGAAAAGCACTGGGTAAACCAGTTGGCAGCTGAATTAACAGATGATGACAGATGAAAACACCCCCCCTGCCATGCACAGCAAATAGTCTGCTTACTGCTTTGCCTATCATCCGTGATGATGAATTCTTGCATGTGGTAGCTGAGGGGGAGACATCTGGGGAAAGCAGAGAGTAGGGTTGGTATAGTTGTGGGTTAGAAATGTCTTTTGAAGGCTAAACTAGGACATAAGATTAAGGGGCTCATGTAACCTGAGTGTGGAGCTTTGTTTTTCTCTGATGATTTTGACTGACCCACTATTTAGACTGAGCAGACTCAGAAAATTGTGATATTTCTTCATATGAATCATTTAAAGGGATATTACGGCGTAAAAAGCAGGGTGACGCAGCTTAAGGAAGAACATTTATGATCAATTCTTTATCATTTCCTTCAAGTAATAATCACCATATCAATCATTCTGCACTGCTGACGTGATCGTTCTTCTGCCTTGGCGTCTCGGTCTGATTGCATTTCCATGAAGGAATGATCATAAATGTTCTTCCTTGAGCTGTGTAACCCCGCTGTAGTCTGTAATGGACTGGCCTGAGGTCTCACTACAAACAAGCAGCAGCTGGAAGAAAGTAGATGAGTTGTATTTTGTCTCTTTTCTAAAGAAATTAGGTAAAGTTAGAAAGATGTTTGGTGGCTTGCGCTGTGGCTAGGACACTATATGTACTGTTGATGAAGTTAGGTGCTGTTCTGAGCATTATCTGTGGCGTTTTAGTTGAGGTTTGTTTATGGCTCCTCAGACCGCTGTGTATTGCTAGGGTACCCCATACACGGGGTAAGTTGACCACTTTTTTGGGCATGCGATATTATCAAGACAGTTATGTTTCCACTCATTCTGTTGGTTTGCAGGGAAGCACAACATCTTGTATATGCAGATACACTAGTTAGAGACAAAACTATGATTGCCTATGATTGAAAAATGGCTTATCTTACCCCACTCTCCCCTACTTAATAGTCTGGTCCTTGTGTTTCTTCCCTTCACTCACATTAAACTCACAGCAGGTACACCACACAGGCATGTCAATCTGACAACATACTTGGGCTGCAGAAGATAGCTTCACATACCAGGAGCATGTTTCAGCAAGTGCCCACAACCTAACATTGGCTTTTATATCTCAATGTGAACAAACCATGATGCCACGTTTCAATTGTTTTTCTCATAGACAATAAAACCCATTTAGCTCCTGTGACATATTTTCACCTACTTCGCCCTGAAGGCAGATTTTCAGCTCTCTGATTGTGAGATGTTGTGTTTGTTCTTCACTTGGACCAGGTCCATGACTGACAGCTTCAATACAACAACAGTCTGTCTGACTGAAACGTTGAGTTTTAACTGTTGCTGCGCCGTTGCTATCGTGATATTATCTGGTTATACCGTTATACACCGAGAGTCTTCTTACCGCAACATTTAACACCTCAAACACATATTTATAATCGTCCGTCTGCGTGGCTTCGACCTCAGGTTACCTCCTTCAGCTGATCCAGTTCATGTCGGACCGTCTCGTACTCCGTCTCCAGCTCGTCATATCTCTGCTTCAGCTGCTGTTTCTCCTCCAGAACCGCGAGTCCATACTCCGCCGCCTGGATCTTCTCGTGGGTTGTCTCACGGAGCTCCCGGGTCAGACGCTCGACTTCGGCTTGGAGCCACTGCGGCCCGGCCTCCGTCACCAGCACCGCCTCGGGATACTCCTGTTCCTCCATGGACGACGTCTCGGGGAGCCGCCGACTCCCAACTGAAACTTAGCGGGACCCAGCCCTGGCTAACAGGGGCAGCAGCACAGAAAACCACCGAGACCGCAAATCACTGCCTTCTTTGTTTGGACCGCATTGTTGGAACTCTAACGGCGTTTTGTCCCGTTTATCTCTCCCCGCCGCAGACAAAGTTAAACCTAAACGTGTCTATTTTCATTCTGTAAAAATTTCTTCAACCCCTGACGAAGTTGTCAGAGGAAACTTGAGTTGAGATCACCGTTTAGGAAAAGAAACCCGTGAACGACATTCAAATTGTTAGGAGTAGAAAGGGAAATGTAGTTTTAGATATGATACCAGTGTATTAATGCCGAGGCGCCTCAGCGTTTACAAGACATCAAGTACCAGAATGCATTTCGAGGGCCTAAAAAGGAGCCGGCCACAGTTTAGGTAAATACAGCGCTGCCCTCTGGAGGTTTCATTCAGATATCGCAACCGAACCAGACAGAGACAGGATCTTTAATGCAGGAATATTCAGAAGGGTGAAATCTCCATGTTTTATCTGAGGAAAGAAACGACGAGACGACATTAAAGTCTTGACATTAAAGTTGAATAACCCTCCCCCTGTGTAAGGGTCTTTACCGACCCGATTTTTTATTTTATTTTAAATGCTTAAAAGAACCATCTAAGTTTTATTGCATCAAGACTTTTTGACTTTGTCAGGAACCTCTATTTCAACAAAATAAAGATAAAAAAATTAAATTGACTAAATTATAAAATGCTCTTATTGAAATTATGGCACTTGTCACTGTTGACCCGGTTAGATCAATATCTAATAATCAGAGCAAAAAATGAAATCATATGTGAACTGTCAGGCACCACACTGACAGTCAGATCCTCTTCCAATCATGTGAGATTTAGGAAATTCTCATTTTGCCATGTTTTTCACTGCACAAAACAACAACGTCAGGCATGGCCAGACATGTGAGATCAGTTCAAAAACTATTATAAGCAATATTTTCATGTCTAATGAAGCCTAATAAGGTAACCTAGAGATGAGAACCAAATTGGATGATAGAGAATTGTTTTTAATGTAATTTACAGCTGATTTAAGACACAGGTCAAAACTGACCCTCAACATGGTGGGTGCGTAGTAAAAGCTAACACAGAAGGAAGGATAAATGAAGCAGACGAAACTCTTCAATTTGATCTGTTTTGCATCTTTGCTTAAATTGAAAACAGTGGCTGGTGCACAGTGGCGGTTCTAGACCAAATTACTCCCCGGGCGAGCACCCCTCCAAGTGCCCCCCCCCCCCCCCCCCCCCCCCACACACACACACACACACACACACACAAACACAAACACAAACACAAAAAGACATAGAATTTTGAACAGATAGTTTTGTATTACTATGTAGTATTATTATTATTATAACAACAAAAATAATATATTTCTCAATTGCAGAAATCCTTCAATAGAAAAAAACACAATCCTGAGGGCCATTTTGAGAAGGGCCCCCAGATCCTGAGGTTTTCTGACGTGTTAAGGTTTACAAAAAAGCTGCTATCTCTGCCTCTGTAGTAGATAGAAACAAAATTCAAAAAGTATTTGAGAGCTTAAACGTGGCTTTCAAGAAAGCTCTCTTTTAGTTTTGAGAACCTTCATCACATTTTTGAAAACCTTGAACAAACAAACTCAAATGAAATAAAGCGGCTGTATAAATAAAAGTAAAGGCTCTGCACTGGAGAATGACAAATAATTTGCTTTCTGTAAAACAAGTGACAGTCATGATAAAGTGTCCATTTAATACAAATGTAAATGTAGAAAATAAGGTGTTGAAAGGGTATACAGCTGCCCCAGTATAGTGCCAGTACAAAAGCAGAACTAAAAACTAAAAAGTGAATAAATAAATACGTGGCTGACAGTGTGTTCATCTCTGTTCTCACCCAAAGTCATGCAACACTCAGAGAAAACGCTGATAGTGTGAGCCAAAGGACTCCATATGAAGAGGTTGTTCACACTGCTGGATGTTTCTCCTCTGAAGCTGCTCTCTGCCTCAGTCATTGTTTACTTTACTCACGAAGCTCATCAAGCACGTAGCAAGATCCGAGCATGAACCCGAGCGCTTTATTCGCCTATCAAAGGCAGACGGGTACGGTGATTTCATTCACCGCGACTCCAGAAATGATTAAAAAACTACAAAATGACGTATCCGCGCTCCCGCTGATATGCTGACATGCGTACACAGAGCAGAGCTGTCCCCCAGCGACTCTCTCCCCGCCTCGTCTCACACAGTCTGTCAGCCTCTGTGCAGCACCTTCGGAGCAAGCAGGGGCGCCTACAGCAGCGGGGGGCGCCAATTTGACAACAAGAGTTAATACAAAACCGCTTTGCGGTCAAGATTTATTATTATTATCTTTTATTTTATTTTTTTGGAAGTGCTCGTGCCGCCCCCCATGAGTCATGACACAAATGCCGCCCCGGGCGGCTGCCCTGTTCGCCCGTGCCTAGAACCGCTACTGCTGGTGCATTTACCTTATAACAGTTAATTTATTATCCACTGAATGGCATACAGATGTAGTCTGATGGGCAATACTGGAAAAAAAAACACCTGGAGGAACATCTCCTTACAAATTTGGTAAACTGACACCAGGGGCTCTATTTTCGTTCGCGCCAGTGAGGCGGCGGAGGGCGGCGAGCCCCGCGCAGTTGTATTTTCGTCTGGCAGAGCCCGGCGTAAGGCGAGTTTGGTATTTTCGTGGACTGAGTCGCACGGAGGCGAGCCGAGATCCACCAAGCTGGGCGTGGTGGCGTGGCAGGGGGAGGTGTTGACAGAATCAGCTGGCGCAGTGACATTTTCGTGCTCGCCACCGGCGTGTAACGTGCGCCGAAAGCTCGCCGATTCAAACCTGGTCAGCTTTCAGCGCAAGGCGGAACGCAGCTGGTCTAGTAGTATTTTGGTAGACCGGCGGCGTATCAACATACGTCACTGATGCCTCACCGGCAGGTTTCCACAGTGTCAGGCAGATTTCAGTGCAATAAATAATCATCAACTATTAATCTGAGTCAGCACATACATTTAGATCTTTATCGATATATTCTAATCGATATCTGATCTGATGAGCGCGTTTGGCACGCGTTTGGCACGCGTTTGGGCACACAACCTGACCGAATCAATACAGCTGAAACTGCATCAAATTAAATTAAATATCTAGTAAATAAACACACATGATGAAGTTAACAAGATACGTAATGTGTCTCCCTCCTTTTCTTTCTTCCTCTTATTTCTCGCACAGCTCGACCTGGACACGTCTCCGTGTCCTCTGTCCGTCTTGCTGCTGCTGCAGCTGAACAGATGATTTGTTTCAGTGCTCAGATGCGTTATCTACTTTAAGCCGACACACGGATATTATAATATTCAGTTTTGTGGGCCAAATTTAGTTTATATGCCAACATCTATGAAAGAAAGAGCCAGGCCACGGAGCGCGATGCGTCATTTACGCACAGATGGTTCCGATTTTAATGCCATTTTTGGAGTTTATGTTGTGATATGTGCGCTAAACCCACCTTTGTCACGTGAGGTTTGAATATATGCAACTTTATGTGAGTGTCTTTTTTGTGGAAAAGGGTGTTTGTCTTACCAGTGGGTCCAACATTACGCACACCAAATCCATCTGTGCTCAGATGAGAGAGTGTGGAGGACACTTGTTGAGCAGCTGCCCTCTGTCGTCATCTTGTGGCATAACTGTCTTCAGACATCTCTTGATCTCTTTGACTACTTCATGAAAATAGTAATACGCCTCGCCGGTGGCGGATTTAAAGGCAAGGAGAGGAGCTTATGTGATTGGTGAAAACAGGTCTCGGCTGTGTTAAACTCACTACACGCTCTCTCCTCCCCGTCTATGATTTATGCTGCCGGGAGGAGCTGAGTTAGGGAGGGGGGATACTTACGCCGGGCTGCGCGGCTCACCAAAATACCAAAATGTGCTTGGGAACGCCTTGTCAGCGCAGCGGATCTGATTGACGCTGCCCTTGCGGCACGTCTCCGGCGAGGCACCAAAATAGAGCCCCAGGTCAGTAACATAATTGGTATAACAAGACATTTTAAAGAGGTGGTGTTTCTTAGGTGAAGATGAAGAGCGGTTTACCTTTCTTTGAGAGATCTTGTGAGAAAATAAATAAATAATTTCAAAGTACCTTATCACGGCATAAAACTGTAAAGAACTTGGAGCTATCGTCACCTACAACACAAATATCTCTGAAGAAGAGGGACAAGTCCAGGAACCAATACTAAATGGCCATGATTGGCATTACACCCAAAACAGACATGAAAAACCTGTTTGTCTGCTTCCACAAATACTGGTTAAAACTGTGCCTTGCAAGGAGGAAACGATAATCTGTGTAAAACCGATTGTCCCACTTAAGATCAGCTGAGGAAAAGAGGGAAACTCCTCCTGTGGTCTGAAGAATCCAAATTTTACATTGTTTTTGGAAATCTTGGACACTGCATCCTTTACTCTAAAGATGAGAGGGACCTCCTGGCTTGTTAGAACGCAGCTCAAAACCAAATATCTGTGAGGGTTTCAAGATGCTTCAGTGCCCATGACACTGGCAGTTTACACATCTAGGAATGAGCCATTACTTCTGAGCATTAAATACAGGTTTTGGAGCAATATACTATCACCAAGACAATGTTTTATTCTGGAAAAACCTTGTATGTTTAAGAAAGACAATGCAAAACCATATTCTATGTATTTTACACCAGCCTGGCTCCACAGTAGAGGAGTCTGCTGTAGAACTGGCCCAGCTTGTCGCTCATTGAAATATTTAAGCTTAATGAAACAAAGTACACACTAAAGGAGACCCTGAACTGTAAGTTGCTGAACTCCTTTTTCAGACACAAAAGGTAAAAACATTTCTTTTGCAAACTCCGTCTCTGTTTTCAGATGTTAACAGGGTGGTCTTAAAGAGGAGATGATCCAACATAATGGTAAATATGGTGTTTTGAAATGTTTTATTTGCATCAAATTCAAAAAGCATACATTTGATATGTTGTCTTTTCCAAATTTTCACCCAATTATAGGGTTTGAATAACTTGCAAACCATTTTCTGATAACCAACATTTTACAGACTATCTCGACATTTCGAAGTCGGGGTTATGGATCTTTTATAAATACTGTGTTTTTATTAATATCAAATATATCTATCACCTGTATAATTAAACCTAGAAAAAAAAGTGAATGGATATCTTGGATTGTCTATAAACCTTGACACTCTGTTTGATTTCAAAGTCCTTCAAAAGTGAAAGCAAAACAATCTTGTCAGGGACTTTTTTTGTCATCTGATCATACTTGACAGAGTGGTTTTACAGGTTATGGCATACCTCATGTGCCGTGCCTTGTTATTGTTTGACGTGTCCGGAGCATCGGCTTCCTGCAGCTGATCAGAGATGGTAGGTGAACCCGAGTTTCTGGGATCTGGGTCTTTCAGCTGTCCTGATTTTAAGTGGTTCTCTTTTTATATATCGTACAGATACCTAAATACACATACTGTTTTATTTGTTTACTCTTTGGCAATTCCATTTCCTCCTTTTTCCCCTTAGTTTTTTTCTTTCTCTCTGTCTCCAGCAACAACCTTCTTTGTTTATGACTGCAACAATTTGTGTTGATCGTAACACCGTCTCTCTTTCAGGAATACATAAAGAACCTATTTGTGAACTTTTACCAACACTGTATGTACTTTATACATCAAAAATGAGGGGTGGTGGCAAACTATATCCCAAGAGAACTTTATTTCAAAGATAAGCACTATTTTAATGTGTTTCTCTTAACCTTTTTTAGACAAATATTATCATTTCTTTGCGATCTGCTTTGGTCTGGGATGGGGAACAGCACTCTATAGCCCCTTTCGCCGTAAGTAGACTTGAAGTGTGAGTTATGTTCTTAAATGGTCACACAAAATTAAAATAAAAACTGTGAAATAATGATATAGTATATGTTTCAAATAATCCAGCATTTTACAGTGATGATGTCTGTGTCACATTTTCAGCTGTAATTGAGCCATCAGTTGTTGGTGCAGGTTTTGCTCTTTTGTTTGAGTTTGTTGGCCCACTTTTTGGTAAGACAAATTTTATTTGACATCAACAAAAATATGACGACAAAAAATATATTTGTTATTGCTGTCTTTTTATGTCAGGAATTTATTTGAAAAAAAAAGCTAAATATTTATTTTGAAAACATTTCCTGATCAAGACAAGATTGTTCATCAGTATTCATTTTGTGTTTCTTTTTCAGATATACAACCACATACTAAGACATGTAAAGGCCCTCCATATGACCAAGGAGGTACACATTCAGTCATAACAAGTAACAGCTCTTGATGTAAAACTATGACTGATTAAAATGACCACACAACTGTTTCTTTAAATGAATAACTCTGTAATGACTTATAGATGTTTCTTCAAATCCGAGCATTAATGACTGATATTAACTGTCTGGAGACAATAAAAATATAGTTTTCATTTAAACAAACATAATCATAACAAAAATTTATTTTAACAATATTAAGTATTCTTAAAAATCAGATGTGAGCTTCAGCTAACAATGTCTTGTAACTCTGTTTAGATGTCTACTTGGGAGTTTTTTCAGCTTTTGTCGTGGCCACTCAGAATCTAAAATCATACGATGGTAAATCTGCATGAGTGTAATGGATATAAATATGCAACAGTCAAAGGATTTTTAATGATAAAATCTTATTCTGTGTTCCAGTCTGCCCTGTGTCCTGTGGATGTGGACTCATCGTGTTCGCTGTAAGCGGAGCAATAAGGAAATGTAGCTCTCTAAGGTAGGTGGACTTGTGAAATCATCAAATTGAACTGTTGAAAGTTAAATTTGATCATTAAAAGGGTTAAATGCTTTTACGTGTGTTTTTTCTTGAAAGGAGGCTGAGAGAGAGACAGAATCCCTGGTGGTAGAAGGAGTCTCCAGGCATACCAGTGTTACCTACATGCAGGGGTGTGTCCACTGTCCAGAGAAGAGTCCAGGAGTGGCACAGCCCTCCTTAAAATTTGATATATGTCCACCAATCTCAACCATGTTTTTTTTTACATGAACGTGCACACTTTTTGATAAAAATGCTTTAAACTGCTACACTGTTTACAGCTGTGTACTATTAAATAAGAGGCAAAGGACAAACTATTGCAACCAGACAGTTTCAAATGCAGAGGGCTTTATTACATGAAAGTAAGGTACATACAAAATTTCAAATAACAAAGCAAGTGTTTGTTCTTGGGTTCACAAGTCAGATGTAACTCAACCTTCACACTCACTGACAGTCATTTTCTCCAGTCTCCAGCACTTACAGGCCTCCACCTTATGTTGACCTACTGTTTAAGCTGATGACAGCACTACTATCATATCACTGTTTGTACAGTCCAGTTGTACAGTTAGCACAAATGAACATAAAGGGGTGTGGGTTGGTGGTAACTTAAGAATCAGAAACATACAGTGCTGAAGAGAAATGCTACAACAATTGAGAGCACAACAGTTTACATAGTCTGAAGATGTGATTTTAAGTGACTGCTCTTAATGACCTGCTACATTTGTTTGATTTTTTTTACTTTCCACTACTTTCTACAAAACAACAACTCAGATGGTTTCCTTCTGACGCTGTGGTCATGATAAACACTTACTCATAAGCAAAGCCCCACCCAGTTCATTAAGGGCTACAATATAAAAATGCTTCTAACTAAATGAATCAAAGCTTTTAAAAAACACACGAGAGCATCACATAGTATAGTTATAACGGCCACATTTTGATCACTGAATGATGAGGATATGTGCGTCTGTCCATTTGTGTGAAGTGAGAAATGCAAGAAAAAAGGGTCAAAAGTGGAAATCTACTTCAAAGTGTACAGCACAAAATCACAATACTTTAGTACACACTTAGGGGCTTTCACGGTGAGGGCGTTTTTTCTTAAAAAGAGCTGGGTGTTGTGTGAATCAAAAACATACTCAACTGTAATCTGCAACTGCAGGGGCGTGATCGTACAGGTCAGATGGGTGGGGCGGGAGGGGGAGGTTACTTTGCGTTGGTGGAGCTGCTGAGCATCTTGCGGACGGCCTGTGCGATGGCATCACGATCAATGCCATAGATCTTGAGCAGCTCGTGGGGTTTGCCACAGCGGGGGACGTGGGATACAGCCAGACGATGCAGATTGAAGCCAGACTCATTGACCATAGCTGTGGCAACTGCCTCCCCCAGACCACCTGTGGAAAAAACACTCATAGTATTACAAGAAAATAAACTAAAATCATCCCTCATATTTTATCTGTACTCATGCACTCATAGTAATACAATAACCTTGTTCAAAGAGCACCTTCAAAAACGGATGTTTAATGTTTTGACAAAGAAAAAGCACAACCTCAGGTAGAATTAGCATTCGACTGTCAGGTCAAACAGGGAGATGTCTTCTCTCTTGGCAAAGCTGAGGTGGATCGTATTTGTAACTATTTTGAATAGGATGGTAATCAATCATAATTTTTTATTGTGATTTATTTATTTTCTACAGAAAATCAATTTTCTGGTGAAACTGAAACAATATGAAATGAGAATTAGCGTTAATGACGATGCTTGGTTGGTCCAAACCAGAAAATACTAAAAAATACACAAAATAATCGCTGTCATTGTAAAAGTTATTGTGTTACTGAACCTTTAAAATATTTGCAATTATTAAAAAAATGACCAATGACACAGCTCAACCATTTTCACATCTTTCAAATACATACATTGTTTTTTTTATTTTTTATTTTTGTCGTTTAATTTATTTAGCAGCAGTGTGACAGAAATAACACGATAAAGTGATATATAAATAAGGGACCAAACTTAGCCTCACACCTGTGATTGAGTTCATATTTAATATGCATTTTATATATATTGTGCCTCACAAAATACTCAAAAATACACAGAATAACCGATATTATTTTAATAGTTACTGTGTTACTGAACTTTTTAAATATTTCCAATGATTAAAAAAAGGACCAACGACACATCTCAACCAATTTCACATCTTTCAAATAGCTAACACATATATTGTTTTTTTAAATTTTTTTATTTTGTTGTTTATTTTATTTGGCAGCAGTGTGACAGAAACAACACGATAAGGTGATATATAAATAAGGGACCAAACTTAGTCCTCAGACCTGTGATTGAATTTATATTTAATAACCTATTTTATCTTTAATGTGCCTCACAAAATACTCAGTCACTTTAAAAAAAAATCCATCGGTTTCGATTTAGTAGTTTGAAAATATATCTGGTCTCTCAACTATGTAAGACACTGGATTTCTTTAAAAATGGAGAAGAATTAGGGTCTAAATAGGCATGAATGCATAACTTACAGTATACACACTCACTAAAAGAAGAGGACATGATACCGTTTCAGAAAATTTTGATGTAAAGATGTTGCTACTGATCCAGATGTACACTGAACAAAATACCACAACATCCGACTGATGCCCGGTACTCTTTGTCTTGTGATCTCGATGCCATCACCCATCCCCTCTCTCCCTCACACACACACACACACACACACACACACACACACACACACACACACACACACACACACACACACACACACACACACACACACACACACACACACACACACACACGCACGGGGCCTGGCTGTCCGTGCTATCTAGGTCACAGTGAGCCCTACAGGCACACGCTCAGTTAAGGAAATCTGACAGCACTCTGCCTCCCTGACTCTCACACTCACAAAAATGCACCACAAAACCAATACCTTAACTGCACTCAACAGTCAACCTCCCCTCAGCCAATGAGCTGATGCCACCGCACTGCATCTCTCTCGCCGGGCCAATGAGAACCTGCCACCGCAACACACCCGAGGATGCGGACCAATGGCAGGGCTCTGGCTGCATCACGCTGAGGAGCTTGTTGCTGCTGGGTCGGCGGTGGTGATAAATAATGAAGATGCTGAACGGTATGAGCGACTTAAATGCAGACTTACCTTCATAGTAGTGGTCCTCCACAGTGATGATGCGTCCTCTGGTGGCCCGTGTGTGGTCCATGATGGTTTTCACATCCAGAGGTTTGATGGTGAAGGGGTCAATGACCCTGATGGGGATCCTCTCTGGAAAGGCAGGTAAAAACCCCAGTGTTTAAGGTTGTACTTTTAATGAAATCTCTTAAGTAGCACATGCAATCGTGGCTCTACAGGCAAAATGTTTATGTTGAGTGATTTTTACACAAAGGATGTCTAAAATAGTGTCAATAATGTCAAAATAACAGCTAATTCAGGTATCTCAACAGATCAAGTAGGCACCATCTAGGTAAGCAAAGGTATTGCAAAAGGTTGGGATGCCAAAGGAGTCTAAGGAGAAACTGTTCAGTCATAAAAACAAAACATCCAATCCCCAATTCTCCCATTGCCAAAAGTGATATTTGTTGTACTCTACCTTTCTTTAGGTGATCAGCTGCAGCCAGGGCCTCATGCAGAGCCACTCCAGCTGCAACCACAGTCACCTGGTCCTCTTTGCTCTGGTACACCACCTGGAAAAGGAAACGTGTAGTTGTCTGTTACCTACTGCAGAACAACAGAGCTCATTTCTTGGTTGATAGATTTGCGTTTTCTTGTTTTCATCTGAGTGTCTAACTGTCTGTCCCACCTTAGCCTGTCCAACATGGAAGTCCTCATTGCTGTTGTAGATGATGGCGCAGTCTTGGCGGCTAGTTCGGATGTAGCAAACACCCTGTATGAGGAGGAACATGACGACCATTTTAGGACTTTTTGAAAGCAAAACTATTCTCAAGGACCGAACACACGGATTTGGGGTTTACCTTTGTGGATGCAGCTAGCTCCACGGCCTTTTCTGTAGACACTCCATCACAGGGGTAGAAGATGGTGGCTGTAGGAAGAGCCCTGAACATCGCCACATCCTCCAAGCCCATCAGAGAGGGGCCTTCCTCTCCTGCGGGAGGCACATTTTTGTTTAGTGTCGTAGATGTAACATTCAGAATAGTTTCATTAGTTATTGTGTGGTCAGGTGAGCTGATGCATGCAGATTTACAGACATAAAGCCAGACTGTACATGCAGTATACCTGCACTAACAGAGGGACACCTGCATCCCTGCTGACAGCTTCCGGGACAGACAGGAAGGGAGGAAAAGGGGGGGAGTGAGAACTAGCTGTAAGGCCAGAGGGAGTCAGGAGAACAGGATTAAAAGGGAAAGAGAGGAATTCAACACTAACAAACACACACAGATCACTTTTTGTTAACATTAAGGCTAGTGCAAAAAAATGTCTGGCTTCATTGTGAGGGAATAAGGGGATTTAAGTGAAGGTGTGGCTGGACATGGTGCATGACAGGGGTTGGCGTGAACAGTTTACATACCAGTGGACAGGCCACAGTGGGAGCCGCACACGTTGATGTTGCTCTCAGAGATGGCTGCCATGCGGAGCTGGTCGTAGGCTCGGGTGAAAAAGGACGCCAGGGTGCTGGCAAACACAACGTTCCTTTCACGAGCGGCACAGCCCATAGCAACGCTGACCTGGAAAATAAATGTATATTTCTGAGTACATATATAGGAGTACAGAAGATACAAACCCAGATATTTCTGAACCCAAAAAGATCACTCCGAGGGTCAAACATCTGCAATGTAAACCGTATTGGAGGCCTTTTGTGAACATCAGACCACATTTAGTAGACAGTAACGGATAAGGGTTTTCTCCAAATCCCCAGAGCTTATTTTCCCATATGGGAAGATCAGCGGCATGCCTCCTCTTAAAAATCATTTCCTTTCCTCCAGCTACCAAACTCTGGACAATCCTACGGCTTTCTATCATGCTTTTCAAAAAGCAATATCTACAAAATCCATGAAAGCACAAATGTATATTAGATAAATTCTTGCCGATACAATCAAAGAAAACAAAATGCTCTTTTAAAAGCTTGGCTGGTGGATGTTTTATCTAAAAAACAATAATATTAAAGGCTATCTAAATGCAATACATGTGGTAAATTATTTTAGTATTTTAAATGCCAAGCGCTTTTTCCTGCAAGCCACCCAAATGTAGACCTTCAACTTTTGACTCTTCTTATGCATTGAGCCAGATGGCCCCACCCTTCTGTGCTTATTAATATTTCACCTCTGAATACACTTGTCCAGACTGCTCATCATCACCATACACATGGCTGACCTACATCGGCCTCTACTGGAGTCACAACCTCACAAGGAATTGACGTCTGTTCCTCCAAATTATTCATCTGAGCTGAGGTAAAGTAATGACAGAGACAATAGAATTGTGCTGCCTGAACTGCTGGTCTCAGCAGCTGCGCGGACTATAAGGAGGAGGATGTATTGCGTCTTCTTCATCTGTACATAATGGATAGACGTATAAATATTTAAATAACCCAGATGCAGACTCATACAGCCTATACAATCAGCATGGAGGCTGAACCTTTTACTCAGCAAAATTACCTCATCATGGGGTCTTTTTTTTCTTCTTTTTTTTGTTCCTGGTCAATAATATTAATCAAAAAATACTACAAACGTCATGTAGCGATGACAACGAGTTTGCGTCAGATAAGATTGCTGTATTTCACTTCATTCTCATTTGTTACAGGGTGATTTTTTTCTTATTTTTTGTTATATAGGCTGTCGGTAAGTGCACTTGTATTTGTCAGTAAGGTAAAACAGTGAGTGACACAAATAAAGAACACATTGCAGTTTACACCCATTAGGTGTAGTTTGATTGTTCAGTGATCTGTAAGTAAAGCTTCACTGATCCCGTGGGTGTATTGCTTGTGTCTTCCTCAAGGATCTTTTCACTTGCCCTCTCCTATCATGACCATTTCTCCTATTTAAAGGTAATTGCCAAGTACAAAATATTTTAAATATGTGGACAAATCGTAGTAGTAGTTTTCTTTGCATAGTGAGGTTAACTGAGAATGTGTTTAAGTGAGTCTCAGTTACATTTGTCTATTTGGGAAATGATTATTTTGCTCTTGCATGACTTATAGCCCATATCAGCCTATTAACTATGAGTATGAACTACTACAACTTGGTAAACAACACAAAAAAGATACTAGATTAGTAAGCCTACAAGTGAATGGGTTTAAATGAATTGATTAATTCCTATCATGTACACTTATAATGATAAAAACAACATCTGGATATTTCTGAGGCTTCTGCCAATTATATTGTGTCAAATTTTCCATCCCTTTAAAAATGTGTCTGTAAAAGCCTTGAATTGCACTGACCCTCTTTTTCCATTATATTTAAAATTCAATGATATTGACCAAAACAACTGATTTAAGAAAACAGGTCTGAAGCTAATACAAAATCACCGAAACGTATTGAGATCTGTGTGTTTTTGTGTTGTCGGTACCTTGGCAGGTCAGTCATGATGACAGAGACTTTCATATTCTTTATATGTGTGGTGGTTAATGCACAGATGGTGAAACAAGTCAGGTGTTCAGCCTGTCTTTATGGTAACCTTTTTTTGACACACCCTGTGGAGTGGCATCTTTTGAGCAACATTATCTTAAGGCCAAAGCACCTTCATAAACTTGAGGTTGATCCAATCTACCAATCAAATCCATTGACTTTAAGACTGGTGGCATTTTTGTTTCATCTTCTGTTGCTGTTTGTTTGCTAGTTTTTATCAATGCAAGCAGTTACGCTCAGTCGGCTCGTTATATTGTTTAACACTACTTGGTTTTTCAATGTGCATGGCCAATACTCTATACTGCCAGGTATGATCCTCTTCATTGATTGTAAGTGGAATCTGGTTTGTTTTTGCAAAATGAGTGGCATGCTTGATATTTTCAGTGTATTGCTCACCCCTACCTGCAGCCCTGAAACTGTGAGTGCCTCTTAATGTATCATTGCTTTAGGATCTGTGCAATTAACTCAATACTGATGAGTGAAGGCAAGAGATTTGTGTTTGGTCATTCTCATGTCAACAATATTTCCCTCTTTAAGATTAGGGACATGTATCAACAATAGGGTTTGTGAGTTTTGTAACGTGGGCTTTATTGCAGCTTCATCTGAGATCTCACCATGTTCTGCTGAGCAATGTAGCACTCCACAAAGCGGTTTGGATGCTCATTCTTAAAGATGTCTGAGTAGGTAAGGTTGTTGGTGTCTCCATCAAGAGCCACAACTCGGTCATTGTAGCGGCCCAACTTGGCCAGTGCCACCCCGTATGCCTTCCGTGTAGAGATCTGTACAGAAAATAAATCTTTGAAGGAACTGACACTAAACAAACCTGTGGGATTATTCTCCAGAGTCGTTCAGTGATTTGTTAGGAAACAATTTAGAGATTGGATGATGTCAAACCTTTTCTCCAGCCTTGTAGTTGGGTGCACTTGGCATTCTGATGTTCCTCAGGCTGACGGGTGGGGAGTCCTCCATCGGAGCAGGAGGGTACAGGTGCTTGTTGCTGTTCAGGATGCGGCTCTGCAGATCCTTCATCACCATCTCGGCCATGTCTTTAGGCAGAGGTTTGGCATGCCATCCGAGCTTATCCTCCGCGGCTGAAACCACACAGATATGGTGTCACAGATTTGATCACTGGAGGGAGATGGCACTGTAGGCCTTTGCAAACTGCCTGGAGTTTTGAAGAGCGGGCAGCCACAGATGATGTTTTACCTGGGATGCCTTTGCCCTTGGTGGTCTTTGCAATGATGGCGGTGGGTTGATGGCGGGCCTGGCTAAGAGCTTTGCAAAGCTCCTCCACACTGTGTCCATCCACAATAATGGCATGCCAGCTAAACAAGCATAGAAAAGCCATGCATTAACACACTCTGCACTGTGTCCTATATTAACATGGACACAAGGAAAATATTCACTGTAATTGCTATAGATGGAGTCAAACAATGCATTTTGTGTAATGAGTAGAAAGCCCACACTTTTACAGTCTTCCTACTGGATGCACATTTACCCAAAAGCTTCGCAGCGCTTCTGGTACTTCTCCACGTGATGCTGCAGGGGTGCAGAGTCACTTTGGCCCAGACGGTTAATGTCCATGATGGCCACCAGGTTGTCGAGCTGGTAGTAGGAAGCGAACATCATGGCCTCCCAGACAGCGCCCTCCGACATCTCCCCATCCCCCAGCAGACAGTACACGCGGTAACTGAGGTGAGGAACACACAGAATCGTACAGTAAGTGCGAGGGTATATGCGAGTGTGACATCGCGTGTGAGGTGTAGGCTGAAATTAGGGGAGGGGTGTTGTGCTTTCAAGAGGAGGGAAATCTTGTGAAAATGCTCTCTGACACTTTTCCAGTCAGACTGATTCTCTTTCCGGCGTTTGACTGTTCAGACTGTAAGCAGCTGTGACAGGAGGCCCTCCTGAGGCCCCTGGAGACATAGGCTGGGCTTCACACCTTCTTTTGAAACAGGTCTCACATGAGAACAACATTCATTTAAGGGGGAAATCTTCAGCGTGTTTGAAAAAGGACGATTAATATCAATATTTATCCTTTCTTATGGGGCCAGATGATACTATTAAGTCCAAAATATGTTTTGATTTATATTTTTTTTGCATTTTTGTGAACAGAAACATTGATAAAAACTGGAATCATAATGGGATGATATATTAGAGAGATAGACTCGATGCATACATGGTTGAAAGCACATAGCCTGAATTTGATTGTGAAATTAAATCTGCTTGGATGGGGGGGATAACTGCAATAAAACTGCTGGGCTCTGTGATTATTAGAGCAGAAGAATCAGGAGAGCAGAGCTTGTAGCTGCAGCACACGCCCACAGATTCAGAAAACCCGTAACGCTGCATCACACAGACCCAAAATGAGGAAAACTGAGAAACCCTGAAACTCAACATCTGTGTATTGGAAAGAAAAGTCAGATTTTTTATTTTTTTTAAATCAGGAATGAACATTCATGGTTTTTTTTTGTATTAGTGTGTGTGTGCATTTTATCATGTGTGAGGGATTACCTGGACTTGTCGAAGTATTTCCCAGTGTAAGCCATCCCACAGGCCACACCTAGACCTTGCCCCAAGGATCCAGTGGCCAAATCCATAAACTGATGCTTCTGAAATGTTTGTAATATGATAGATTTATTAAAAGAACACATTAATCAGGCTGCGTGTGCTATGCCAAATAATAAGCCATGTGTATGTGTGATAGTATGTTAGAGCTTACATGGGTTGAGTGAACATCCATAGAGGAGTCCACGTGACACATACTGAGCATGTCATTCTCCTTCAGAAAACCGGCCTCAACCCACATGGAGTACAGGGCCGGAGCAGCATGGCCCTGTGAAAAAGGACAATCGATCAAACAATCATAATGAATTAATTAAATTGAAATGTTTAAATTCTGGGTAGCAAAAAGAATGTGAAAAGAAGACCAGGACAGCTGAGTGAGAGAGCCTGACCTTGGACAGGATGAAGCGGTCGTTGTTGAAGTTGCGCGGGTCATCGTAGCGGTATCTCATGGTGTGGAAGAAAAGCACCGACATGATCTCTGCCACACTGCAGCATGATGTCGGGTGTCTGCAAAACAAAGGAAGCGTGCAAAGAGAGCTTACACATGCTCACAGCCGAAACAAGGACTACCTCAGAGCAGATTTTAGGTTGAGTGCAAATACTTCAGAATCAGAGTACTATGATGTTATGACTCCAGAGTAGCGTGAAAACATTCACATGGGATAAATTGAAGTAACTTAAAATGAAACTATGCAACCTTTTGACTAGAATCACTTGACTGTTTTGTGAGTTTTAGGATGCAGCAGTGCAGCCTTAGATTTACACGCCAATGCCAGTTAAAGGTGTGGAATACAACCAGAGTACCCTGTTTATCATCAAAAACCTGCTGTAGATGTAAAAAGTCCCAGAAATTCAGAGAATCCCAATGATTTCATGTTGGAGCAGTCAGTGCTTTCAAAAGAATTCAGATTCTCTGTATTAAGACAACCTGTGTTACTATTAGACCCAGTCAAAGAGCACCACAAAGAGCATGCTGTGTGCTGCAAACAAAGGCCTTCAGTGAGTGAATATACAGCGCTATAACATTTTCTTTTCAATGTTAAATGTAAAACTTTCATACATCTACTACTGTACAACCAAGCACTTCTTACCGAATCACCAAAACCTGTAAACATTGGAAGTATTTGCTGCCCTAACATTTACAAAAAGCAAACGACCTTTCCTATTTGTTCAATTTCATAAGTAAGTAAAAAGTTACATCACTTTAAAAAGTTGTTTGGTTTTCTAGCATAGGCCTTAGTTCTCAGAGGGCAGAATTTTCTAGGTTATATAACTTCTTTTTTTTTTTTTTTTTTTTCCAAAATGGCTTTACGTTTCAGTCTCTTTGTTCTCAATAGAGTCAGTTAAATTATGAAAAATGAACAATAAAACCTTAACTTTTATATTCAAAGAAAGAGACAGTTCAGTTCACATATCTGCTCAAATATTGATAACTCTCGTGGGTTAAAATCTATTATTTAACTCATCTTCAAAGAGAATTCTTACAATTTTATGATTTGATTCCACAAATGCAACAGCAATCTAGAAGACGTCCATTAAAACAACATAAAAGTTAAAATTAAGTTTTTAAAAACACTGAAAAAATCATCTTCATGCAGCAGCCCTATAGTGCGCAAGTCCGTCTGCAACACGCAACCCATTCAGCGTCATGCATGGTCTTTTGTGCCCATCACTGCACATGAGGATCGCACCTTCACAAAGCTGGAAATGAAGTAACATTGTATCAAACCAAGTTCTGATACAGTTTAAAATAACTTAAATGCACTCAAAATCTATCCCTTTGCATTTTAAGCCATCCTTCCTTCCTTCTTTAGCATGTGAAAATCCAGTTGTGTGAATATTATTTGCTTTTTATTTCAGTTTTATTTAAGCGTCTTTCAGTCTGAGAGTAAAGTGCTCTACCCTTAAAAGGAAAACAAAGTAATTCAAAATGTCTGCAACATTTACATTTCATGAACTTTTAACATTTCAAAAAAGGTCACATTATATAATGTAGTTATTTAACGCGTCTATTTCAAATGTAAAAATGCAAAGCCAGCTAATTACAGAAGCCCCGTGGATGCTCAAATGACTCAGTGGACTAAAGGAGGAGAACAAAGGCAGGACATGCTGTTCCTTTGGCCCTTCACTTGCACACATTGCATGTCTGCCAGTGTGTCTGTGCATGCATGCATGTGGCTTGTTGAAAAAGTGTTGGCATTGGGGCTCTATGCATGGTGCACAGAAGTATGCGGTGTGTAAACTGTTCGCACACAGGCTTTCTTTGTGCACTTTGCCTGCTCAGCCATAAATTTAATATCTGGGAGTGATCTGGGAGACTCACCCACTGCCTGCTGCAGTTGTTGCCTTGATGCAGTGGATTCGGAGGCGGTTGGCGATGTTCCTCAGCGCCTGCACTGTCTGCTGGTCAGGTTTGTGGTAATCCTCCATGAAGGCAAAATGTCAAGTTCCTCAGCACCAGAAAAGAGGACCGACTAATACCCCTCAGTTGAATTTGTGTGTTTTGAATGTGTGTGTGTGAGAGTTCGGCTTGCCAATGAGCAGCACCTGTGTGTGTATGGGTGGGTGTGTGTGTGAGTGAGTGACAGAGTTACAGAGAAAGAGAGAGTATGGGGGGAGGCTGGATTTATCCTGTCAGGCATGCAGACCCATAGATTTGTGCACACACAGAGGGGGCAGAGAAGAGGAGAGGAGGGGGGGACCCAGTGACGTGAGCTGGGTGTTGGTGCTAAAATTGAGTCGCTCTCATTTAATTGGCTACTGTGGGACTGGGATGGTGGAGGTGTGTCACATATATACACATTTGTGTGTATGTGTGTGCGGCTCTTTGCAGGGAGGGGCTGGATAATGGGTGTAGGAGGAGGGGGTTTCTGAAGCATCTCGCCTTAATTCACTTTGACTTCACTGTCTGCACTAATAATTCAGATCTTCTTGGTTGATTATTGCTTGTTATTAACACCAAACCAAAACAAAGAGACAAAGTTCATGTTTGAGCAGGATTTTATCACTTGATTCTTTGAAAACAAACAAAAAATTAACTGTTGTGTGAGGTTTGGAGAAGGAACCATACAGGCGGAAAAAAGGGGTGAACAAACATACTTAAAGGCAAATAAGTCATTTTCAAATCATTTACTCTTTTAAAATATTTTTTTCTTTTATCAGCTCAGATTTTTAAGATCAATAAGCAACAAGCCACATGAGAGTATGGAAGCGTGTGGCATTTACTTTAGAAAAAAATCTGCTCTATTTTCTTGAATTTAAGAGATTATCTCATTGATTCGAAAAAAGGTAGATTTTATTTATTTACAAAAAAGTTATCTCACCATTTTGAAATCAGCAAAATGTTTTTATTCACGAGAATTTCTCATAATTCTCTCTTCAAGTTGGAAAAAACAGCGATAAAATGTATCCAATAAATTTACTCAAAATTCTGAGATAATTATTTTAATTGACTTGCAGAACTTTTTTTTGCAGTGTTCTAACATACAAGTCATTTTGAAGTGCAAGTTGTTTCAGTTACGCTTTATAAAAATAGAAATCAAAGCAAAACATAAATTCTAAAAAGGAGCTATTGTGTGTGTGAGAGACAGTAACACCAAGAGAACAAAGTACAGCGTGGAGCTGACCTTTAAGATGGAAATGAATGTAAAGACCAGACCTAAACATCTCTCCTCCTCAGCCCTGATCTCCTTATTGTCCGTTTTCCTCCTGTCACCATGATGCTCAGCGAGCCCGACGACTCTGCAGACTGAGGACATTTTGTTCTTTCTCCAGAAACCCTCTGCAGCAGACCTCGAGGGTCAAGTCATACAGACATGCCTGGATGTCTCAGAGACCTTATTTCAGATTACCTGCAGGGTAAAAAGACTATAATCCTCTACTGTAAAATCTAATCTGTTTCATTTGTGGTAGCTGCTATTATTACTATGAAAGCACACAAATGAATTATTGCTTCTCTTCTCCACAAAAGCGAAAGACCTGTCTATGAGATTAGCATTTTGCATACACTGCCCAAATACATCATGCATTAATTATATAGTACACTTTAAATGTTTTCTACCATTTACCACATTATGATTCATTCTATAGTATTTACATTTTATATTAATTGACTTTCAGAGATAAAGAGGATTTGTTTTACTCATGCATACAAACTGTAGAGGTAGCTGAATAGGATCTAATTGTTCTTTGAATGAATAATTGAATATTATCTTTAAGTGCAGGCTGATGTGCTGTCCGTCGGCTTGCAGCCTCTGCTCACACGCGCGTTCATGGACAAAACCTCTTACTGGATTATCAGTGTGGAGAGAGTTGGCCTGCCATCTAGTGGATAATCTAATCTGGTACATAAGACCTGTTTCCATTGGTCACCTGCTGTATCCACCATCCGGAATAACAACGATCAATAAATCTGAGCTGTGTGAGAGGTTTGGTTTGTACGGCTCTTTCTGCTCAATTTAAATAAAAATATGTGAAATAAATCCTGTCAAAACCTGTCCAATAATGACTCGGTCATTTCACAGCAGATAACACGTTACTGAGAAGTATTAAAAACAGGCTGAGGTGTGTGGAGGAAAGTCCTAGCTCTGATTATCAAAGATAAAAACAGAAAGTCTATTTTCTCATGAACCAACAGAGGAGACTGCCTTTAGATTAGTATCATTTCAGTCCACAATGGAGTGGTACAGTCCAGACTCTACCACTTGGCAGGGGAGGAGAGAGGGATTAAAATCATCCTCTGATTATTTTATCTTGGAGGGCAGAGAGCAAATAAGTTCATTTCAGAGCGTCCATTTTTCTGCCTGTTTGCAGACCGTTCATGTATGAGGATTTATCATATTACAGCTATAATCGACCAGACATTAACACTGTTGTTTTTAATAGTTTCCCAATAAAAATGTTTTCATAGTACAAAAATAATCAAAAGAAGTAAGAAGTTTAGAAGCCTTACAGAAAGGCAGGAACGACATTATTGTGCTGCGGAGACATTCACTTTAATGCCATTACTCCATTTTGGACGGTCTCTTTGTAGGCCAGATGCAGTCCTGCCTTTTGAACATGAGAGGGCGCTGTCTCCTCATTCATATTATGGGACAGCCTCTGGAAGTGATTTCTCACTGGCTGTGTCCATCCATTTTACCAGTTTATTATTGAGGTATTAGAAGAATAAGACATTCAGCAGACATTTATTTTGGTTGACATTTATCAACCAGAAATTAACAGTCAGCTAAGCTTCAATGATCACATGAACACTTCATTTCTCTCTGCGCCCCTTCATCTGCCATGTGACCATCTCCTGCCCTTTGCTGGAACTGGGAGGTCATGTCACAGCACCTCCACACTCACAGCCATGACGATGACACACACACGCACACACAAACACACACACTCAGCTCTCCTGGTCCCACACCGACATCATTGTCCTTCTCCCAGTTCCGAGCCTCTCCTCTGGGCTCCTGGGTCCTGTCAGAAAAGCTTTTCCTCACAGAGCCCCACAGGTGCCAGCCAATGATCGCTCAGAAAGAGGACACCATGTGATGGTGTTCAGCCAATGTTAGGCACCCATAACTGCACACTTCCTGGAGGGAAAGTACACTCAGATAGCATGAATGTTTCTATTTTTAATCTCTCTGCCAGGAAAAAAAGTGGAGCCAAGAAACCACTTTTGAAACAATGCCTTAATATAACATCGAGCATGTGAGCTGTCATTTGATTAAAAAAAACCAAAACAAGTAAACAAATAATGTGTTGTTGAATTATTGTTCTTCTGAGAAGCAGCATGAATGCAAATACACAACAAATATTCCTCGGACCCACATATGCAGTCATGCACACAAGCATGCTGACAAGTGTGCATACAGATACAAACAGATGAACTAAGGAATATTCTTACTCTCATTTGCATCTAACTGCACACAGACATAAACACAAACGCGCACAAACACACACACGAGTCTTTGCTTTAATGCCAGCCACTCCTTCAGGCCTGAGCCCTTTCCACTCTGCTCTTATCACTCCATTTCCTTAAACTGCTCTGCAGTCACTCTGATGACAAAGTGCTCACCCGTCTATCAAAATACTGTCTGTCACTCACAGGCCCCACCTCCCTCACTGTGCACAAGGTGTTAGACCAAGTTCTGGAAGTAGGGGTCCAAATTTGATTGACGTCTCACACAAGAGGTAAAGGTAGATAGATAGATAGATAGATAGATAGATAGATAGATAGATAGATAGATAGATAGATAGATAGATAGATAGATAGATAGATAGATAGATAGATAGATAGATAGATAGATAGATCTCCATGGGGAAATTTGTCTTCACCAACTGTACCTTACATAAAAGGACAAAAATGCACATCACATAGGACAGACCTTAAGGAACAGACAACTAATGACAAACACCCGGACAACAGCAATCGGCAACAAGCAGCAAGGAGGCAACAGGACAGATTATTCACCGGGGCCTACTATTCAGGGCATCTATAGCTGCAGGGACCAGGCTTTTCCTAAAGCGGGCCTTGCGAAACCTTAGGGTTCCGTACCTGCGCCCTGAGGGTAGGAGTTTGAAGTATTTTTTGAGTGGATAAGAAAACAGTAACCATAGGATAGAGGTAAAAAGGTAAGGTAATTAATTCAAACTGAATAAAACAGAAAAACTCAGATGGACAAGCAGATAGTAACTGAGGAAGGGATGAAGGAGAGACAGTATAGAGAGAGAGAGAGAGAGAGAGAGAGAGAGAGAAGAGAGTGTGCGAGCAGGGGTTAAGGCCGAGCGTGTGTTGTGGGCTCAGCAGTGAAGTTGACGATGCACTAGGATAACAGCTGCGCTGCAGGGCTTTCAGGCTCCATCACTACTGCTCTCCTTCAAGCAGCTCCACCAACACACACTCCCTCTCCATCTCTCTTTCTCACACACTCACATACACACACTACAATACACATACACAAATATACACACAGCTCTCATGAACATGCAGAAGCACTGATTGTGCATCAGTGCTTCTGCATCAGTGCCTTCTAACCAGGTTTTCTATGCCTGGTCAGGTCAGAAAATCAGACACAGAGTCGCATGTGCCATCTTTGAAATTTATTTGGAATATCACAAACCTTTCACCACTATGTGTTATTAAAAACAACCGTTTTAGATGTACAGCAAAAGATGCAGAAACGCTGAATAGAACCGGGATTACAAGAGAACAGCGGTAAAAAGAAGAGAGCAGGTTTGCAGCTTAAGAGCACATGAGTGAAGCGCTCAAATAGATTTATTGCAATCAGATTTAAAATGAGCTGCAGCAAGAGAGGAGGGGAGCGGGTGGGAGGGAGGTGTGAGGCGGGGGGATAAAGGAGAGAGTAAAAGCTAAGTGCATTTACAAAGAGAGAGAAACACAACAGCTGTTTTCTGTGAATTGCATGTGTAAACTAAACACATTTTTATTGAGTCAACATATTGTAATCCCCTCAGAGGTTGGCCAAACACAACATTTAAACAGGACCTTCAACACGACACAGTTAAGATCTGTTTTGTGCATAATTGCATTTGCCTTTCTATACTTGTTTGTGCAGGAATTACAAACTGCTCAAGGAAAAGTATCTCTACAAAAAGTGAAAATGAAAATTTTCAGGAAATTAATTTTTATTTATCATAATAAAATAAATAATTCATCATGAATTGATGTACTTGGGTGATGTGAATTTAAGTTATGGGCTTTTTGGAGCAGAGAGAAGTAAAGCAGCTTGAACCAGAAGTGGGGGCAAACTACCACCTTAAGCAAAATCACATCCATGCTCCCCAAGGGGGGCACTGCACCCTCTGCCTGTGTTTTTACTCCATTTTTAGATAGACTGAACTGCATTAGGCTTTCCTACTGGGGGCTATAGGCTAAGTTTTTTTCTGTCTGGAAAGAAATGGGGTTTCAACATGATTTTTAACAAGACACAAACACACAGATTCATCCTCACAGATTAGGAACCTTTAAAACATAGCCTCAGTGTCGTGGTGGACAACACTCAAGCAAACCAGGCCAAATGCAAATCCACATAGTTAGACTAGAGAAGTGCTACAAGAAGTGCTGTTAATGTTATCTTTTAAAATATGACTGTTTTGGAAATATTTTAAACTATGTATTAGTCAAATAAACAGTAATAAAAGTTAAGGTGTAGGGTTGCAAAATTCTGGGAATTTTCAAAGTTGGAAACTACACTCCTCAATCAAATGCACAGATGATTTCTTGAACCTGGGAAGTCACACTTTTGTAGCCTAAAGTACAAGACATTTGAGCCCACGGACTATATAAAGTCAAGTAAGTTTTGATAATATTATGGGGTAAATATATTTGATCTATAATAGTATTAATTTCTAACTTGCAATAATTAAATATAAATAGATGCTAATGTAAGCTATTTTTTTATTTTATTTCATTGACCATTTGAGGGGCGAGCTTGTTATAGTGGTGGTAGCTACCTCAAATGTGATGCTGTTTCTTCTGACTCCTGCGAGATGGGTTTTCCGAACCATACAATTATTTATACATCAATTGTCAAATATTTTGAAGACCATTACCGTTGTTTAACCAACTATATTTTTGTTCATGCCATTACATTCGTGATTTCACAAGCTTTTTTGTTACTGTATTCTACAGAAAAATGCCACGTTCGCCATCGCCACTCAAATAAATCTGTTGAAATGTTTTTTTATTGTCTAATTTATCATGGATGCCTGCTTATGACAAAACAAAAATATTTACATTTATGTTTGGATATGATTCAGTTTGTATAAATTATCCCAAATTTCCAGTTAATTCTGATAAATTCCCAATAATTCCCATGGAAAGTTTCCAAGTTGGAATATTTCCAAAATTCCCCAGCTTAACTTCCCATGGAAAGTTTCCGGAAATTTTCCGCCCCTTTGCAACCCTAAGACGTACACAAAAGCTCTTGCCAAATATTTCATCCATAAGAATAAAGTTATGAGATCATCCCCCAGATTATCGTTGTATTGTAAATGTACCACATTATATTATAATCTAATATTGTAAATGTATTTGAAATCTCTTAAAACGTTAACTAGTTTGAAGGAACAAAAGTTATAACGAAGAATTTTCCCACTGATATGAACAGCTAAAAATGTTTTAAAAAAAGAAAGAAAACCCTGGCAAAGTTTTGCATAGCATAAATTATTTTATTTATTCTAAGTTACTTTTATGTTTCTGTTTGCTTGCTGTTCTTCACTTTTTACTTTATTTTATTGCCCTACTGTTTTTTTCCCTCTCTTTTTTCCTTTGAACTGATAGTGCCATGTTTGGAATTGTAATTTTGTTAACTCTGAATAAAGCTTTAAAAAAAAAGCTAGCTGTGTTTATGCTTAAGCTTTAGCGTAGACTAGGCTAGCTGCTGCGTTGTGCGTGTATTTTTAAGTGGCTGTTGGACGGTTATGTTTTTACTTAGGTATTTATTTGAGAGTAGATGCCCAAAGTCATATTCATTGATAAATAAACTCCCTTTTAAATGAAATAAAACACATGACCAAAATGCTCTACCATTGAAGGCAGGCCCCTCTCTGACCATTTGACTCATGCTCGTTATACAAGCAGTCACACACGCGCTCACTTACTGGCTCCACCCCGTCCAGGTGAATAATTTAAGACAATTCAAGAAGAAACTATTATCCCGGGCAGACACGTAAGTCGATCTGATGAAACTACCTACTCACCCAGTGGTTCTCCAGCACTCCTGAAACGCGGCTTCTGCTCACTCACCAGCTCTCCGAGGAGGAAGATAACAGGTTTCTGCTCTTTGCTGTCTTTGCTGGTGTGTCAAACTCAAGGCCTCGGATCGGCTGTTCCACTCTGGCAGGTAGGATTTTCTAAAAACGTACATAAACGCTCTGGTATGACAGAACTGCCACAGCAATTCAAGCTAAATGCATGACACGAGTTTATTTTTTCATAAAGAGTACAAAATCTCTTAAGTTTTACGATTAAACTTAAGAGACAGTCTGTCGCGACTGACATAAGAAGTGAATGAAATTTTTTAAAGGGTCTTCTGCAGGTCAAAGCTATCATTTGGTCATTAGCTTTTCATAAGGGTGGGATTAAAATGTAGCTGAGTGCTTGACAGATGTGCCTTTTAATGCTGTTATATTTGCCATTTTCCCTTTTACAAGTATGCATTTTATAGTAGCACACTTTAAGGTTGTATCTTTTACACATCCATTCAAAATATAGATGTCATCATGTGAAACCAAAAATAAATCAACTGGATTTACTCTTATACATAGTTACAGGCTGTGATGAAATATAGATTTTGCAGCATCTTGGCTCAAATATGCCTTGTAAATCTCTTTAGAGAAAATGTTGTATACATATATTCACATAATGTTCTTGCATTTGCCATCTTATGGAGAACAGCTGTGACATGAGAGCAATGGTGTGTCACAACTTGATCAGGCAGGTTGGTGTTGACTTACTGTCCCATCAAGAAGTATCATGGAGGCTAATGGGAAACGTAGTCCAAAGAAAGCATTTTACAATAGGGATTGTACATTGTCAGAGGAACAACTCAATCTTCACTAACTCTGGAATAAATAACATAATAATCAGTAAAGCCAACGCAGTGATGATCTCGGTTGAATGACATCCATCGTAGTATAGATGTTGTACCCAGAATCTTCTTGATGCTTCAATAATTTGGATTTTACGACAAGAATTTATCAAACGACTGCATGACAACAATGTAAGATTGGGGGATGGGTTTTCCTGGGAACGACACATACCCGCAAGCTTGTGTTTTACTTGAATGTACATGCAACTTAATGCCCTCCCAATAAGGCAGATACCCATCTGACGTGATTCAGGCTGGGCCAATCATAACCATTGATCTAACACTGAGCAGCCAGGCATGCAGATACAGTCAACTAATTGGTGAAGAAGAAATTAGAGAGAAATTTTGCTGCTGAAAAGCTGAATATTACCTTGAGATGTTGGCTAAGACTGAGAACAGTGCTAAAATGGGCTTGGTTGATATATAAATCCAATTAAGTGTTAAATGTGAGCTTATTTGAAAACTATTTTCATCGACATCGCTTTTAAAGGGGAGGACTTGTTGGTGTAGTGTTTAGGACTTGTTTCTGCCTCCCAGAATATTTGATTTTTAAAAAGTTATTGCACATTGGATAAAGATAATGTTTCTGTGGACTATACACCCGTACTTATGGGTTTTGTGAGAAATGTTGCCTCTTGTGGTATTTGGCTCTATCACAGCCTAGATTGCCTCAATATGCCTGAGTGACTATGTTTATGGATTAAGAATAATATAATCTTTCTGAAGACTTGGACTTTATCCAGCTTTGTAGGGACTTGACGTCTTTAATACTGGATTTCATGCAACTTCTGATGATTTTTTAAATTTCAAAAATGTAAAATAGGAATCCCCTTTAACACAAAATCAGTGATCAAACTGTTAAATCCCAAAAGGAGAAGGGTTAATACTGTTTTTTGGCTTACATGTGAGTGGACTCATCCTAACAGGTATGGGATTTCTGGAAGCACCAACCCATTTCTCCCAAAAATTGTGTGATTAAAATATACCGAATAACTCCAAAGCAAATTAAACAAAACAGTTTTCTTAGTATTATTATTCTCAGTAGAGTATAATAAGGATAATCATCCTCCTACAGGGAAGGTAAAAGGAAAGGACTTTCTAAACAATTTGCATGCATGTGCCAAAGCAGTGCTGTGGCTCATTAGCAGCCAACTCTTCACAGTTTAAAGGGATATTCCGGCGTAAAATTGAGTTAGGGTCAAACACACCGTAACACCAAGTTAGACACTCCGTCGAGAGATCAATGTTGCCGACTGCTTGCTTCTCTAGTTATACAAATTTGAGTAACAACCGCAGATAGCAATACAGAGAGCCACATGCTCAACCAAAAAGCTACTCTATAGCCACAAATAATGCTCAGAACAGCACCTAACAGCTCAAGGAAGAACTTTTATGATCTTTTTTTCATGGAAATGCAATCAGACTCAGATGCTAAGGCAGAGGAACTACTGCGCCTGCAGTGCAAAATGATTAATATGATGATCATTACTTCAAGGAAATGATAAAGAAATGATCAGAAATGTTCTTCCTTGAGCTGCGTCACCCTGCTGCAGTGGATGGACTTGCCTGGGGCTCTCCATACAAACAAACAGCTGCTGGAAGAGAGTAGGTGAGTTGTGCATAGTCTCTTTGCTAAAGAAATTAGGCAAAACTAAAAAGACGTTTTGTGGCTAGTGAAGTTAGGTGCTGTTCTGAGCATTATTTGTGGCTATAGAGTGTTTTTTTGGTTGAGCGGTGGCTTTATGTATTGCTATCGTGCGGTCTTTACTAAAGCTGGTACATAAACCGTATATACTATGGACAGTTTGGCTCCGCCTTCCGCCAGCATACGGATTTGAAGCCAAGAAGCTCTCGGTAATTCTGCGTTTTCTCTCTATTTCCTTAAACCAACATTGCGTAGTAGCGTTGTATGCACTCCACCACTTGCGCAGTAGCATTGTGCGCATTCAGTGGGAGAGTCGCCGAGAGTCCCTGGAATGACGCTCGGCTGAAAAAGCGTATCCCCCGGGTAAGCTACGCAATCTTCGTACGCCCATAGGCTGTATCAAGTGTCAATCATAGAAAACATGAACCCCCTAATAACTTTTAAAAATGGACCTGCTGAAAAAAAGAGGACTTGAGCACAGAACAGTCTTACAATAACTACATATCAACATCGCAAGCGGGGGTTGGGGGATGTATGTTCTGTGTAATACATTTCTAAAGTTTGTCCACAACCCTATAAGCCTTGCTGGCGGAGGCGGGATTTATCACCTATACTGCAGCTTCACCCAGCGAGGAGGCAGACAGCATCCACTATATGTACAGTCTATGAGTTGGTATAACTCGAGAAGCAAGTGGTCGGCAACATTCATCTCTCAATGGGGTGTCTAACTCGGTGTGTGTTTGACCCTAACTTAAGTTTACGCCAGAATATCCCTTTAAGAGTTGTGTGTTGCTTTTTTGTTGTCATCACAGTCAGTAGATGCCTTGTTTTTTGGTTCCACTTATTGTATTGAGTTAACCGATGGATGATTTATAGATATTAAGCTGTTTATGATTGTTCAACACTTACTTGTATGCATTTTATTTCTTCCTAGATTGTTTACTTATTGCGCTTGTTTTGAAGGTTAGAGTTAGAAACCTTCATTTCAGTTCAATGACCAGGACTTTTCCTTATTAAATATTATTTTATTATTGTTTTTAAAGCATTAAAAATCACAAGAACGTGCTACATCACTCCTCCAAAAATAGAGAAAAAAAAACTAAGGCTGATTTTATCCTGAGCACATAAAATAGGCCAGTTGTTTACAAGTGACCTTTATGGTCAGTGGTTGCTGCCTGTGACTCTGAATGAATGGTTTCACTTTTATCATAAAAAAATGAGAGATGTGTTGTAGTATGGTTCCTTTTAGATGTTAGCAGCAGGTCTGGTGTATTTGCAGAGGGGGGTGTCGGGGCCAGGAGGAGGGGAGAAGCTTGCTCTCTGATGTGCACTCGTTTTACTGTTCACGATAAGCAGGCAGTCAGCGGACGAGGATGCTCTGTTGTCTGGTGCGCACTCTCCTGTCTCCAGCTTTCCATCACCATGGTGGAAGAGCTTAATTAATGCACACAGGCTTTATGTGTCCCTCCCGGAGCTCATGATCGGTAAACCGCCATCGTTCGACACCGGACCTGCGTTATTAAACACCGGACCCGTGTTGGAGAGCGGAGAGGACCGCGGCTGAATCCTAAAGTCTTCAGTAAAGGTAAAAAGAAAAACTACACGGTGCGGTTTCGGAGTTAGCCTCTTAGCATAGCTGCGTTCATACAGGATATGATGTTTAACGGTTGTCAGAGGACAGCGGTTATTAACGGCCACTTTTACACTCGACGGTATCAGGTGAGGATTCAGAGCCTGCCATGGAGGACGGGACTGAAATGCGTTGATGTAAACTAAGGTGGGCTCTGGTCATGTGGACTGTCCGCTGTATTAGCTCAGAGTCTGATTGAGGTTTGTTGTAATAACGATGCCAGCTGTTTCTCTACACCATCTGACGTCTGTGCGCTGCTCAGTTTTCACTATGAGCGCCCGGAGTCAAGCTGTCATTTCACATCATTTTTTTTTTTTTTTGGTGGAGGGGGGGGCAGATTTCACCAGATACCTACCTTGGTTGTGTCCAAGGAGAAATATGAGGACGCCGGGATGATGGCTGTTTTGTCACGAGTTGCTCACGGAAACGTCAGTGCACATTTCATGACGGGTGCTCGGTCGTCGTTTCCGATGGAGCAGTGAAATTAATAATCCCAAATAAGCGCATTTAATACGCATTTTCCCCCTGCCTGAGCTCGCACTAGCTTCGGTTTCATGGAGGCTGCATCGTAGCACAAAGAGGAGCCAGCCTGAATCCGGCAGTAGACGCGCAGTTTTACATGAACACCAGCACTCATATCACATCTAGAAGCTATAGGAAGATGAATTCTTTCCCGGAGAATCGCTGCAATGTGACCTTTTTGTGTTTCTTGTTCTGCGGGGCCTGCTCGCAATTCAAGGACTTACACAACTGATGTGACCAAGTGATGTCTGACAGTGGCAGCTCTGGATGTAAAAGCGTATTTTGTGTCTCTGTGTGTGTTTTGTCTTGAGCTACATGACGCCTGCCTTCATTATTTTATTTTTTTTGGCCTCACTGTGTTTGTTAAGGGTCAGAAAATGTTGGACTGCTGGCTTAGTATCTAGGCTCCTAATGGCATCATCCCAGCCATCAGCTGCCATGTTTCAACTGCTTTTAGCTACTGTTTATTTGTACATATTAAACACACATTAGGATAAGTTACAGATTTAACACAAGACGCCTTTAGATTAGATGACTTTTAGAGAAATGACAAATGAGACGACAGACAATTGAATTTACCTTAGGGGATTAATAAAATTTCTCTTATTCTTATTATGTAAGTATCTTAGTTGTGTCCTTATCAAGTAAGACGTGTAGTGCGGTAAATTAACAAGGACTGACTTAAATTTGTAATCCATTACACCATGTAGGGGTTTATGATTTAATGTCAAAGGTCTCAAACCAATTTTTGATATGAGTCACATAGTTTTTGTGCTAAAACTAACAAACCTCCTGTATAAAAGCTAGATAACCTTGATAATATTCCTCTGAAGAACAGGCATTTGATTGACACAACCAGAGGTCACAATATAAAGGATACAGGGTAGATATACATCATTGTAATCGTTTTATTTTTAGAGAAATATACAGAAGTGGTTGATCCATGTTCAGAAGACTGAAGTTACCATCAGTTACCTGGTGCTCATTGTGCTCAGCTTATATGTTTTTTGTGATCATTTGAAGCAACTAATCCCCTGTATAAAAGCTAGATAACCTTGTTAATATTCCTCTGAATAATAGGTGTTTGATTGACACAACCAGAGTTCACAACATAAAGGATAAAAGGTTGATGGAGAGGATAAAATAGAAAATTATGGAAGGTTTTGAGATGCTATTTAGTTACTCATTTTCTAAACTCAAAAAGATCCATGTTTGAAGCATATTCGAGGCATAACCGTCCTTCTAAATCTTCTATAAACATTAAAACCAAGGACAGTGTCAACACAAGCTGAATTAGGTGTTGACTAATGTTGAAAAATAGTAATAGTCATCATGTGTCAGAGTGTTTTAAACTGGGGTAGCAGTTAAAAACAGGTGAGGACATTTGTAAGGAGACTTAAATGAATGTACTCCAAAGCAAGTTATATTATTCATTTTCATCACTAGCTTTTAAGTTATTTTGGCTTGTAATTGTTTAATTTTCAGAAAAATATACAGAAGTGGTTGATCCATGTTCAGAAGGGTGAAGTTACCTGAAGTTACCATGAGTTACCTGGTGCTCATTGTGCTCAGCTTCCATGGTTTCTGTGCTCATTTGCAGCGACTAATCCCCTGTATAAAAGCTAGATAACCTTGATAATATTCCTCTGAAGAACAGGCATTTGATTAACACAACCAGAGTTCACAACATAAAGGATAAAAGGTTGATAGAAAGGATAAAAAAGAGAATTATAGAAGGTTTGAGATGCTCTTTAGTTACTTACTCATTTTCTAAACTCAAAAAGATCCATGTTTGAAGCACATAAGAGTAGGGATGCACTGATCTGATATGTGGATCGGATATCGGCTCCGATATTGACAAATTAACTGGATCAGATATCTGTTGAATGATCCAGCGTTCTGATCCAGTCTTTTTTTTCTTTTAATTAATATCATACACAGCAACACAGCGATTCTGTTCTCTCTATAGTCTGTCTGTCTATTGTTTTGCACTAAATGATTACATAGAGTCTTTCTTTTTTTTGCTATGTGCTAATGTGCAGTTTGTTATTTTTTGATAAATAATATTAAGTAAATTTATATCTGTGTAAATTTGTTCCCTTTTTCAACAAGGCTAATATCAAGCCTGATGCCTTCACTTACAGGGCAAGGTATACAGTTCATTCATTCAACAGTAGTATTGGATCGCTATCAGATATTGGCCGATACGCTTAGCCCAGGCATCGGTCCCGGATTGGATCGGAGAAAAAAAAAGGATTGGTGCATCTCTACATTAGAGGCGTAACCATCCCTCTAAATCTTTTATAAACATTAAAACTAAGGACAGTGTCAACACAAGTTGAATTAGGTGTAGACTAATGTTGAAAAGTAGAAACGGTCATCTTGGATGTGTGAGAGTATTTTAAACTGGGGTCGCAGTTAAAAACAGGTGAGGACATTCAGAGCCATTTCAAGAGTCTATTCTTAACATTAAATGAGTCAGTTCAGTATTTGTATGGAGATTTAAATGAACTTACTCTAAAGCAATTTGTATTATTAATTTTCATCATTGTCTTTGAATTCATTTTGGCTTGTAATCATATTTTTAGAGAAACATACATAAGTGGTGGATCCATGTTCAGAAGGGTGAAGTTAGTTTTATTGTTTGTGTTGAACGTTAGTAATTCTGTTCTGCTTTCTTTGTAAAGTAAGAAATGTACTGACCCATTTTCATCTTTTTTTTCATTCCCAGGGCAAATTATGCCAGCAGCACCAGAGTCGCTCCTCCTGGTGACGTGCCAGCTCATTGGTCAGACTCCTCTGCCCTCCTCTAGTCTCCTTGTCTACCCTGGCAGATCCATGCTGCTGGATGCTCCTCACAGAGCCACGCCCACACCATGAGCGCCAACGGGCCCGCCCCAGACCCAGCCCCTGCTGCGGCCCCAGAGGCCCCTCCGGCCTCAACCCCTGCCCCTGCTGCAGCCCCTGCTGCGGCCCCTGCCCCTGCCCCTGCCCCGGCCCCGGCTCCTGCAGCGCCGTCCGCTCCTCCTGCATTGCCCTCCCAAACATCCACCACCATCCCGGTAGGTGCGTTGGCACAGAAGAAGCGGCAGCAGTATGCCAAAAGCAAGAAACAAGGCAGCAACGCCAACAGCAGGCCAGCTAGGGCTCTGTTCTGCCTAACCCTCAACAACCCCATACGCAGGGCCTGCATCAGCCTGGTGGAGTGGAAGTATCCTTTACTGTGGCTTCATGTGGGAGGGTATGCATGTACTCAATATTAGATAAGTAAATGTTCATAAGGCTGAAAAGAGTATTTATTTATCAGAAAGACTCTAAAAAAGGGAATGTAGGGACACTGTTTCAGTAAACAAATATTCTAATTTATCAGAGAAATACACAGAATGTTTATTTGTTGTTGTATTTGTTCAATATTTGTATTGTGTTTGCTTGGATCTGGATTGCCAGTCAGACAAACAGGACATTTGAGGACATCTCATAAGACGATTTGAAAAGTTTATATTTTGACGATTTTACCAGACAGAATTATTGTTGATGGGTTTAGGGAAAAATATATAATGAAATAGTCATCAGTCGGAGGCCTTGTTGTTCTTAGCTTAGCTTTATTTGAGTTGTTATTTTTGCTCATAGTTCTTTGTAAAGTAAAAACTGTAGGGAGACGGAGAATAGGCACATTGCGCTGGGTTGGTTTTGGAACATAAAAATATGTTTCTCATACAAAAGATTTAGTGAGAGTCAATGGATCCTAAAATACACAGGGAGAGTATTAGGCAGTGCGACAGTCGGGGGGGGAGGTTTGTTGCAAAAGCAGCTGCTGTCATCACAAAGGCCATCAGATGGTATAAAGAAGATTGCCTCACGTGAGTCGCATAGATACATTTCATAATCCACCTTTGTGTGTTTGCCCAAAAAATGTCAATGGGGATTTACAACCAGTACACTTAGTGAGACACAGCTGTGGTCATATCTCATCGTTATTTTTGACGCTATGTAGCAACAGTGCGGTGTTAGAGCGTGTTTATTTTCTGTAATCAGTCAGAGTGAGTAAAGAGTGAATTGAATTTACGGTGCTTTCCTTGCCACCCCTGAAACATGATTTTAGGTGATCAGTGTCTCATTTATTTGAGCATTATTCAGTTTGAATCAGCAGAAATTGATAGTAAAAAGTCAGTGTGAGGTCAGTGTGATTTGTCATCTTAAATTTTTTGAATTGAAAAAATCACAAGCGAATGATGAATATATTTATGGAGATGTGTATAGTCATGAAGTCACAATATTTTCAATGACATTTTGAAAGAAAATTAGTTTCCTCTGTGGTGATTGAAATATGATCAAATTACTGAAATGGACAAGTCAGTCGAGGGGATAATCTTGTCTTTTACTTTGATTTTCATAATAACAATAATAATAAGTACAACAAAAATATTAATTATGATATTAATAATTTATTATTATTCTCAAGACACTAATTCCTCCAGTAGTCGACTAAGATTTTTTTTCTCTTTGCTGTTTTTTTAACCACATTAGGACCCTTTGACCGAACAGCTGGTTACCACATCAAGATTATGGCATCAAACCAAGCAATTACATTGTTCAGAGAGAAACCAGATTAGTCCAATATCACCGGTTAGTTTACAAAAACAAACAAGTTCTGAACATTGCTATTTCTTAGGTTGCAAGAGGCGCATGAAAATGGTGTAACCCTTCAACCAACCAGAGCAACAAAACTTCTAACATAGCAGTAAACCGCCAGGTCAGACAGGCAGGACCGATTAGTGGGACCAGCTTCAGGTGGGCCGGACAGGAGAAGGCTGAGACACGCCTGCTTATGCGAGTCAAACACAGGCTTTTTGATTTGCCTGATTCCCAGACTACAGCTAAGTTTAATTGAAGATAAACTCCTTCAAAATACAAAAAAAATCATTAATGTTTTCGTTCTGCAGTCTAAAGCACAAGTCAATGAAATATCATGAAAGTGCTCAGAGTCAGGAGGAACCTCCAGTGCCTTAGACTTTATATCAAATTGATTTTATCATGTGAATAAGTAATGTGGTCAATTATGCAGAAGCTTGAATGTTATCGCTGGGGATTTAAACATCATGTTTTCTCTCTGCTTTCTTTGCCTCATTTTCTTCCATGTTTGCCTTAACCTCTCTTCTCAGGCCATTTGATATCTTTATATTAATTGCTATTTTTGCCAACTGTATGGCCTTAGCTGTCTATATTCCCTTTCCTGAAGATGATTCTAACTCCACAAACCACGACCTGGTGAGTAGCCTGTTTATGTCTTTTATTATCAGTTTTCTCATTTGGTGCCTTTGTTGAAAGACTCGCTCTGCTCTGCATCATTTTCTTAGAATATGTAAACCTTGTATTGTGTGGCTTGAATTAAGGGTTGTTATCTGTAAAATGGAAGAATAAACTTTATGTCAGGAATATTAAAAGATATTTGTGCGATGTTTGAGACAGGGATGAAAAGAGGGATAAAAAGATTATCTCTTGCGGTGTGTGCTGATGTCTTTTCGTTTGCTTAGCTTTTATCTGCTCTATTTGTTAAATTGTTTCAAAATACATAGAAACTGTGTCATTACTTCTTAATCCTCTTTGGGTGATGGGGTTTGATTGTTTCGCCTTTTCAAGGTAAAGTCAGAGTAGTAAGATGCTGCTCGGCTCGCGCAGTATTGCTTCATCATGCAGATTTGAAAGTGTGTGCTGTGCCTACACAGAGAAACACTTTGACAACTATCCTCATCGGCACTTTATCATGTCATATTTTCCCTGGGAGAACAGAGGTTTGGTCGGCTTTTTATTTTTAGCTTTTCTCCTCACTGCACCACCCTGTGCACCTTGTGCTTTTATGTCTGTGTGATGAACTATGGGTGATGTAGTGAAGTAAGCATTGTTCCACAGCTGAGTATAAGTGCACCCTCAGAAAGGCAGACAAACATGGTTAATGTGTTCCTACACGAGCAAAAGACTGTGGCGGTTAATGATTCGTGAGCTGCTTATACAGTGTTTTGGATGCTTTTTTCTGAGTGTAAGATCATGTTAGAGAAAACTGTACCAGCCTCATGTGTAAGACCAGCAGAAGTGTTTCTCTGCTGAACCTGCAGTGCAAAATTATCTACGGCTCTGGTACAAAGTGTGTGTGTGTGTGTGTGCGTGCGGTCTACTTTGGTGAAGTAGGGTGTACTGCTTCCAAGCTTGACCTCCTGGAGGGTGACCTCAGGGTGTTTGTTTGCACAGTGGTGCATCAAGAGAAAGTGGGCCATCTGGGGCATTACAGTGTCTGGTACAGTTTATCTTCAGTCTGTTTCCAGAGTGAGTCTGGGAGTTTGAAAGAGTTTGAAAGTCCTAAATGTAACACCTTGAGAAAAAGGGCACAAAGTTATGATGTTTTTGTGAGTGTTTCTGTAGTTATACACCATAAGCCAGGCCTACTAGATTTTTAACTACTCATAGCAAATGAGATGATAATCCAAGATCTTGACTTAAAACTGTAATTCAGCAGAAAAGCATCCTCTGGGTATAAGGTAATCATATAATGATTAATGGTATTTATAATAAATGGCTTTGGCAGATGTGCTCACAAGGCCAATTAAAAATATAAACAAACATGTCTGCAACCACTGCAGGCGGCCTTGTCAGTGTGGCTGCTACTGAGATAATTCAATACCCCCTACATGATAACCTAGTTTTCTCCATCTTATATGACAGCATATCAAATTCAGAACAGGCACTGGCAAGTGTTAGATATAAATCCCTGTTCTGATGTACAGGAAAATGAAATTAAATGTTGTTTCTGATGTCCACACTTAGTATAATATCTGACATATGTTTGTTTGTCATATTCTGAAATCTATACCATAACCCGTGTTTATTTCTATTTCATCAACTAATCTCATATACTGTATATCTAAAACATGCTATCGGCTAAGCGCACCATGCATGTCGTGTGTTGACCCGAATAGGAGATAGGATTATTTCCTTGTAAAACATAAGTAAAAAGTGGGATCATCTCAGGTCTACCCTGTTGTTTCTGACAGAATATATTTACAATATCAGCTCTGAAAATGCAACGGTATGATAAAACAACTTACTGTAAAATCCACTTGCTTCATGAGGTCGCTAGCTTTTCTGTGATAAACTGTCTGTTCCTATGACATCCGGGGGCCTTCTCTACTCCACAGAAGTGTATTGTTAGGTAATCTGTGATGATTTACGGATACATGAAATAGATTCATTTTCATTGCTTGGTGACTATGCTACACAGATGCTGCCATCTTTGTTTTGGTCTTTTGACTATATTTGTGATCAGCTGACCTGAAAAGGTTCAGTAAGAGTTTGAAACATGTGAATCTGCTCTCAGTTTAGAAATACTCACAGTAAAGCTGTTTTGAATGGATTCATCCAGTTGAGAAAACAAAGTATTAGTGGGTCAATGCTCTTTCTGTTTTCCAATCAGTGTGTGCTGCTGAGAAATTTCTATTTAATTTAACTGACAAAGCTAAAGGATATATTGTCTGAACGTTATAACTTTATTATGCACATGCGCAATGGTCACAGTGGTAGAAGTGGTATGGCCTCAAACATGTCATGCTTTCACCATTTCCTCTGTGGTTTAAGATGACTGTTAAGCCAAACAGGTGGATGTCCCTCTCTTCTCTGTGCTATGGGGTCAGAATGATAATTGAAAATTGTGGTTATTTTTTCAAGGTAGCTTACTAAAGTGAATTTTTGAAAGAAAAAAAAATACAGGACAGAATTTTAAAAAAAATTTAATTTGGAGCTTTTGGGTTTGGGTGATTTGGATGTCTTGCTGATTCTGCGGAGGAAGTTCTGGTATCTATCACCAACATTATGCACCTATGTAAGGGTCTTGGCTATTTTACCAACGTACAATCTAATGACACGTGTATCTCCCATGTTAGATTATGCTGCAGGGTTGTTACTCAGAAAATGTAGATAATATGCAAAATAGAGCTATACAAGACTCTCTGGGGGTTCACAGATTTGCTTGCCCCCTGCAGTTTGGGGAGAGACATATTTGGTGCCAAATTTATACAATTAAAACGTGGAGGTAAATCTGTTCTCCACTCTGACAGTGGCTCTAACTCTCACATGAAAAAGTAGAGGGACAAAATGAGAAGCAAGCGCAGGTGTAGTTATATATTTCTTCCAAAACTAATGAATGTAATAGACCCAAACCTGCATTTATGTCAGTGAGTTTCTGAGCTGAAAAATGTACATAAATGTCCGCTGAGGTTAGCCAGCAAGCTTTAGAAATAGACACAATTAACTTTCACAAATATTTCTCCTTTCTCTTCCTATCTGTGGTTTTTAATGTAAACGGTTTTAAGGAAGTGGCTTAATGCTGACCCAAGCTGTCCTCTGGTGTATTTGGTATCTGTGGTTTTTACCAGAATAGGTATCTAGGAAATGGTTTAATAATGACGTCAGCTGTGTTCTGGTGTTGTCTTCTGGGCTGTGAAATATGTCAAATATGTCCACACTCAAACTCCTCTGCCAGCAGCATTTCACCTGACTTTTTCTCATGGATAAATGGTCTCATGGATAAATACTAACATTAGCAAATATCGCTTGGGCAAACTTAACTGACTCGTTACTACTTGACATGCCATCCTTATTTGCAAAGACGTTTAAAATTATATTTGATCTGTGTCACAGGCCCTGTAACAGTACTCATAATTCAGCAAAAGCTCTCCATCTGTTTCTGCATGTGACTTTCAGAACACGATGAATTATGTGTGTTGGAGGTGTAGCCGCTACATACTCTGTGATTTGTGTGCATGCCTGCAATATGATGAGCAAGAATACGCTGTATTCAGATCAATCCTGCGTAGAGATCGAGTGTTTGCTGGGGTATCTGTGACAGCAGCAGTGTAGTATTTAAGGTAACCTTTTACCGTCATTTGATACACATGTACAGACTCTGGATGCACAGCAATCAGCTTGTGTTTGTTTAAGAGAAGGGCTGATCAGATAGAAGTGTGTCATAGATTGTAGATTCATCCTGAACAAGGAAGTGTTGGTCAAGAAAACTGGTTTGACAATCTGTCTAAACCAAAGCTAAGGATATAAGTGGATCAAACTGATTTCACAGTCCAGATCTGGTAATCCTCCTTTGGTCACTGAGGTTGGTCTATTCAAAGATATAATATTCAATGGAAGAAAACAGATTTGAGAGTTTTGAGACAATGATGACCTGAGAGAGTTAGTGTTTAATAAAAGCAAAAACTGGAATAGCTGTTTTAGTCTGATGTGTTAAAAGTTGCTATATTTGTCTCAGTCAGAAGCCTTGAAAAAGACAAGGTAGTTTGTTTAATGAGTGTTTATCTCTTTGAAATTTTCCTCCTCTGTTTCATTACAATGATTCGGCCTATCATGCACTCTGATGGTGGACTGTTACATTTTATGCTGGCATAAAAACATCAACCTCTAAACTATGACATGCATATTTTGACACTTAATGACTTTTATCGTGGGCCCTGTTAAAACTATTTAAAATGCACTGTCTAGAGTGTATGGCACAGGGTGAGTTAGGGCGTTTCTCACCATATTTTCCCTTTCAAAGCTCCTGTGAGAAGTTTTTGATGTTTATGAAATAGACACACGTTAATAGGAGTGGTTTTTCATGATATTGAAACGCAAAAAAGGACATCAGTGATTAAAAAAAGGATTATTTCTTATTGGTACAAGAGGCTAGGAAACAGCCCCTATGTTATGTTTTTCATACTAAATGTTCACAGTAAAAGATAAATTTGGCTGTCTCAAGTCTAAATGATGATTTCAAGAGTCAGGTGTGCAGACAAGCGTGTTGCTATTTTACACAGCGGATTTCAACCTCTCTACTTAAATTGACTCAGCTTGAGCTGACAAGTCTATCTCCCCTCTTTCTTCTGTGCCTCTGGAAACACAGAACACATACAGGTACAGTATGTGCACAGTATATTAGCTATGTCGGTGCATGAATTGATGTTAAATCTACAAAAACAAACCCTCTGTGCAGCTCAAACAATCAGGAGCTTTCCAAATTAACAGACGTGAAGTAAAACTGCATCAATTACTTAAAATTTAGGGCAAATAAACACGTCCTGTGTGCTTTTACATCAAAGAAAGGTAAGCTGTTGATTTTGACTCCTTTTTGCTGCTGGATTACATGGATTTAATTAGTTGGTTATGGCCTTTTTAATGAAAGTATCCATGCAGTGTCTATTAAAGTCTGTTCCTGCATGTAAACAAGAGAATGCTTCTGGACTGTAGTTTTGGGGCCATGTAAGGCTAAGGTTATGAGGAGATAGCTGTAAGCAGTATCATGATATATGAGGACAAGTTAAAAAACTAGCATCTCAAAGCTCCCCGTCCCAAAGTTAAAACTTAGTTTCACTGCATCAGCAAAAACAGGTATTTTATCATGAGTGAGAGCACGTCTCTCCTCTCTCTTTGTGCGTAAAAGGCACAGGAAAGCATGTTGTGAACTTTAATGCTTTTTCCCTCTCTCACTAATGTGCCCTCTAAATATAAGCAAAGCACTGAGGCTCTGATTTCAGACTTTAGACCAGGTTCTTGTTGGTTTAGGCACAGATGCTTTCTGCTTTCTCAAGACAGAGATGTGCCACCTTTGTGTCTGACTTCACCTCTTCAAAAGACCAACACACTGCCGGGTAGTGTTGGGCGGTATGAACTAAATCTTATATCATGGTATAATTAATTTCATATCACAGTAACGGTTTATATCACAGTATGTTTTTTCCCCCCCTGTAAATTTAATTAATGGCTTTAAAATAACCATACTGTCACCAGTCCGGTGATTTTTTTTATCATATGGCGCACCTTTGGCGAAAGACTCTGCCAAGCTCTTTTGTATGAGAGGAGCTGCTGAAGCTTTAGTTTTTGGTGCAACAGGTGTGCTATGCATCTTTTGTATGTTTCATCTTTAGGTGGTGGAAAAGGTTGCTGAGGTTTCCTCCTCCAGCAACAACAGCTACACAACACTCTTTGCATAGTATTGTTTTTAGACTATCACTGGATTTTCTAAATCCGTAGAATCTCCAGACAACCGATGTCGCGACTTGCGCCTTTTTTTCAGAACAAGTTGCTCCTCCCCTCCTTCATGTTGGGTGGGTGGGGCTGCCTCCTCATGATTACCACCAGTAAAGCTGTTTCTTCTTTGTCGAAACTATGCCAAGCAGTCTGCTGGACACGCTGGTGAATAAAAGGAGCGCACCCAAACGGATGCGCTGCGGCTTTCCTGTTAGCGAGCGCAGACAACTACACACTGACTCAGAGAGATGCAGCAGACATCTGCTCTCTCTCCGGTATATATGGTATAGCAAAATTTCTACTGGTAGACACTTTTATACCGTCACGCGGTGTATACCGTCATACCGCCCAACACTACTGCCAGGTGCTAATGTAGGCCAGTGTCGACGGCACATCTATACGCTTTGTGCCGCAGGTGCACGATAGGACCTTATGTTTGTTTGCAACATTGCTGTGAAATCCTTGTTTAACGTTTGCTCTCATTTTTGTGACCGTGTGTGAATAGACCTAGCATCAGCCTTGAACAGGATTGACAGGTTGGATTTATGGATGTCCAGCTGAAGAAAAACCATGATGTCATTTTTCGTACTCTGCCTATCTGATAATCCTGGACTAAGCAGCACTATTAATTCTCATTAAAAGCTTAATGGATGAGATTATTACAGGCAAAGATGAGTGGGGATAATGAGTATTGAATGTACCTTAGATGTATTTTTCATGAAGAGTCTTCTCAGTGAAGTCAGGAAGAAGCTTAACTTTTTAAAAATGCTTATGGATTCTTCTTTGCTGCACTATATTCTGTGTGTTTTTGCTGATCTTACCATGATCCTTGCCCAGTACTACAGACAGTGGTTTATTGCTTGCATAGGACTCTGGTTCAATTTTGTCGTGTCAACAGTATATCAGACACCAGAGGCTGAATAATGCATCCTTTACATTTTTAGCAGTGGTAGAACAATAGATACTTTGTAGGGCAGGTGTGCCAGCTTGGCCTTGTTGTTCTACCGAGCTCACGCTGAAGTCACAGGAGGAGCGTTAGCAAGAAAAGCGCTGAGCTGGTTTTTGCTGTAGTTGCTGTAGTAAAGATTGCTATTTCATGCTATTTCATGCTATTCTGCTCTGCAGCCTCCCAGGTTTACTGGAGGCTGGTAGGAAACCTAAGGAGGGATGCTGAGGGCTTGTTTTGTGAAGCAAGAATGAAATGGATATCACAAGCCTGAAGCAAGTTCTTAGTTAGAGACATGTTTGCATAACTTTTAACACAAAGAGGCAAGAAAGCTTGGAGCACAGGGAAGCAGACTTCTAGGTCTAATGGTATGCGGTGCAGCACAGTTAGTCCCATTTTTATTATTATCACTGTATGAGCAATCACTATAGACACATGACACAAGCCCGGATTTAAGAATAAAAATGTTATTTTAATGCTTTCTCACTGAGCATATGTACATTCACTCTTACATAGAGAACTGGATGTAATAATTAGGGTTATTTGGTGTTGGTTAGAGGAGCAAAACAAACTATCTTGAAAACTAATTGTTTAATTGCACATCTCTTGAACTGTTATCCTGAACAGCACCAAGAGTTTGTAATAAGTGAGAACAGAAAAAGTGTTGGTGGCAGTAAAAACCTGTCAGCTGCCTCTTATTCAGTCTTCAACAAAGCTGAGAAATATTACAGCAACAATATTTCTGAATGTTTACATTTGAAGAGCACTATATTTATCATTTATGGTGAAATCAAATGTTGTTCTTAGACTTTCACAATAACAACAGAATTCTTCTACAGGATAGACTCAGCTTTCTTTAATTGGGTTTAAAAAAATCTGCAAAAATCTGTTATACTGCACCTCTGCTTTTTACACCATTTTAAGGTAAAAGAAGATGAAAAGAAAAGCAGCTAAACCTCAACTAATTAATAAAGTGGATAGGATATGAGTGAGATGGCATTTACCTGTTTGATTTGTGAATCTTCCATCACAGCAAATACGTTGTGAAGTTTCCACGATATGTTATGTAGTTGAGTGTAGAATGATAAATTTAGGCACTATGAGCCTATTGCCTTTTCTTTACCTGTTTGAACTATTTTCTAATATTTATTACTCTGTTGTCAGCTTCTCACCTTTTGAATTGCAGGAGGTCTTTAGGGTGCTTTCACAACTGTGCCCGTTGATCTGGTGCATCATCAGTTTTACAATTACATGTTTTGTCTGTGCAGCGCTGCAAACACAGAGCCTTGGTCTGCAGAGTTGCTGTGAGTTAAAAACAGGGCAATGCTGCAAAGTCATAGGCCTAAATAGCATGAGTCCTTACTGTTAGTAGGCTCGCCTAAATGCAGCAGCTCATTATAAATAGAAAGTAAAAATTTCCCCTGGCAGAATGCGGGGTCAAAAAATTGGGGTCCCTCTTGCACCAGGAGGCACAAGTGAGTAACAGAATGTCGCCAACACATGCACACGCATGTAAACCTTGTCGGGAGCTCATGGTCATTTCTTCTGCTGCTTTGTGCTCCTTGTCATTGCTCTTCCTTTGTTTAGTCATGTCCCTGCAATAGTAACAAGTGCACGCACGTGACCATCGTCTGTCCTGCACCCACCTTGTCTCAGGGACAGACAAATCGCCTGCACCCTCCTGCCTTTGCTTTAAGGTCATTCCTGACTTATCCATCTGCGACTCAACACCCCGGGCAGCTCCTGCTGAAGGTAGCTGAGGAAAACAATGACCTTTCCGTGGTGAATATGATTCATACGTCTCATCCCTTGTAGGGTAACATGTAGCGAATGGCGTATGGTATCATGTAGTGTTTGCCCGTACCAATGTTATTGCATAACGGTGGAGCTGCAGAGCTATTTATTTTTACTGGGGACAAAAAGGACACAAAATATAAAGAATGAAACGTCCGCGCTGAAACCAAGAGAGGTCATTTGGGCAGCAGCAGAGAAGAAGTGTGAATCAGCCTCACTGAGATGCTGTTACACTTCAAATATATTAGCATTTCTTTAAACCTGGATCATTTAAATGGAGAGGGTGCTGATGGACTACTACAGGTGATTTCCTGATTTAAAATGGGTCTGGCACAGTTTTCTTTGGTATTAGCATTTATTGTCACAGTAAAGTGAGGAATAGTAGATGATAGGGAAGTGAGAGAGCATACAGTTGTTCTTAATGGATGGTTGATCTCCATGTTAAAGGTTATAAGTGAAGCCCTTACAATTAAACACTTGCATGCTTGTTTTTTCTCTGTAATGTTACTTTGCTCTGTGACATTTAGCAGGGTAAGCTTGCTGAACTCTTAAGCTGAAATGACTTAATGTTGATGTTTTGAAACTTTGACTTTGTGACTTGTAGGTACAGCAGATTCACCTGACACTGTTAAAAAATACCTGCATGTGTGGTTGGTGGGTGCTTATTTAGGAAAAACCCAAGAGGTGAAGGCTGGATGTGTAACATCATATATGTATTAAGATATGGATTAAAAGGTATTTAATAAGTTATGTTTCTATGCTTGAAATGTACACACTTTGTGCAACAAAATTAAAGGGATATTCCGGCGTAAGTTTAAGTCATGGTCAAACACACGGTAACACCAAGTTAGACCCCCTCGAGAGATGAACGTTTCTGACTGCTTGCTTCTCTAGTTACACCAACTTCAGCGAATACCGAACGATAACAATACACAGGGGTCTGTTTCCAAACGCAAACCTCAACCAAAAAGCCACTCGTAGCCACATATGATGCTCAGAACAGCACCTAACTTCATTAACAGTACATTTAGGGTCCCAGCATGTAGTACTGGTCAAGCGGAGTTCCGCAGTCAGACCAAGACGCTAAGGCAGAAGAACGTTTACGTCTACAGTGCACTTACAAGATACACAAGAACTCTGATTGCATTTCCATTAAGTAATAATTATAAATGTTCTTCCTTGAGATGTGGAACTCCACTGCACTTGGTGATCGACTCGTCAGGGCTCCCCCACAAACAAGCGGCTGCTGGAGGAGAGTGGAGTAGTTATCTTTGGTCTCTTTGCCAAAGAAACCAGGCAAAGCTAAAAAGATGTTTGATGGCTAGTACTACATGCTTGGACCCTGTATGTACTGTTGATATATTGACTTTTTCATTTCTATCTAAAACATTAAATTACTTTCTTCACTAACTAAATAGATAACTATTTTGAAGGTGGCTGAAAAGTGGGGCCTTTTGCTACTTGTGTAATGAAGATGGCACCATCATGATAAAAATGATAGCAAACAGGTCAACACATAATCTTTAAAATTCTCTCTATATATACATAAGGCATATACACCTAGAGTCATCACAAAAATGACCAATAATTGACCTTTTAATGATAAAATATAGGCTTAAATTAACGTTTTAAGGCCGTCAAAAGATCAGCTACTGTCAGTTAACGCTCAACAGCCAATGCACACACACACACACACACACATACACATGCACACACAAACACACACAAGTGCGCATTATGTTATATTCATGAGGCAGATTTTTTCTTTTCAGCCAACTGTAAGTCCAGCAGCTGAATTAATCTTCACAGCTGACATTGATGCTGTAGGCATATTGGGATAGTTAACTTGCAAGCCAGCAAGAAAAGCCCTGCACGGGACAGCAAACTCATTAACCCAGAGCTGCAGCCAGGCTTGGTAGCAGGTGGCTCGGCTAGAGGGAACCATCTGAGACACTACATTTAAGAAGCATGGTGGCCCTGCAAAACTACTGCGCACTATATTGAGGGTGTCAATGAATAATCTTTCACTTGGCTAGTTTCTCAGCCTATAGAGGACAGATATTATCTCCTCTTTAGATCAAGTTCATGAGTATATGAAACGTGAGGATGGCTTTTTAGCAATTTACAGTTTAATTAGTGTTATCTCGAGAGTTAGATTATTGATAGGGGTGGGATTCACTAGTGGCCCCAGGATACGATATTATTGCGATTTTTAACATTTTACAATACAGTGAGTATTGCGATACAATATATTGCTATTTATACAATTTCTTTTTTTAACTGTTTAGCTAATTTAGCATTTGTCTCTCCTTTATGTTTGTCTCATTTACACAGTATTTTATTTTCATGCAGCACATCTTGAAAACCTTATATATATTTGTTGCACTCAATTTCTCCTGCTCTATAATGTCACCTCTGCCAACCTCACTGGACAAACAGTAATTTTTATTATCATAGATTTGACTTCATATTAACAATTAATTTGAAAAAAAAAACATACTTGATAAATGAGATGATACGATATATCACCAGACAAAATATCGCGATACTATGCTGTATCGATTTGTGAATTTAGTAAATAACTTGTGCAAATGGATTTTTTCTCCCAACCCTAATCATTCAGATATCTAGTAACTTAAACTTTTTTCTTCAAATACAGTACAGTATATATATGTATATGTGTATATATATATATATGTATATATAATTACAGTCTGATGATTCTACATTTTACCTTAAATCTATTTCTAGATAGATAGATAGATGGATGGATAGATGGATGGATGGATGGATAGATAGATAGATAGATAGATGGATAGATAGATAGATGCTTCATTCATCCCCAGGAAAATTCCTTTGAAGTTTCTACAGTTTTAACGAACCCATCCCCAAATTCTGTCATGTTCATCTTGATGTCACATTTATTGGTAATTCATTATTCTCTGTGGCTCAAGGTGAACAAGGCAAACAAATATACAAACTCATAAATCCCCAGCTTTATTCTGAAGGCCATCATGAATCATAATCCGTCAGTTTGTTACCCTGAATGTACCACATCCCTGTCTGTTTTCCACTTGAACTTGAAATATGTCCTTATAATGTCCTCAAACACTCATAAATTCTTAGTTTTGCTTTTCTTTGTTTTGAGTTAGTGAGGCTACGATACAATTCTAGTTTCATATAGGAAGGGAGTGAATGACATGCGCCTCCATGTGAGGAGTACTGCTGAGGTACATGTGCCAGTGTTTTGGCTGGGGGTGTAAAGAGGGGTGTAAATGTGTACATCTGTGACTGATATAGCAGTTGGCTCCGTGTGTGTGTGCGTGCGTGTTTAACGGCTGGCACAGGCAGCAGCGTCTGAACTGTGGACTCCCATAGAGATGATGGTAGAAGCATGTGTTTAGTCACTTAACGTAACTGCTCATTTGTGCCTCACACTAGCTCTGCCCCTGCTTGTTATCTCTGGATGTGTGTGCATGGGAGACAGTGTGTGTTTGTTCATGTGTGTCTCTGTGTGTAAGAGAGAGGGATACAGAGTGTAGAAGGAGTCAGGGTTGTGTTACCTCTGTGTGTACGTGGTGTGAGAGTGTTACCAAGAGGAGCATGTAGACAGTGTGTGTCAAACAAGCCTTCATAAAGGGATGATTTGTGAGTAAATAATTTCCCCCCCAAGCTGTCCAGATAAAACATATGATTCATTTTAAATACATGAGGAAATATCCAACAAATCCAAAGTACAACTATGACTCTACTCTTTTGTTTTAGCTCTCCAGTACTTGTTCTTTGTTGTTTTGTCCTGCTCTCAGCACAGTATTGTTGCATATGTAGAAGCACTTTCAAGTGATCATAATTGCACCTTCATACATATTTGGAGTACACATCAAACCCACACGAAATAGAAAAGATTAATGGGGTTGTAATCATTGTTCTTTCTCTGCAATAAACCATTAACAATCTGTTTTCTAGTCAGTTAATGGAAATGATTGTAGGCTACAGAATAAGTACCCCTTCAGCTGAAAATCATGTTACATTTACATTTCTTGCATATAAAATATATATAATCTTAACTTGTCACACTGATATAAATCTCTGAAAACTAGCATGCATTTTGGTGTTAACATAGGTTTGATATATTGGCATTCAGGAATTGATGAATGCACAAATGCTACCATATTTCTAGCCCATCTTTGGTTTGTTTATCTGGCATCAGGATGAAGAGGTGCGGCCATGTCAAGACAGGTGATTCAAGACAGTAATTTCAGCAAGTGTGCGCTCACGTCTTTTCCAAAAAGACACAGATTTACAGCTGCAGATTTGGAGAAGATGCATGTTGCATAATTTAACAGACAGAGCAGCATCTGGAAATGTAATAAAACAATATTTGCAAAAAGTGAAATACAGCCATGACAGTTCAGCAGAGAGAAAAAGTCCAGCAGACAGCTGAATAAAAAATGTAAAAAAAATTTTAACCACGGTTGCAGTCAGATTAAATATTTGTCATTTTCACAAACTGACAGCTCTATTCTGGTTTAGAAGTTAGCAGCAAGTTAATGTAGTTCTGTTAATGCTTCTGTGTCAGACCTACACAGTAGATTTACTGCAGTAGAGTCAACAATTCAACCTTTGGTGACTTGTTGACAAAGAGCAGGGATTTATCCACCATGTGCATGGAAACCCTGAGTAGAACCTGACTTATGCTTCATTCGAGTTACCTCGGAAGTCAGATGTCCGAGCTTAGAATGACGTTACGACCGAGTTACCAGAGTTTCAGTTACCAAGTCGTAAAAAAGCTAAATTTGAGGCAGAAACAAGATGGTTACATCTACGAAAGTTATTTTAGCGCTTGCCTTGTTCTTACTTGGTATTCAGACAAGGCAAGCACTAAAATAACTTTCGTAGATGTGGCCATCTTGTTTCCGCCTCCAGTTTTGCTTTTTTTCCGACTTGGCGCTGGTAACTCAGGTGTGACGTCATCCCCAGCTCGGACATCTGACTTCCGAGGTAACTGGAACGCAACATTAGGTCGAAGATTCTGTTGACGTTTATTTTGGTTTGTTAAAGTGTTCTTATTGTGATGTCCTGTTGTTGTTTTTCGATTGTTCTCTGCAATTTCAATTTGTGATCTTCATGTTTTTGTGCATGTAATTAGACAACATTTTGGTTAACTCCAGTTGTTTTTAATTGAGCTTTGTTTGTAATCAAACTAGGATTAGATTTGCCTCGGTGTGAGTATGGCTGTTTGTGTGCGTACCTTTGCTCGTGTGCATGAGGGAAACTGAACACGACAGAGTGAGAGAGATGAATATATCATGCCTGTCACGATAACTAAAGATGACACCAAATCAAGTCAGAGGAGTTCTTCACGGCTCAACAGGGGCAGGTTAATAGTTTTCAGACAGAGCAGGGGACACACCTGCGCCTTTTGGCTGTGCTGGTGTTTTCGTAGCCTCCTGTGAGGTTTTTGATGTAATTTCTACATGTAGTCCGTAATCTTAATCCTTCTTTGTGAAGATGCTTCACCAAAGCATAGGTTTTTCTTGTATCTGGTGTGAGCTAACGTGGCATGTTGGAGAATCTTTGGATTCTGAGTTCAGCTCCTATTTTGGTTTCCATGACAGCTACTACATGTCATACGTGCTTCCTTACAAGGACAGACATCTGCAAGCACTACAGCTCTGCAGTAATGAAGCGCTCACATTCACAGGCTCACTTTGTCAATCGAGCCACACAGAGAGAGAAGAGAAAAAACAGAGTGTGGAAGGAGGGAGTATGTTTTTCTATTTGCTGTTTGCATGTATTTGTGTTCTCATATTTAGGAGTGAGTCGTGTGGGTGTGACTGAAATGAGATTGAAGGCTTATTCAGCTCTTGCAGCATTCAGGTTGCAAATTTGCCTTTTTTCCCATAGTGACAGTCACCTGCATGCACAAACAGTATCAGGGGAAGCTACGACGGTTTTCAAAATGCTAAAAAGAAACACTTTTTACCTCTTCAGTAGTTGCTACACTGCAGAAGTGGTGCTTTGTGGTCCAAAATTGCATGAGGGTTTCATGCAACTTCTTTGAGAAATTACAGAAAATCTGAACTCCTCCTCTTTTTGCTGCTTTAGCATTTGAAAAACTATGAAAACATTCAGATTTTTACAACTACTTTTCCATTCAACTCCGTGTTTGTGGTGAAACTTTAGAGCAAATCCACATCAGTGCACTTACGCAACACACACTCAGTGTCGTGTTTTACTCGCTTTGTGAAGACATTAACTCGGTGCTGTGGGTACACCTAAGGTGACCTGCACTCCAAGTGTTTTCCTTGGCAGAGTGACATTTACATCCTCGCACAACTCCTGACCTCCCACACAGAACCTCACACACATACACGCACAAAATTGTATGTACACTACACACAAAGACTTGTGTGCATGCTGTAAATACAAATACATGAGCCCAGCTATTTGGAGAGGTAATGAAAAGGAAGATAAAAACAGATATTAAAAATGTTGTATATTTTAAATAATAAGGTTGAATGATTTAATGCATTTAAGTTGAAAAAAAAAAAACCTTTAGTCAATGCTGTTTCAGGTTTCTAGTTGGATTCAATCTTAGAGATAATAAGCAACATAGAGACATGTGGGTGAACTTCCTAATGAAATTATAAATAAACTGTGATAAAATGTGTAATTATTATATGCAAGATCATCTGGTGATGCAGCAGGCTTTATTTAAAGATTTACGAGATAAACACAAACCCACATGTGTCACAAACACACACACACACACTCCAACAGGCTTAAAAGTATAAACTGCACACTGAAGCGCACATATTTAATGTGCAAACCTGCAGGAGTGGGTGGTGAAGAAGCACTAAATGCTGGCTGCCCTAACCCCCCTGGCTTGCCTACATGGCACTGACTGATCTATACAGACAGGGGAAGTAGAGGGAGTTAGCAAGGGATGGAGATGGAGGGAACACGGGGGAGGAGGTGTAGCAGGAGATAGATGTGGGTAATTGTACAGAACATGTTTGCTTGTTTTATGAGCAGACGACTGAAACATTTCTAAGAGCACTCTTCATTCAAAGGCTCTCTTAGTTTATAACTGAATTTATGAATCAGCTGCTGAGTCTCACTGTGATGTAGGTTGTGAACATTGATTGCGTATGGATTCTCCATCCTACAGTACTGTGCAGCGTATGGATCGCGCTGACATCTCTGTTATTGCTTGTGTTTGTTGTGTTTGTTCTGCATGCTAGCACAGCGGTCACACACAGCTATCAAACATGCATGATGTCACTGTGACTCATGTAACTGTGGGCCGGCCATCACATGCTGGCTTTTCATACACCAACATGGAGTGACACTCAGGTGGTCACGCAATCAGTGAGGCAGCCAGCTCTGTATGTTTATCAGAAGTTTGCCTTCGTTTATATTCAGCGATTAGATGTTTGATCAGATTTGCCATATACAGACTTGGATCGTTTGTTTTAGTAATTTTCTCCAAAAGTGTTCAAATTCTAACTAAAGATGCACTGATCCATTTTTTTCTGATCCAATCTGATACCGATATCTAGGCTGAGCGTATCAGTCGATATCTGATACCGATCCAATACTACTGTTGAATGAATGAACTGTATACCTTGCCCTGTGAGTGAAGGCATCAGGCTTGATATTAGCCTTGTTAAAAAAGGTGACAAATTAACACAGATATAAATTTACTTAATATTATTTATGTAAAAATAACAAATTGCACATTAGCACACAGCAAAAAGAAGGAAGACTTTCATGTATTACAAGAAAAAAAAAAAAAAAGACTGGATCGGAATACTGGATCGGCATCATTCATCCGATATCTGATCCAGTTAATTTGTCAATAACGGAGCTGATATCCCATCCAAATATTGGATCGGTGCATCCCTAATTCTAACATTCTCTGCTCACATTTTTTAAAATATCAATATTCCTGGATTTTTTTTTAAATATTACGGTATTGAGGTGTACTTCATCAATCTGGGGTGTCATTTTGGCCGGCGAAACTTGATCGGCCATTATCTGAAAGACTTTTCCGCCGACATGAACATCTTAACTCAGAATAACAATCTACAGCTTAAATGTTTTGTTAAAGCTTCAACTTATAATAGAATATCATTGTTATATAAAACTGGCTTAGTGTATAAAGTAGCAGGTAGCAGTCTTTGGCGATGGAAGTATGAAAATATGTCATAGTCTAAGTCCTCCTCTTGATGTCAGTGTGTCCATCACTTGATTTAAAGTGCTGAGATTTATTTCAGACATCAGTCAGGCTGGCTGCTTTTCCTGCCTAACTTTAAAGTTTTATTTATTGTTCTAGATGAGACCCTTATGGCAGCTGAGTCACAAGCGCAGTAAGGCAAACACACGTCTCTTGGTGTTACTTACTGCTCAGTATTTTACAGTTTAATAATGTGGTGTCTAGAGGTGGGTTTAAAAGGAGGATGGTGAACCTTGGTTTAAGATAAATACAGCTGCCAAGCTAATCATAAAGCTAACATTCACTCAGTCATTCAGTTTCTCCCATTTAAATTTCAAACAAGCCATGGAGAGCAGCACTGTCCAAGGATAAGTGCTGAAGTGCAGCCAGTGATGCTAATAAATATGTTAAAGCTCCTATAAGAGGTTTTTGTCACATTTATGAAATAGACTGAAATATTGATGCATTTTCATGATGTCCAATAACAAGAAAGAGCGACAATGACAAGATTGATGAATTTTAGTGTCATTTTTAATGCCTGAACTGCGTGCGAGGTAGATAGGCGTCAGCTGAAGGAACAATTCTGCTTTTACGATTTCTGTATAAAATGTATTTACAATAAATTCTACATTTGACACTCAAAAGTTAAGAGGATGAGATTTATTTGTCAGAAGTCACAGTTAAAGCATGTGGACGATAAGATAAGCAAAGGCTGCTTTGTTCACAGAGAGCACCAAAATTAACACAAACCAAAAGTTCTTCACAGGAGCTTTAAAGTTAAACATCCCCAACTTGTTGCTTTTAATTTCTGACTAAATTAAACACAGAGATAAAGAGTTTGCATTTGTTGATATTTTAGAATTTTTTTTGTTTCTTGCTGTCTTTACATCAAGCTAAATAATGGACTCCAGGCTATGGCTCTGTTCTGCAGGACAGGCTACAGAAATGAGGGGGGTATTTTATTCTAATAGCTCTGCAAGGTGAGCAAAGGAGTTTCACAGATCATGCAACTATCAAGTAAAAACTGAAAAAGAAATGCACACACACACACACATCCAGAGGGATGGAGATGTCCTCTGAGATAACTTTCTGGAGGTGAATTGAAGTGTCTTTTTTTTCCTTCAACAAAACCTGCTCTGTCACTGTCTCAAAAGCTTGTAAAAAGTGACAGCAGTTTTGATTGTTTTGTTAAGCTGCAGCATTACCAACAAACCTTCACACGGTGAACCTGCTGTGAAAACTGATTCCAGGATGAAAGCAAAAAGGGTTTTGTTGTAAAACATATAACAGGTGAAGAGGGGCAGCGCAGGAGACACACACTGGAAGAGGCAAACAGAAGTGTGTGTGTGATCAAATTTAAGTTTATGACTCCAAACCGAAACAAATGAAAAAGAAAAGATGATAATTAAAATTGTGAAGTAAGAAATAATCTGCTAATAAAAAGTGTCACAGAGACCGAGAAAGTCTATTTGTGATGAACTGAAACATGTTGATTTTCATTTGTAAATCATTTTAATTATTGATCACAACTATTTATTGTTCAACAGCTATAGTTTGTACTTCCGTTTAATCTTAAATTCACTACATATGTATATTGAACAGAAAACATTCAGGAGCTGTGCTATATTTGTATTCTCGGTCATGCTGGAGGGGTCTGCAGTTAATAAACTGTCTGACTTAGATAATAAATGATAATGTAAGAACAGCAGTGCTCTAATCGCTACACAGACTGTTTTATTGTGGTTTTATGGCCCCTTTTCTACATTTTATTACTCTACTGCTCTAAATTGAAGTTGGTATTTTCTGTGTTTAAGGAGCCTCCTTTCATGGCGCTCAGACTCATCTGAAATGTAAACAGTGATTTTCAGCTCCTGTCCACATGGCTCAGTCATATGGAGAGTTCATGTAGAAGAGTGCATGGCTCAGTGGGTTAGCTTCCTTTGTCATATGGTGATCTGAGTTCTGTGAGATGAACGAAGTCATGCCTTTGAACATGACCATTAGCCCTGTGGCGGAGGGAGGTCTGTATTACACATGTGCTGTCCTGCTCCGCATGAATTTGTGATGAGCACGTAGCGTGCATTTTAACACAAACACTTGTCTGTGTTTGCGTGAGTGCCTGATGTATCATGTGTTGTACAGGCCCGCTGAAGAGAGAGGCAGAGGGTGAACATATTGGCTGCTTTTGATATGCACATTCTGTATGAGACGGAAACATACTACAGTGAGTTTCTTTATGGCACAAATAAACTACAATGACTCAGAGATATATTTATGGTCATCCCCAAAGGCCTCTCTCTCTCTCTCTCTCTCTCTCTCTCTCTGTGTCTGTCTTTGTCTCTCCCTCTCTTCCTGCCCTCGCTTTAACACACAGATGATTGAGTAAATTGCTGATTAATTAAAAGGGAACGGTTTTCATTTGCTATTATATTCAACATGCTTTCCAAACCAGGAAGTGGCAATTTGCACAAATTTACTGTGACTTGGGAAGCTTGAATTTGTAACGGGTATTGACTGGACCCAATTGCAGCACAAACAAGCAGGTTCACTTTAACAACAGTCTTTATTGAACACCAAATCCAATGAAGCAGCAGAGTATAGCAGGTGGGTATGGCAGGATTCGAACTCGGGTCTTCCGGGTGATAGGCGAGCAGATTAGCAGTGGACCACAGGTCAGGCAAGAGTTTTGGACTCGTGAGCAGGGAATTGTCCACAGTCTTAATTTGCTCCACGAGTGTAGTGAAGGGGAAAACGCTCAACTCACAGCTGGAGGAAGATTTCTTGGAGAGTGGTTCAGGTGAGGACTGGGTGAGGATCCAGAGCTTGCAGAGGAGCTGGCAGAACCAACGTCGGCAGAGGAGGTGAGTTGGCGAGGTGAAGCTGACGAGAAGGGGGATCTCAACAGAGCAGGAACAGGCTGAGTGCCATTCAGCCGCAGGCAGACGAATAGCAGGAAACAGGCAGGCAAAGCTCGTAGTCAAGGACAGAAGGCAGGTAGGTTTACCGGGGCTGAGGCGAGAAGCAAAGGTCAGGGGCAGATCAGGTCGATACCAGGTAAGCAGTCCGGGAATTAACGCTGGAGAGTCAGGCATGAGAGCGAAGACAATCTGGCAAAGAGTGAGGGGAAAGAAGCTGCATATATACTGGCCTGATTGGAGATGATGAGCAGGTGAGAGCAGCAGCTGGAAGCAGTTAGCTGATGAGGGGTGTGGCTGAGCAGCAGAGCAGGAGAGGGGCAGAGCAGACTGTTACAGAACCCCCCCCTCAAGGGATGGCTCCCGACATCCCAAAGGTTAAACTGGGGGTGGGGGTGGGCCTAAAACTCCTGGGAGCAAGACCTTGTCATCTCTTCAGCAGGGTGGGTGGAGGGGGTCTGGAGGAGGGTTTCTCGACGGGCTGACTCATTGGCTGGCTGGTCAGGATGTTGCCGATGAAAGTTGGCCACGAGGTTGGGGTCCAAAATGTGGCGAGCAGGAACCCAAGATCTCTCCTCAGGACCGTAACCCTCCCAGTCCACAAGGTACTGGAGACCCCTACCCCGCTGCCGAGAACGAATTAAGCGGCGCACTACATACACCGGACCACCGTCGACCATTCGTGGAGGGGGAGGTAGTGGTGCCGCAGGGACCAAGGGGCTGTTGTGGACTGGCTTAACCTTGGAGACATGAAAGGTAGGGTGTACTCTCATGGACCGTGGGAGTTTCAAACGGACTGTCACAGGGTTGATGACCCTCTGAATGGTGAAAGGCCCAATGAACCTCGGAGCCATCTTTTTGGATTCCACCCGGAGAGGTAAGTCCTTGGTGGAGAGCCACACCTGCTGACCCGCTTGATAGGAAGGTGCAGCAGTACGGCGGCGATTGGCATTGGCAGTGTAACGACCCACGGAACGGAGGAGGGTGGAGCGAGCCTGGAGCCATGTTCTGTGGCAGCGACGGATGAAGGCTTGGACTGACGGACAGGAGAGCTCCTTCTCCTGGGCTGGAAAAAGTGGTGGTTGATAGCCGTAAGCACACTGGAATGGAGAGAGGCCAATAGCAGAGCAGACGAGGGAGTTGTGGGCATATTCCACCCACAAAAGTTGTGACGCCCAAGAAGAGGGGTTCTGCGAGGCCACGCACCGCAGGGCTGTTTCCAGTTCTTGATTCATACGCTCAGTCTGTCCATTGGTCTGAGGATGGAATCCAGAGGACAGACTGGCGGTAGCACCCAGTAGACTGCAGAACTCCCTCCAAAACACGGAAGAAAACTGGGGACCACGGTCCGACACCACATCAACAGGGAGACCATGAAGACGGAAAACATGGAGCAGAACCAACTGGGCAGTCTGTTTAGCAGTGGGAAGCTTGGGCAGAGGCACGAAGTGGACCATCTTGCTGAAGCGGTCCACGATTGTCAGGATGACAGTGTGACCATCAGAGGTGGGAAGACCGGTTACAAAGTCCAAAGATATGTGAGACCATGGGCGGTGAGGAACAGGAAGAGGTTGTAGTAGCCCAGCAGGAGGCCGACGGGAGGTCTTATGTTGGCTGCAGGTTGGACAGGCCTTGACGAATTCCCGGACGTCCTCTTGCACAGTGGGCCACCAGAAACGTCGGAGGAGGGCATGCTGTGTCCGTTGAATCCCAGGGTGGCAGGAGAGCTTGGAGGAGTGGGCCCATTGTAACACCTCTGACCTCAAGGCTGGTGGAACAAAGAGGCAGTTAGACGGGCAGGAGCTGGGGCCCGGCTGTCCTTCTGTGGCTGCCTTCACCTTCTCCTCAATGTCCCAGGTCAACAAGGCTACAAGGCAGGAAGTAGGTAGGATGGTCTCAGCTCCAACAACAGAATCCTCTGTCCTCTGGAACTGTCGGGACAGGGCATCAGGCTTGACATTGCGGGAACCAGGACGGTAAGAGAGGGTGAAGTTAAAACGGGCGAAAAACAGGGACCAGCGGGCCTGGCGAGAGTTCAGTCTCTTTGCAGAGCGTATTTACTCCAGATTCTTGTGGTCAGTCCATACAAGAAAAGGTTCCTTCGTGCCCTCCAACCAATGGCGCCACTCTTCTAAGGCCATCTTTACTGCCAAGAGTTCCCTGTTACCAATGTCGTAGTTCCTTTCTGCAGAGGACAGGCGTCGGGAGAAGAAGGCACAGGGATGGAACTTCTGGTCAGTGCATGAGCGTTGAGACAAGACGGCCCCCACCCCAACATCAGAGGCATCTACCTCGACCACAAACTGGCGTTCAGAGTCAGGCATCAGGAGGATGGGCGATGAGGTGAACCGATCTTTGAGGAACTGGAAGGCCGCTGCAGCTGCAGAAGACCACTGGAAGGGCACTTTGGGGGAGGTCAGAATGGTGAGAGGGGCTGCTACTGAGCTGTAGTTGCGGATGAAGCGACGGTAGAAGTTGGCGAACCCAAGGAAGCGCTGAAGCTGCTTGCAGTTCTCTGGAACAGGCCAGGAGGTAACAGCTGAGACCTTGGCTGGGTCCATCTGGATGCTGCCTTGTGCCACAATGTATCCGAGAAAAGATGCTGAAGGAACATGGAACTCACACTTTTCTGCTTTAACATACAGAGAGTTCTCCAAGAGGCGCTGAAGGACGGACTGGACATGATGAATGTGTTGCTCTTTGGACCGGGAGAAGATGAGTATATCATCAAGGTACACAAAGACATACTGGTTGATCATGTCTCTGAGAACATCATTAATCAGAGCCTGGAAGACGGCAGGGGCATTGGTGAGGCCAAACGGCATTACGAGGTACTCGTAGTGTCCAGTAGGGGTGTTGAATGCCATCTTCCATTCATCTCCTTCTCTGATGCGGACGAGGTGGTAGGCGTTGCGTAGGTCGAGTTTGGAGAAAATGGTGGCCCCCTGGAGCAGTTCAAAAGCAGTGGAGATGAGTGGCAGTGGGTAACGGTTCTTAACCGTGATCTCATTCAGTCCTCTATAATCTATGCAAGGTCTCAATGTCTTGTCCTTCTTCTCAACAAAGAAAAACCCCGCTCCAGCAGGGGATGAAGAGGGACGAATGATGCCTGCGGCCAAGGAGTCATTTATGTATGTCTCCATGGCCCTTCTTTCGGGTTCAGACAGGGAGTACAGGCGACCCTTGGGAGGTGATGAACCAGGCAGGAGATCAATGGCGCAGTCATAGGGTCGGTGTGGGGGCAGAGAGGTGGCTCTGGCTTTACTGAAGACCTGGCGGAAGTCATGGTACTCGGGTGGCACCCCACTGAGGTCAGGTGACGAACTGGAGCTACGCTCGGAGGGATGAAGCGGAACTGAGGCTTGCTGCAGGCACCTCTGATGACAGGAGGAACTCCACTCCCGGATGGTCCCAGTTGCCCAGTCGATGTGCGGATTGTGAAGACGGAGCCATGGATATCCCAGGATAAGTGGCAGGCAGGAAGAGCTCAGTATGTGAAACTGGACGGTTTCATGATGATTACCAGACAGTAGCAGGTGAACAGGAGAGGTCTGATGCGTGACGGTGCCCAGGACATGTCCATCTAAGGCTCGAGCAGGAACCGGGTGAGGCAAAGGAACCCGCTCAAGCCCCAGCTGAAGGACCACCTCCTCGTTAATGATGCTGGCATCAGCCCCAGAGTCAATAAAGATAGCCAAGGTGTGGGGGCCGTCTGGAAGGAGGAGGCGGCCTTGGAGCAGGGGTCGCTGGCTTTGGGGAGGTGACAGGGTAGTTGAGCTCACCAGGGTCTCCCCAACTACTGATGAGCTCTGGCTTTTGCTGGACAGCCGGAGATGTAGTGTCCCGCTGCCCCACAATAGAGGCAGAGATTGGACTTGCGTCTACTCTCTCTCTTCCAGGGAGAGAGAGGTGCGGCCCAACTGCATGGGCTCTAGATCCTCAAACTGCTGACCCAATGGGGTGGAGTTGGCTGCAGCAGCACCCCCACGGAAGCGAGGTGGACGAGTATGTTGGATTCCCCCTTGACCCCTCTCTCGTCGACGAGTCTGAACACGAAGATCGATGCGGACGGCCAAGTCAATCACCCCGTCCAAGGTGAGGGAGGTGTCATGTGAAACCAGTTCATCTTTAATGTAATCTGCCAACCCATGGAGAAAGGCATCACGGAGAGCTGCACTGTTCCAACCACTATGGCTGGCTCTGGTGCGGAAATCAATGGAATAGTCAGCCACTGTTCGTTCGCCTTGCTTCAGTCCCATCAGTCCCCTAGCCGAATCAGAACCAGAATTCTCAAACCCAAAAACCTTCCGAAGCTCAGCAGCAAACAGGTCAAATGAAGCACAGGCTCGAGACCGCCTCTCCCACTCAGCTGTTCCCCATAGTCTAGCTCTGCCCGTCAGGTGGTTAATGACGAACGCTACCTTTGCCGGTTCTGTGGCGAAGGTGCGGGGCTGTAGGGCAAACAGGAGAGAACAGTTGGTGAGGAAGGGGCTGCAAGTCTCTCTATCTCCGTCATAATGCTCTGGGGTTCCCACCCGTGGCTCAGGGGCATCGCTGGGTAGAGAAGAGGCGGGTACAGGTGCAGGAGCAGAAGGTGAAGCTTCCGAAGAAGAGGCAATTCCAGCAGATGAGGGGAGCTGGGCTAGCTGAGCTGCTAGCTGTTGCATCTGTGCAGCTAAAGCTGCTAGTGATTGTCCCTGAGTCTCAGCAGCTCCTCTGGCTTCAGCGGCAGCCGCAGTCATCATGGCCTCATGTTGCTGCAGAATGCCTTCAATTCTCTCAAGGCGATCCAGTGGTGAGGGATTGTGTGCTGGGTCCATAGTTTGGCCAGATTGTACTGTAACGGGTATTGACTGGACCCAATTGCAGCACAAACAAGCAGGTTCACTTTAACAACAGTCTTTATTGAACACCAAATCCAATGAAGCAGCAGAGTATAGCAGGTGGGTATGGCAGGATTCGAACTCGGGTCTTCCGGGTGATAGGCGAGCAGATTAGCAGTGGACCACAGGTCAGGCAAGAGTTTTGGACTCGTGAGCAGGGAATTGTCCACAGTCTTAATTTGCTCCACGAGTGTAGTGAAGGGGAAAACGCTCAACTCACAGCTGGAGGAAGATTTCTTGGAGAGTGGTTCAGGTGAGGACTGGGTGAGGATCCAGAGCTTGCAGAGGAGCTGGCAGAACCAACGTCGGCAGAGGAGGTGAGTTGGCGAGGTGAAGCTGACGAGAAGGGGGATCTCAACAGAGCAGGAACAGGCTGAGTGCCATTCAGCCGCAGGCAGACGAATAGCAGGAAACAGGCAGGCAAAGCTCGTAGTCAAGGACAGAAGGCAGGTAGGTTTACCGGGGCTGAGGCGAGAAGCAAAGGTCAGGGGCAGATCAGGTCGATACCAGGTAAGCAGTCCGGGAATTAACGCTGGAGAGTCAGGCATGAGAGCGAAGACAATCTGGCAAAGAGTGAGGGGAAAGAAGCTGCATATATACTGGCCTGATTGGAGATGATGAGCAGGTGAGAGCAGCAGCTGGAAGCAGTTAGCTGATGAGGGGTGTGGCTGAGCAGCAGAGCAGGAGAGGGGCAGAGCAGACTGTTACAGAATTGTTCTGACACTGTATGACATGCTGGTAACTCAATTACTGTTTGAGAACATTGGTTGAAATAACATTACATAACATTAGATATCTTAATTTCAAAATTAAAACTCAGCTAAATCATGCCATTCACTACATGTATATACCCCTGAGTCTTTGTTGTGTGTAATTGTGTTGTATATAGGGCTGGGCGATAAAACAATAATGATATATAATCAAAAAATAAATTTTCCTCAATATCAATATAAAACTTGGTCAATATGCGTTTCAATAGTCGGCATTCTGCTATGTTTTGGTAGACTACACAAATAGCCAATGAAAAGGGGGAGTAGCTTCGGGTCCGCTTCACACTGAACCAATCATGTGCTGAATTAGAACCAAGTAGCAAACAACTGTGTAGTAGCAGGCTGCAGCTACACCCTTCCATATCACTATGAAGCGTGACGCAGACAGCGAGTGAGAAACAAAGAAAATGAGTGCTACCCCCCGCAGAAATGCAGATGAAGGCTCAACAACAACACTGGCATAAAAATATTGGTGGTGTGGAGGTATTTTGTTTTTTTTTGGTCGTACATAAAGCAGACAGAGTAATGTGCATTGCAAATTATGTTGAGTACATGTTCTCGCAAAGCCGGGGAATACCTCAAATCTTTTTCACCCCCTGAAGCAGTGCCACGCGGCAGAGCACGCGCATTGCAAAAGGTTACAAACCCCGAACGGAGCAAGGAGCCCATGGTGTCTGTGCAGCCGAAACAGCCGAATATTCAGTCCGCTTTCTCTCGCGCAACGCCTTACGACAAAACCTCAAAGAGACACAAAGACCTCACAAATGCAGTAGCTTATTGTTTTGCAAAAGATATGCTTCCAATAAGCACTGTTAAATTTTATTTTTATATCGTGATACATATTGATATTGACTGATATGAAAATAAATATATCTTAATAGACCTTTTCCTATATAGCCCAGCCCTAGTTGTATGTGTGATTAATCTAAATGAAACCTCATTGACCCAGAATTGTTCATCTCAGCAGTTTTCTGTTGCTCCTTTCAGTCAGTAAACGCCTCTTAAACTGTTTGCTGTCCCTTTTCTTCCACTGGATGAATCCATGTGTTCTCCCTGCTCCCTGTGGCCCGAGCTCGCTCTGACATAGAGGCAGCTGCCGTGAGCTTAACTCAACCTTTTACTCTCCTAACAAAGAGTCCCATGTTTCTTATTGTGGGCTAAGTGCTTCTCACAATCTGCAGTAAACTGCTGGGAAAACGAGCCCCTCGGCTCACAGCGCTTTTGTATTTATGGTGTCCAAAGAGACCACAAAGCAGCGGATGAAGGACTCCCTCAGGCACAAGAGGTTATTATGTATATAATACAGTGTGTGTGTGTGTATGTGTGTGGCTTTAAGCATTTGTCTGTTTTAAAGGACCTGAAGGCCGCCCTTTGTGGATAGTTAAATGACTCTTTTATTAACGGGCAGTAATCATGAACAGCAGCCTTTGTGTAGAGTTGATATGATGTCTGTGCTAACAGGGCATCACTTTGGTTTCATATCTCCGGGGAGGTCACAGGACTGTCCTGAACAGCTGAGTCACCCTGTGATGTGTCAACCTCCAGCACCTAACACATCTCATGCACTAACATGCGCTCAGTACCTTCATCCAGCTGTGTTCCTCTGCCTGTCCTCCACATTGTTCTTGACTGATCTTGATCTAAAGGCCCCTGTGATTTAACAGTCTTTTAAACAACCGAGGAGAGCACAATCCTGTGTTACATCACTGGTCTTAATCTCTACATACCCTCTAAAAACATATCAGTCAAATTGTGTTTGTCTGTTTTTTAACCTCTCTCAGACATCCATGCATCAGTGAGTAAGAAATCTCAGCCTGGTTGTTGCTCTGCCTGTGCTAAACTGAGAAACCTTTTACCTAAATATAACATCTTATAGATTCATTTTTTAAGATGACGACAAAGGGATCTGTTTTGATATTCCACTCTGCTCTTTGTGGCGTGATCAACTGTGCAATGTTCAGTCAGAGCTGAACAGTTTCTGGTCTTTTTAGTCTGAATTTCAGATTTGTCACACTGTCCTGGTTTTTATGGTTCTGTGAATAGTTGCTGAGACATTTTTGGAAAGATAGAAATCAAATCACAGCAGAACAAGGTGGTGGCGAAGATAGATTTAGTCTGTTTTGGTTTAATGGATCAAAATGGTCGAAAAAAATACATTAAATAGCTGTCATTTCGGCGTCACATTGCACAGTGGGGGTAACACTTAAACTCTGATGACAAACTCTTTTTCGACGGGGGAAGACGCAATTGGCGGAGCATGGCTCGGCAGGGTGAAAGTATACTGATATCAGCATGGGAAGGCAATTAAACACAAAAGGCTAAATTATAAATATTCAGCAAACCACTGGATGTTGATTAACGTGGACGCTCTTTAATCTTCCTGTCTCCAGTTGGTCTCCACTGGGTTGGCGTTGGGCAAATCCAAAATAGTGAATACAAGGGGGGTGTTCTGAGACAGACTGTTACCTGTGAAACAGGAGTGCTCTGAAAAGACCCCCATTAGCACTTGGTACGTTCTTCTCTGATGAAATTAACCATCAACTGTGAATTGACACGGAAAAAAATTTCAGAATTTTGGTCGACTCAGCATGTATCGACCAATGAGTCGACCAGTTGACTAGGACTTTACAGCCCCAGTGTCCTGTTGTCCTGTGTACAGTCTTGGTAACAGTATTGTTCTCCTTCATCAACCAATAAAAATGAACTTTTTTCGAGATAATGGCAGAGGTCTGTACAGAGGTGATTTTGAGATTGCAGGTCAGTGGCCTGTAATTTTGACAACCATCTCCTTTAGTATACATCAGCAAATGCTGCGTCATGTTTTCTATCTGTTTTTTTTTTGTTTTCTCTGTTAGACACCAGGCATAGGAATAGGGCATAGGAAACATTTAAAGCAGACCTCATAGTAGCTACAAAAAAGAAGACAACTTCCATAACTTAACATCAGTAAGTGCCAGTAAAGTCTTGGGTTAGAAACAGCATTTGTAGACTCAGGCCTCTAAGATGTACATATGCCAAAATCTTTGGTATAACTCAGAAAATCCTGGATTAATTTCCTCTTTTGCGCCCGTGTTTTGATAAAGGTTGCTCCGTCTTCTCTCCAGTAGTGCAGAGTTTGATTAAATCTCACATCAGATTCATTTTTCATGTGCGACTTGTGCTTTTTTTCTATGCTTTTGTATTTTGTCCAACATTTATAGACTAAAAATAACCTGCATTTTCTTTCCCCCGCTAAGACCATCATCTCGGTGGTTTCTATTTGAGACTGATTCTTGTCTGTTTTTCCATGTGTCTGCAGGAAACAGTAGAGTATGCCTTCCTCATCATTTTCACAATCGAGACCTTTCTGAAGATCATCGCTTACGGTTTGGTGATGCACCAGAACGCATATGTGCGGAACGGGTGGAACATGCTGGATTTCGTCATTGTCGTCATTGGGTAAGTGCTCAGCTCCAGTGTTTTGAATTCATTTATTTTCTCAATCAGTGAATGAACTGATTATATATATGCTGGCTGATAAAACACATCAGGAGGTTTTGACATTGTCGTCTTAAGTTTCTTTTTGGTCGTCAGTGTAACACGCAGAGTTTATGATGTTTCTGAGAGAGGATCTCCGTGTTTAAGTTAAAGTTGCTTAAGCCTCTACTCTGAGCGACCAAGTGCTAATAGAGACCCTCATACGCCCACAGTATATGACCCAGAAAAGACAGAGAGAATAAATCAGAGCTTTACCACCGCTGGAGTGAGTCACCATCTCCATACTTCATCTCTTCTCCATCACTCCCTCCCATATTTCTCTTTCTCTCCTCTCACTGACTCGTCTTTCGCTCACTTTCTGTCATCCAGCTCTGCTTTGTCTCCGCTGCTTTTTTTCTAATTCTTCCTCTCCTTCCATTTTGATTTCTCGAATCGCACACTTCCTGCTTCACCTCCTCCTCTCCACCTCTCTCTGCCCTCCTTCCTGTCTCCTGCACGCTCTCCTCTTCATCCTCAGAGCTGCTTCTCTTTTTTTTCTCTCTCTCTCTCCTCTATCGTCTTTCCTCCCCTCTGTCTTTCTCTCTTCTCGTACGCACAGTCCAGTGAGTAGCTGGGTCAGATTTGTGTGATTGCGGCATGCAGGCTTGTTTTGCCATGCAGGCAAATGTAAAGACGGCTGTTCCTGCTCTGAAGAGTGACTGTAGCTGCCCAAACAGCCAAGGAAACAACGTCAGAGGTCAAAGTTCAGTCCACTCTACCTCAGGGCTATATTGATATTTTTAAATGATCACATATCCTTTAAAGGTTAAATTAAGATTGCAGCATTTTTCATTTCATTATTGAGTTTCAAGGCTCACAGCTCAAGGGTTCACTTCACTTTTTTCTTTCCTCTTAGTCAGCTGCAGACCACTGAGTGTAAATAAATATGGATGACATTTCTCCATCTCCTCACTTTGTGGGGGGAAAAAAAAAAAGAAAGCCAAAATACCCCACAGTAAGCGCTGACATATTGTGCTGGTGATGTGTTTTGAGTGGAGGCATGCCCAGTAGCAGCTGGCTGATGGAGCGCGGCACTAACGTAACACCCCTCAACAAAAACACGCATTTAACTCACCCATATGAGATCCTTCAGGTCAGTACAGTTCACAGTGTGTTGATTTAAAGCAAACATTCATGGTTTGGAAAAGTTAAGTGTTGGGATGTTTTCTCCAGTTTGTTAAAGAGGGGGTATTATGCATTTTTTTCTCTATACACTCTATACCTCATTTCTCATACCTCTTTAATAGCTCTTCAAGAATTTCGGTAAAAAAAAACCTTGTGTTTCTCATTCTGGTGTATCAAAATATAATTATTTCAGCCTCTGTCTCTAACAATTACTTTTAGCTGCTGTCTCTTTAAGCTCCTCCACATGCCTACTTGCTTCTGACTGGCCACCTTTCGGAAGGTTGGTGCTTGATGTTTTGGCCCCGCCCCTTCTGTTGTGGTCGATCGAGTAGTGCAGCAGAGGAGCATTACCCCACTCCACTGTGGGCGTCACATCACATGTTGCTGCTGGGGGCAGGCTACTCCGCTGCGCCGGAAGCGGGTGAACCAGTTAGCAGAGCCTTGTCAAACTTTGTAACTTTGCATTTTTTGACATAAATGTAGAAAAGCAGAATATCCTCTTTTTTCAAAAAAATAAATACATACATTAATACATACCTGGTTATTTATAAAACCGTGACATTAACCATCATTTGCACCTTTCATTTTTACTCCGTTTGTATGTTAACAGAGAAAAACAGAGATTTGGGTAGCCAAGGGCAGATAACGCGTTGGAAACTGTGTTAAATGTGACGTTGTTTACAATCCACAGTCTACGTTTACTATCTATGGTGATCATGAGTGCATGCAGAATAGCAGCCGTATTTATGCTGGTACAATCCCTTCATATTGGCTAACGTGGGCTTGAGCTCCTTGCCACACTGCCACCTACAGGTTTGACATGCTCTTGATGGCATATATACACGGGTTAGTGTAAACAAAAACTTTGTGGTGTGCACACAGTTTTTTTGTAAACTGAGAGGATGAAATGTCTGTTTAGTCTGGTTTTATGGCAGAGGTTGGAGAGTTTGGTAATTACCACTTGCCCATACCTGTCTGTGCTTTATGACACCTCACTCATGCCCACCTGGGGAAAAGGAAAAGAGAAGGGAGAGGCTGCCACAAAGAAGAGCTGGAGGGCATGACAGCACCCTGATTATCATACAGTACACGAATAAGTGAAATAACTGAAGCAGCAGAGAAGGGTTCAAGCTTTTTACGCACAGTCGTGTTTTACAAGTTGATTGTAGAGTTGACCAGATCTGTGGAGGATGGGCGAAAACGGTTGAAGCAAACTCACTCTTATGTTGAAGCACACATGGATGTTAACCAGCTCAACTGTCATTTTTGTAGAAGTTTTTTCCTCAGGAAGTTTCAGTGAGAAAGAGTCGATGTGTGAAGATGGTTTCCCTTTGAACATGGCTGGGTGAGTGATGAAGGCCCAGTGGCAGGTGGACAGTTTTACAGCTGTGACTCAGTCTAACATACGTCTGAGCAGACGGAGCTTATAGGCCCTCAGAGCTCCCTTCAGCCACTATTGGCAGCTTCATCCTCTGCTCTGAGTCCACAGCTCTGATGTGATGTGTGGGGATGTTTTCCTCTCTTGGCTGGGTGAAGACTGTCTAACTGACTGTGATGAAGGCTCCTCTGTCCTCATGTTGGGAGATTTGGTCACTGCTGATTTTCCTTTTTCTCTCTTCGGTGAGCGACACTTCTGGTGCCACTTTTACCAACAGATGCTGCTGTACTGCACCCTCAACATCACTCCTAGCTTTGAAATAACTGACCATTGATTTGTGAGGCCCTTAAAAGTTTATTAACCATACAGTGATATTGTAGATGCACTGTGTTGAATATACACTCACCGGCCACTTTATTAGGTACACCATGCTAGTAACGGGTTGGACCCCCTTTTGCCTTCAGAACTGCCTCAATTCTTCGTGGCATAGATTCAACAAGGTGCTGGAAGCATTCCTCAGAGAGCTTGGTCCATATTGACATGATGGCATCACACAGTTGCCGCAGATTTGTCGGCTGCACATCCATGATGCGAATCTCCCGTTCCACCACATCCCAAAGATGCTCTATTGGATTGAGATCTGGTGACTGTGGAGGCCATTTGAGTACAGTGAACTCATTGTCATGTTCAAGAAACCAGTCTGAGATGATTCCAGCTTTATGACATGGCGCATTATCCTGCTGAAAGTAGCCATCAGAAGTTGGGTACATTGTGGTCATAAAGGGATGGACATGGTCAGCAACAATAATCAGGTAGGCTGTGGCGTTGCAACAATGCTCAATTGGTACCAAGGGGCCCAAAGAGTGCCAAGAAAATATTCCCCACACCATGACACCACCACCACCAGCCTGAACCGTTGATACAAGGCAGGATGGATCCATGCTTTCATGTTGTTGACGCCAAATTCTGACCCTACCATCCGAATGTCGCAGCAGAAATCGAGACTCATCAGACCAGGCAACGTTTTTCCAATCTTCTATTGTCCAATTTCGATGAGCTTGTGCAAATTGTAGCCTCAGTTTCCTGTTCTTAGCTGAAAGGAGTGGCACCCGGCGTGGTCTTCTGCTGCTGTAGCCCATCTGCCTCAAAGTTCGACGTACTGTGCGTTCAGAGATGCTCTTCTGCCTACCTTGGTTGTAACGGGTGGTTATTTGAGTCACTGTTGCCTTTCTATCAGCTCGAACCAGTCTGGCCATTCTCCTCTGACCTCTGGCATCAACAAGGCATTTTCGCCCACAGAACTGCCACTCACTGGATATTTTTTCTTTTTCTGACCATTCTCTGTAAACCCTAGAGATGGTTGTGCGTGAAAATCCCAGTAGATCAGCAGTTTCTGAAATACTCAGACCAGCCCTTCTGGCACCAACAACCATGCCACGTTCAAAGTCACTCAAATCACCTTTCTTCCCCATACTGATGCTCGGTTTGAACTGCAGGAGATTGTCTTGACCATGTCTACATGCTTAAATGCACTAAGTTGCCGCCATGTGATTGGCTGATTAGAAATTAAGTGTTAACGAGCAGTTGGACAGGTGTACCTAATAAAGTGGCCGGTGAGTGTATATGTGGTACTTTCTCATGTTGTGCATCTGGTTTCTGTCAGCCAGTGTTGTAAGTGGCTGTAAAGCAAACTGATGATGCACAATGCATTACTTTCACATATAAATAACACTTTATGATCAACAGCAGTTGAGACCAGTGCCCCCAGCCAGGAAAGGGTTTTAGTTCACATGCTTTCAAAACAGATTTGTCTTCATTTAAACCCTCTGTGAGGAGTTTTTATTGGTCTTGTCAGAGGTTGAAAGGAACAAAAATGCCTCTCTTTGACTTACAAAAGCAAATAAGAGAATCAACAACAAGATTGATAATTAATAAGTTATAATCTTTAAGCCACACAACACACAGAAGAAACCGTTTTATTTCTACTTTTCCAAAACATTCAAAGTGGGGCTTTCATAGATTATAGATTTTAAGGCCCATAAATTGAACAATTTCAAGTACAAAACGGAGACTTAAATGGTGATTTCTTCACAGTATTCTCATTTTTTTAGTTCCCGTTTTCGTAAGTTTTATAAGCTGGTAGCCCACATTTTATAAAAATAAACAAATAAATACTTTAAATTGTTTAACTTGTGGGCCCTGATATTATAATCTATGAAAGTTCAATTTTTTTAAATGAATTATGGAAATAAATAAACTTTTCCATGATATTCTAATTTTTTGGAAAGGGTCTGTATTTCTTAAAAAATGTCAGTGATTTGTTTGATTCAACATCTTTAGAGTCTGGTTTGGTGAGCAGAACAGAGTAAGACACAGCTTCACTATGATATAAATAAAATCTCCCCCAGTTGCTCGCTTGTGGTGAGTTTTTCTGACTTTAACCTGTCGTTTACATATTGGCACACTTCTCCAAAACATTCACATACTGACTGGAAAGGTTTGGGTAAGTTTGAGGTAGAAAATGAGGCTGTTTGTATTCATTCATACATACATGCAGCTCACCCTGAGAGGTTTGATGCATTTGTGAATTTAGTAAATAACTTATGCAAATGGCTTTTTTAGACTTATGAATACCCTGATAAATTTTATCGGTTTACAATCAAACATGACTGATTAAAAAAATGAATATTTGCATATTTAGAACAATGAAACTGCTGGATGTCTGGCATGTCTGTCCTTGACAATAATTTTTAAAAAAAGATTCCGAAAATAGTTGCAGTGTGATAAACTAAGTTTTTCATGACACGATAATGATGTGAGGCCCTGTGTTTGTTTTCTAACAGACTCTTCAGTGTTGTCTTGGAGCTTTTGACCAAAGATGAAAAGATAGAGACAGAAGGAGAAAGTAGCCATCCGTCAATGCACGGCCATGGGGGAAAACCAGGTGGATTTGATGTTAAAGCCCTAAGAGCCTTCCGTGTGCTGCGACCCCTGCGGCTGGTCTCAGGAGTACCCAGTAAGTGCTTGTGCCTTTTACACCAAATCACACAGTCAATACAAAACACACAGTATTTGCACTCACATACTTTCTGCATGTATTTTGTAATATGAGGTCCTGAGGAGTTACACAGAAGAGAGAGACAGATTGTCTCTGTATCATCCCTGAGGACAGTTTTTTCAAAAACATCTGTCCACAGCACATGAGCACCCCGAGGACGAGTTCTGGGTGTAATGAAAATATGTGACAAAAACAAGCTCAGAGTAAACACATTGACACAGTCATTATCTATGTTGCTAAGTGAGTTTTTTTTTTCTGCCTTTTGAAACCCATCCAATAGACCACTAAAGTACCACCCCACACCTCACATTGTTGGATCATATCTGTTGATAATGTTGTTGAATGGTTATTTTACGTCATCAACCTCTTTCAGTGTAAATTATTGAGACTTAAACTTGTAACAGTGTTTAAAACATAGACTGTATATAGAATGGACACCGTCTGCCTCCTCACTGGGTGAAGCCACCCCAAGAACAGCACCCTCTGGTGACGGGCTGCAGTATAGGTCATAAATCCCGCCTCCGCCAGCAATCCCTATGGAGCTGTGGACAAACTTAAGAAATTTATTTCACAGTCTATGGGTCAAAAGCGTTTATTACTGTCCTGCATTTTTAGTTGAAACATGAAGATCATGCTGCGTTAATCAATGACCAAAGGTTCATATTTTTCTAAGGGAACTGAGCCTGCAAGCAGCTGATCTTTGTAGCTAGAAAAATACTGATGTTTGTTTAAGCACATGGGTTTACAAAAAACAGCCAACATGACGTTTCTTTTCTTTCTTGCCCAGGTTTACAGGTGGTGTTGAATTCCATCATTAAAGCCATGGTCCCTCTTCTCCACATTGCCCTCTTGGTCTTGTTTGTCATTATCATCTACGCTATTATCGGCCTGGAGCTTTTCATTGGAAAAATGCACGCTACCTGCTATCTTCCTGGCTCAGGTATGCACTCTTTTTATTTTTTAACATAAAACTTAAGGCCAGCAGTCTTGGCTCTGCAACTTGTATTATGAATTCAGTATGAAGCTCTGATATTTTCTAACTCATTTACACATTTTTTTAAATATTTAAATGTTGATATTGCATATGTGTGATTTGACTAAGCCCAAATACACAGAGAAATAGTGAATTAGAGGACTGTATTGGCTTTGAATCGGCTGTATTTATTTTGCATGCATGAAAAATATAGTTGAATGAACATTTCTTATAGGGCGACCCCAGGGAAATCACATATGGTAGCAGAGTTTTACAAAATATATTTAATGAAATAAGTAAGTAATTATCACGAAATGTAATTATGGTTGTCAGTGTGCATGCAGTGTGGAAAATTGAGTGTTAATTATACAGTGTAAAAAATCTACCCCTAAATAAAATCATCTTTCATGTGTGAGAAGTAGCTGAACATGTTTTTTTTTCCCTGTAGATGGACTTGCAGAAGAGGAACCAGCTCCATGTGCGATCTCAGGGCACGGGCGCCAATGCCCCATCAATGGCAGCGAGTGCAGGGAAGGCTGGCAAGGTCCCAACGGTGGCATCACCAACTTTGACAACTTCCTATTTGCCATGCTGACGGTGTTTCAGTGCATCACCATGGAGGGCTGGACCGATGTGCTGTACTGGGTGAGAATTGTGCTCTGCCCCGTCCTCTTTTAGATCCAGCGACTGTCACTCTCCCTCAGCTCAAGTGTCTCCTCAGATCAGAGGTGAAGCTGCTGATAACATCTTAAGGCAGCTAAAAGTCCTCTGATATGATTGGTTTTATAAATGAGGGACACTTCTATTCTTTCTGTAAGGAATCTTAATTTCCTTTTGTTCTGCTTTTCTTTTCTGACAGTGTCTTCCTCTAACACTCACTTTCACTGTTTTCTGTCTCTCCTCTTCTTCACGTCCTTCCTCTGTGGTGACGCTCGCTGCTCCAGATGAACGACGCTATGGGCTTTGAGCTTCCATGGGTGTACTTTGTCAGTCTTGTGATCTTCGGCTCCTTTTTCGTGCTTAACCTGGTTTTGGGTGTGTTGAGCGGGTAAGCACCTTCCTCTCTCTCCTGACAGAGACCCTCTACATGACCTCAGGTCAGAGGCTCTCTGTTCTTGTCACTGTCTCTGTCTAACCACCCACTCTTATTGGCTCCTGTAGGTCAATGACGCCATTGGATGGGAAACACCTTGGATTTATTTCGTTAGCCTGATCATACTGGGCTCCTTTTTCGTGTTAAACCTTGTGTTAGGTGTGCTAAGTGGGTAAGAGGAAACTTGTGCAGTGGTTCTGGTTTGCAGTGGGAAAAGCATGTTTGCAGTGGCTTTTGGCTAATTTTGGAATTTTGGATTGCATAACCACCCGTATACCGCTATACATTATACCTGTTACTCATCACCATCTAAATATATGATCAAGTTAATAGAAATTATTGATATAAAGATGATTGTATTGATTTAAAAGAGATCTGTTTATACAGCTGAAAAATAGTCTCCCCTGATTCAACCGCAGGTAACATTAACATAGCAACAGATTCTTACTGGCTGTCTTGCAGATTTTTTTTTTTCAATTTATGGTCAAGTTCAAACATAAGTCTGTTTATTTTCTAAACTCTACATTAAACTGTTTCCATTAAAGATAACACAAGACAAGGTTAACTTCACATTGACAAACTCTGTTCTCCTTCAGCTATCTTTCCTTTTGGAGCTTTGCAGTAGATGCATCTTTTAACATAAATTAAAGTGTCACAACTTTTCAGACTGTTGCTATTCTCATCTCTACTTGTGGTTTAAGTTAGTTTGTCGTGATCAAAAACTTAAAAATGCACTCACCAGCTCTGCTGCCATCGCCTGGATTGCGAGACAGGATTTTGCTCCACTCTTCTTTATCATAGGTTGAAGCCCAGTAGCTCCTCTGGCTGCCCTCAGACCCCAAAGACATAAAGAATGCAAACAGTGACCCCCAATTTCCACCGCATCCGGAACAGATCCACTATGGAACGGTGGCATTTTTCGCCGTCCACCAATTCCTATCCTACTGAATGCGTTTGTGAGGCGAATTTCGTGGCAGATTTCAGACAGCGGGAATCGCAAGAACTCACCCGCGGATTCACATGCAATCGCACCAACGAGTTGCCTCTATAAAGACGGCCACATAACCATATAAGCAGTAGATTGTGTCCTTCAAGAGGAGGAAATCCACTAATGGACTTAAAGAATCAGCATCTCCTCATCCATGGTGTCATCGGAGTGAAATGCTGTCTATAAACCTTTCACTTGAAATACGATCTGCCTGATTGTAGCGTTTCATTTTGAAAAGAAGCCGGATGTTTTATTTCGTGTCTGTGCCCGACTTCCTTTCCAGCACAGGTTATTCTGTGCTAAATTTATACGGCATGCTGCGTTGTCCAGAAAAAGTAGAACTCTGGCGATCAGCTGCAGAGTCTGCTGAGCCTCTGTGGAACGGAAAGAAGCCGCTGGAAATTGACACATCTCCTTGAATGGAAACAAACAGCTCGGGAACAAAATCGGCGCATACAGCCTTTTCGCAGCCGTTCTGGATGCGGTGGAAATTGGGGGTTACACACATTTTTTGCTACAGTTACAACTGGCTGTGATGATGTGAGTTGGCCTCCTTTATTGGATTGATTCGATAAAACAATTGTGATCTGGCTTTACTTTTTTAAAAGAATTAAGTACTGATGTTTTGACCAATCAGAACAAATTATTTCAAACAGCCTTGTAATAATCAGCTATAATCTGAGTAAGGGTCTCATTATAAACATACATTTCCTCACGGTCATTCTCTCTCAACCTTTGTCGATCACATCCTTCTTATGGCAACTGCAATGTGAGCATTTTTCCTTCAACTCTCCTCGCCCAGCCAACCTCCTGAGAGAGAAATTAATCTTATTCCTCGCCCTTCACTCCCTCTGCGTTCCTAAGCTCCCTCAAACCCCACTTTGCTTTTCCTGCTCTGTGGAAAGGGGGATGGAAAGTTACAGTACATTTAACTGTGGCGTGTAGACCAGCCAGCAAGGCCTGATTTTTTTTGAAAGCCAACAAGGTTATAAGGCCTGAGGTTTTCCACCTTAAATCAGCAGAATTCATTACGCTGAATCGCCTTTATTAACCACTTCCTCTTTGACTTTTTCATCATTATAGAATAAATACATATTTTATAGATAACTGCATTTTCCCACTGCACACTACATGTCTTTACCTTCCATGCTCACAGTCCCTCAAAATCCTAGAGGCCGGTGTGGTTGTTTAGTATAGTCCATGGATTTTGAATGAAGGTCTCTTGAAACCATCAGTCTACCTAAATAGCCTCCTCTGTATGATAAAGATGCTAAAAAGATAAGCGACTGTACTGATGGGATCTAAATATAGAGCTGTTGTCTTTCAAAGGTGTACATCTCCCTCCAGTGGCTACGGTTCACAAAAACACACAAGGCATTGAAAGGGTGTGATTGAAGTGTTTGAATATGTAATCACACCACACTGGGAATAAACAGGACATTTATATACGGTATATCTTCAGTTATTGATGTAAAAATGTCTCTGTGTTTGACTATTTTATTGGAAAAACTTGTCCATTTTTGTTTGGCGTGGGAATTCTTTGTGTGGAGTACCTTTTTCCGCTTGCAGTGAAAGTTAATGTACATGTGTCTACTTTGTAATCCATGCACTCTCGTCTGTCTCCTTCTGTTTGCATATTTTGTCCACCGTTTAATCCGCAAACTCAGAGAGTTCTCTAAGGAGAGAGAGAAGGCGAAAGCTCGTGGAGACTTCCAGAAGCTGCGTGAGAAGCAGCAGCTGGAGGAGGATCTTAAGGGTTACTTGGACTGGATCACTCAGGCTGAAGACATCGACCCCGACAACGAGGATGAGGCTGACGAGGAGAGCAAACGCAACCGTGAGTACCGTCACCTACTCGCTCAGTCATGCTGAGTAACGCCGCACTGGCATCACAAGCCACACTTTAATACAGCAAGCTGATAGAATCTGTTTCTACCACATGGAGAGAAATATCCAGCAGTGTGTGTTATTGTTGGCTTGAGAGGGCTGTGATTTCTGCTGCTATAATTAGGCCTTTGTTTATATAATCAGGGAGTGCATGAGTTTGTACTCAGGAAATCTATAATGTTTCATTGTGGGAGTTTGAGAAAAAAAACACAGTGGATGACCTAAAGATAATTTCTCTCTGGGGGAGAAATATTTATCCAATATTTGAGGGTTTCAAAACATCAGATGTTTTTACTGTGATTTCTGCGCCATCTCTAGCATAGAGTGCTCTATTTGGAATATTGCCTCAAATAACTGGGCAATAATAATGGGGCATGTCTAGCTCAGATACAGAGGAAACATGAGTCAGAAATGTGCAAACTCACCTTTTAGTACACCATGCAATAAATAAAACAAAAACCCAGGCAGAATAAATCCAAATACAAACAACTAAAGTGTTTGGTAAGCTGGGCCCCAAAGCAGAGACTCTCACTGGATTGGGTTTAGCAAAAGAGTTTATTGGAAAAGTGAGAGCAGGAAGCTGGCTGTCTTGAAGCGATCTCTGGTGAGGAAAAAACTGGAGAAATTTCAGGCACTGAAGGAGAGTGGACTGGCAGGCAGTGATGCACACAGGAAAACCTGGGCAGAAAGAAGCACACACTGGTGAGAACAAAATCCATGAGGTAATGCTATAAAAAAACTAGAAACAGACAGCACTACCACTAAACCAAACAAAACGATCTGTGGCACAGTGGAGTGAGAATATGTTTAAACATGCCCGGCTATTTTCATAAAGAGACAGTTACCCCTCTCTGTTTACAAAAAAACTGCGTGCACACTGCTGCATTTTCAGAAAAGTTTTCGTTTACACAAACCCATGTATATATGCCGGCAAGAGCGTATCAAACATGTGGGTGGCAGTGTAGTGAGAAGCGCGAGCCAACGTTAGCCAATCAGAATACTGCATAGCAGCAATAACAACAACATCTCTTCCTTCTTTCCTGCGCACAATCTGCCGTCGGCTACCCAAATCTTTGTTTTCCTCCTTTTTTTCTCCATTTACTTGCAAACGTGAAAACTGAGTTTTCCAAATCTCCACTCCGACCGGAGTTTTTAAAAAACATCGTTTTCAGGGGCGAATTCTCCGTTTGCGTCTAAACGAAGGGTGCAAACCATAGACTGTATATAGAATGGATGTCGCCTGCCTCCTCGCTGGGTGAAGCCACTCCGAGAACAGCACCCTCTGGTGACGGGCTGCAGTATAGGTCATAAATCCCGCCTCCTCCAACAATCCCTATGGAGCTGTGGACAAATTTTAAGAAATGTATTACACAGAATTTAAATTTATCTCCCCCCTGCTTGTGATGTTGACATGTAGTTACTGTAAGACTAGTTTGTGCTCAAGTCTTCTTTTTTTTCTCCACAGCTCCATTTTGAAAAGTTATTAGGGGGTTCAAGTTTTCGATGATTGACACTTGATACAGCCCATAGGCGTACAAAGAGTGCGCAGCTCAACCGCGGGATACACTGATGAAGCCAATCATCATCACATGGTTTCAGGAAATGTAGAGAAAACGGGGAATTACCAAGAGCTTTTCAGCTTCAAATCCATATACTGGCGGAATACGGAATCAAGTTGTCCATAGTTTATACAGTCTATGGTGCAAATGACGGTTAATGTCTCTGTTTTCAAAAATAACCGGATATGTATAAACGGGCCTGAATATCGCAATTTCATGAACACTTTGACAAGCTGAGTGGCCACTAGTGTGTCTCATCTACTGCCTGAAAGAAGTCAGCCACACCCCCCTACAACACACATGCCCTGCAGGAAAAAGAACAAAAAGGGGAGTGAGAGAGAGACTGCACGAAACCTACGACAAAACCAAAACAGAATCATCATGAGAAGAACCCAACAGCAGAAAGGATCTAACTACCATGAAAATCCAACCAACATGATTTACAAAGACAGCATCCGAACTAACAAGAACTGCACAACAGAAATCAAGACCAAGAGGACCAAAGATGCAAAACGATGTATACAATTAAAAATGATGGAGGTAATACAAGAGTTTTAGAGAGAAAGGCACTAAGAACAACAGAAGAGCATAAAAAGCATTAACCATCAAAATGCAATAAAAGCAGGGTAAAACAACAATAATAATAGCAATAAAGGCAGTAGTCAGAGTGACAGAATGAAGAGCTAAAAAGTCAGTTAAATGAATAAGAAGCACTGGGTCTTGTAGGAGATCATCATGTACAGCAGAAGTAAATTAGGCATGTTGATAAAACATGGCTGCGAGTAAAAGGTCAGATATGCCCTAGTAATAAGTGGAAAAAGGGAAAAAATGATATTACTTGAGCAGTAAAAAAAACTCTTAATCCAAATCCTCTTTATATAAGCAGCAGGCACGATTCAAAACAGAGAAACCGCCACTGATTCACTCCACATTTGAGCGTAAGGTTTTGAATGTTTACCCTCTGTCTGCTCCCTTCATTTGAATGTAATCTGTCCATTTACTGTTGCTTCTCCCACCTGTCTTTTCCTTTAGTCATGAATATAAACACACGTTTTCTCCCTAATCCTGACCCTGACTGCAAACATTTTTCCATAAAGCGAGGTTTGAAGCTGGTTTTCCGAGCAGGCAGGTTCATGCTGCTTTTCTCCGACATCCATCCTGGCTTTTGGTGTCTGTGGATGGAACACGAGCCCCTACTAACATGTTGTTATGCACACGTCTTATTTCTGCAGTATAACATGTTAGTACAGGGCCTGGTCACTTGCAGATGCTCCCAGTAACTAACAGCTCTCCATGTTGTTCTTCTGCCCTCCTCAGTGTCTGCCGCCTGTGACTCCTGCCGCTCTTGTCATTGTTGGATATTGATATTTTGAATACTATTGTTGTCCTGTGGTGCTTGTCTGCTCTGACCCATTTTGATAGCTGCCCATTCTCGCCCTCCCCCCTCCCCAATGTCCCCTCTGCTGTGCCGTTGTGTCTGAATGCATGGACATGCATGCATTACACATGAAGGGGTGACTCTGGCTGACCTTACTGAGAAGAAGAAAGGAAGGTTTGGGTGGTTCAGCCAGTCGTCCGACACTCATGGTAAATCCTGTGCTTTCCCTCCACTGTTCTCTAGCTTTTTCTGTGTGCGTGTGTGCGTTTGCATCTGCATGTGTGTGTGTTTGTGTTTGATGCTTAAATTTTATTAAAACCGAAATGTGCGTCAGCTTTTTATCAAAAATCAGACCAATCTTCCCACTTCCTTTCTCTTGATTTTACAAGATTAAAATGCAGAGTTGTGCTTTTGATAATAGTTGCAATAATCTTGTTGGAAACAGTCTGTATTAAAGGATATCATTTAAACATAATAACCCAGCAAGCAATAAACAAAGTGTTAGCTTTTCTTAGGTGCAGTCAGTAAAGATATAATCTTCTCTGCTTCACCTGTATTCTCCTTATTTTACTGTCATATACTCTTTAATGTCGGTGTTTTTATTCGAAACTTTGAATTTAACCAAAAAATTAGGGACTGCTGGCCTTCAAAATTCCAGTTGGAGCATCCTGAGTGACTGCTGAATGTGTGTGTGTGTGTGTGTGTGTGTGTGTGCACGTGTGTGTTTATGTGCGCAGCCTTATGTAATACTTCATCACTCGGTGCTTTACTGTTGTTTTAACCTGTTGTGTTGAAGCATCACGGCCATTTTTTATCCAGTTATATCCTTTTTCCTCCTCATGATTTTTTTTTTTTGTGTGATCTGCTGGTTCCAAATGAAAACAAACTCTTCCACCAGACTGAATCAGAAATAGAAATACTGTTCAATTTGATAGCAGGCACGCCCTGTTTCTTTACCATGTCCCATTTCAAAAGCAGGGGCTCAGTGTGAATATAGGAAACAGGGCTAAACCCAGATCACTACTCCAGCAGTCAGCACTATTTTCAGAGCTAAGAGCTGTCCGACCAATCAAAGCCAACACGTCTGCATAAGCTAAGCTAAGCAGCACACAGCGCGCTGCCTCATACGAGCTAAAGCAGTGAGACTTTTCACACAGTTAATCATCGTGTGTGTCTGCACACACAGCCTCTGCTGAGCGCTGGCAGAGCTCCGAGTGTAGCATTTCAGAGACAGCTTTCAGAGCCCTGCTCCCCTCTTCCCCCTGCTCCTCATTGTCTGCATCAGTCAGCCCTCGTGGAGCAGCTGTCCGTTCGCCTGTCCCGTGTCAGCTCCCTTTCAGCACTTGGTAAATAATACTAATGATGACAGTGATGTACAGCCGCAGTGCTTAGCTCTTCTCTATGAGGTTGCAGGAATTTTGGCAGCAGTATGACTTTAAGGATAAAATATACGATTATCAATTTTTAAAAATCCCCATCTAATAATTATGATCCACTTAGACACTTAATTTGATGTGTAAATCTTTTTATCTTCTCTAAATCGGGAAGACTATTCCTTTAGTGTTTCTCCTGAGAGGCACTGCACCGTGCTTCATCTGAAAAACATTGTGAGATATGATCGTTCGCTCTTAAATATCTTATTTGTTTTTGCCACTGCAGCCAGCGTTCCAGCCAGTGAAACAGAATCTGTCAACACTGAGAATCAAACCGAGGGGGATGAAAAAACACCATGCTGTGGACCTCTGTGGTGAGAACATACAATTTCACTCTTCATTTAAATAAAACCACTGTCTGTGAAAATTTTAAATCAAACTATTCAAACTCACTTTTCTTTTTGAGCACACCCACAGTGTGATGCTTGAGGGTTTTGCAATCAAACTGTTATTGTTGTTAAAGCCTGCAAACCTCTGCTGCATCTCCTGTGTCTAAGCTTTGATTCTCTTTTTCTCTTTCAGTCAAAAAATTTCAAAGTCAAAGTTCAGGTGAGTTAATTTGTGACTGTCTTTACATAATGTGTTATGCTTCATGCTGCAGGCTCTGTGTCTGCATTATGTTATAGAGATTTAAATTTAAATAGGTGCTTGGCTTTCATTTTACTGTATTTTAATGAGACTTTACCATGGATGATAAATCAACTGCTTTTATTAAGTCAGCAAGTACCACTAGGTTTTCAAGAGAAAAGCCTAACGCAGGGTTTTTCAGCTCATTTACTTCACAGTATGACTTGCAAAAAAAATTTTTGATTCAGTTCCCTCATGGCCTTTCTGCCTCACACCTCTGCATTGTTATTATTCATTGCAATGACTGTAACAACTTCCTTGAAAAACACAGCAATGTATTTAAACTAAATTTTACTCTTTGTACTTATTCTCTCTTTTCTTCTGCAGTCGGCGCTGGCGCCGCTGGAACAGATTCTGCCGCAGGAAGTGCCGGTTGGCTGTCAAATCGGTGCCTTTCTATTGGCTGGTCATCATCTTGGTGTTTCTCAACACACTGACCATTTCATCAGAGCATTATAACCAGCCTCTGTGGCTGACACAAGTGCAGGGTATGGACAGATTATACATACATACAACAGAAAAAAAGTTGAATTTTATTACCTTTTAATATTTGCTGAGTTTAGTAAATCATTAGTCCAGATGGGATACGAGTTTTCTTAAAAAGACCTGAAATGTGCAGACCAATATCAGCAAAGAGATAAGAGGTACTGCAAAATTGACACAGACTTAAAGTTTCTAAAAGAAGCTGTAAAAAAAATTATATTTATAACGTTATTTTATTTCGAACTTTGTAGGAGTGAGTGTATTAATTTACAAAAGTCTCTTCAGTCTGCAGCCTTCTTACATTGAGCCTTTTCTCTGTGTTTCAGATGTGGCCAACAAGGTGCTGCTGGCCCTATTCACGTGTGAAATGTTGGTGAAGATGTACAGTCTCGGGCTTCAGGCCTATTTCGTTTCATTGTTCAACCGCTTTGACTGCTTTGTGGTTTGTGGAGGAATCACTGAAACCATTCTGGTCGAGCTTGAAATCATGTCTCCCCTCGGTATCTCTGTGTTTCGCTGCGTCCGCCTGCTGAGGATCTTCAAGGTCACACGGTACAACTGTTGTCTCGCTGTGTTTGTATGTAGGTGTGTGTGTGTGTTTAGTGTAAGGGTGGTGTTAAATGAGTCACCTGTCTCTCTCTCTTTTTGTTTTCCCAGTCACTGGCAGTCGTTGAGTAACCTGGTGGCATCTCTGCTCAACTCCATGAAGTCCATTGCTTCCCTGCTGCTGCTGCTCTTCCTGTTCATCATCATTTTCTCCCTGCTGGGCATGCAGGTGTTTGGTGGAAAGTTCAATTTTGATGAGACTCAAACAAAGAGGAGTACCTTTGACAACTTTCCCCAGGCTCTTCTGACTGTATTTCAGGTATTCAAAGTCTAATCTGAGGTCAACCCCATCAGAGTAACAGACATCTGAACTTGCAGCATTTGCTTATTTGTACACTGAGTGGAAAATCAAACAGAAAATGTCTGTTTTGGTTGATTGATAATAGGTTATTGGTAAGAGGTCTGAAACACTGTTGAGGACTAAATACTGTCACTATATGGGCAAACCTCATCCACCAGAGAGCCGTGAAAGTTTTAGTGTCACTCATTCATCCCTTGCAACAGCTGCTCTGTATGTCCGTAACAAAGGGAGGCAACTCTCTGATGGGTTAGATTTTTTTGGTCAAAGGTCAGAGGTCAAGGTTCGTGTGATCTTTAAAGGAACTTTTTATGGTAATAACCAGATATGAATAGTAGATACAACAAACCCGTTTGAGCTGCGTGTCTACGTGGCAGCCATCTTGGTGGAGGCATAGTAGATAGATAGAATTTTATTGTCATTGTGACAAGCATAACGAAATGAAAAAAGGCCTTTACAGTCAGTGCATAAAAAAAGGGACAATAACACATTAGACAGTAAAACCGTAAAACCAGTGCAGAGTTAAAACTAGTAAAAAAATTAAAACTACACCTATACCGTTCCTATCAAAGGCAATTTATGTACAATGAAAACAAATTTTAAAAATCAAACGTTTAATGAAATGTTCTGTATTGCCAGCACATGTTTTGGCATTGAAAATAATAATAAATATAAATAATATAATATAATATAATATAATTTTCCATGTACATCTGATGACTTTAATGGGAAAGTCGCCCCCACCAAGATGGCTGCCACATAGGCACATCGCTTTGTGGGCTGCTACAGCGTGCTGGGGTATAAAGCCTTCTTAATATATCTGTGGTCATAACTCACTTCCTCTCTTATGATGTGATATCTTTTAATACATCTGTTTGTTTTGGTGTCGTCAGTCATTTGAGAGTAGAAGGCTAATCATGGCCGCTTGTTGTTGTTTGTTGGCGGCCTGCGAACAGCACTTTTTTACCAAATTTATTTTAAGGGTATTTTTCCTTAATTAGTTAATTTGTTGATTTTTTTACATGCCAGTATCTTGCTATTTGGTCACAATTCTAATTTATTTATTTAGTCTGAATTTTTTTTTTTTTTTGTTTATTTATTTTTTGGTAATGTTTTAGTATTTCAAACAGGTTTTACTAAATCCTTTAAAATCTTACATGTTGATAGGAGCATCTCAGCCAAGTATTACTTTGCTAAATAAATAAACATGAAGTATTAGATTAAATTACAGTGCCAAGCATGACTATACAGTTGGCATACAGGATGATATGAAACACTGTGTTTAGTTCTGTTGTAGGCAACTCAACAACTCCCTCTGAATAATGTGTCTGAGTTACTATAAAAGTTTTTGAAGCGGCTCAACCAGCATGGGGCAAACATCAAAAGGTTTAATCTCTACATTTTTAAGCTTGATTTTAAGTTCTGTTACAAAAGAAAGTCCTCTTTGATTTTAGATCCTAACTGGAGAAGACTGGAATGCTGTCATGTATGATGGGATCATGGCATATGGAGGTCCCTCCTCTTCAGGGATGATTGTGTGCTTCTACTTCATAATCCTCTTCATCTGCGGAAACTGTATCCTCTGTCAAAGACACCGAATCACTCAAGACTGTAAACCGGAAACTATGAGCGAGCACGTTCTATTTAGGAAATGTGAAGCAGTTTTAGAGAGATTTGTCTTTTCCTGAGCTCTTTGTCAGATATCCTCCTGAATGTCTTCTTGGCTATCGCTGTGGACAACTTGGCAGACGCAGAATCTCTCAACACAGACGAAGGAGACAAGAAAGGGTGACTCTGTGAAAAGTCTTCTTTTGAATGGGTTCTTTTGATGTGTTTTAAAACTCTAATATTTTACCCATTCTTGAGAGTCGGGACAAAACATGTCCTACATAGAAAAGTCTAATTTAGTCAAAACAATTAAGAAATTCTAAATGTTTGACATACTCAAAAAGTTAAATCTAATGGATTTGTGTATACCAATCCTATTTTTTAGCACAGATATTTACTTTTTTGGGGGATATTTGTTTAAATGAAACGTCTGTGGTTAGAAGGTCCATGTTATTGCTTGTGTCCTCAGCAAGAGGTCACAATATTGACCAGCCCCAAAAAACTTTAAAAAACTCTATAATTGTGAAAACATATACATCAAATAAAAATTCAGGGCTATAAATATATAAACAATGAATGGCCTGAACATCAAATAGCTTTTTGCCTAAAAATCTGCCTATAAAAGTTGTGTCCTCAGTTTCTGTCAACTCCATCAGATTATTCTATAAACCTCATTAAATCATGCAATATCATGGTCAGCTATATCCCTGAGGACCCCTTTTCATTTCCTGCTTCTGGTGAATGCAACACCACCACACATGGTCTGGTAGGTTTTACAGTTTTTGATATTTTAGAGAAACAATGTCAATATTTGTATGGTCACAGCTGGACCATGTCAACACCGTCTCTCCATTATTATACTTTTTTTTAAACCATAGTGAGTTTAATTAAAGTATTTTAGTGAGATTATCAGGACAGCTAGCAACTGCCAAAAAAGTAGCTAGCTGCACTGTACAAGAATGTTTTGGAGGGAAAATACACGCCCTTACGTCAACTACGTCAGACGTCAACTCCGTCAGATTTTGTGTCTGACGGAGTTGACATGTAAGCTGATGGAGTTGACAAATCCACTTATAACCTCTTAATGTGCTGACATTATGCTATTTTTGAACATGGTTAAGGATAACAATGTTATTCCAGGGTCTTATCTGCACATAAAAGTACATATATAGCATATATTACGTTATTTTACCATATACTTCTGTTTTGTAGAGTAGACCATGGGCAGGCTGTCTGCTTGATTATAACTGTCAAACTTTCCCACACACACACACACACACACACACACACACACACACACACACACACACACACACACACACACACACACACACCTAATCTCATTGATTGATTGATTAATGTACAATCCTAAAGGTGCAGTATGTAATTTTCACTACCTAAAATCTACACACTGGCTTCTTATAGAGTGCGCAAGAAGTTCTATGTTGCTCTTTTAAACCCCAGTGTAGGTGGGATACCAGATAGAAGAAAAAGGTTATTATTTTTACATTGTTAACTTGGACCCTCAGACCTTGGGCTCTATTTTTGTGTCCACCGGCGACATGGCGGAGGGTGGTGAGCCCCGCGCAGTGGCATTTTTGTCTGGCGGAGCTCAGCGTACAGCCAGTTTGGTATTTTCGTGGACTGAGGTGCACCGAGGTCCGCCAAGCTGGGCGTGGATGTGTGGCAGGGTGAGGTGTCCACAGAATCAGCTGACGCAGTGACATTTTCGTACTTGTTGCCGGCGTGTAAAGTGCGCTGAAAGCTCGCAGATTCAAACCTGGTCAGCTTTCAGCGCAGGTGGATCCGGATGGGCTAGTGGTATTTTGGGAGACCGGCAGCATATCGGCCTCACCAGCAGGTTTCCACAGTGTCAGGAACATTTCCGTGCAATAAATAATCAATAACAACTAATAATCTGTGTCAGCACATACATTTAGATCTATATCGATGTATTCTGATCTATATCTGATCTGATGAGCGCATTTGGCATGTGTTTGGACACTCAACCTGACCAAATTAACACAGCTGCTGAATCTGCATGAAATTGAATCAAATATCTAGTAAATAAACACACATGATGAAGTTAACGAGATATTTAATTTGTCTGCCCCCATTTCTAGCTTCCTCTTCCTCTTATTTCTCGCACAGCTCAACCTGGACATGTCTCCGTGTCCTCTACCCGTCCTGCTGCAGCTGCTGCTGCGGCAGCTGAACAGATGATTTGTTCCAGTGATCAGATGAGTTTTTTACTTTAAGCCTACATACAAATATTATAATAATCAGTTTTGTGAGCCAAATTTATTTTATATGCCAACATCTATGAAAGAAAGAGCCAAGCCACGGAGCGCGATTTACACACAGATTGGTTCCGATTTTAATGCCATTATTGGAATTTATGATGTGATCTGTGCGCACAACCCACCTTTGTCACGTGAGGTTTAAATATATGCAATTTAATGTGATTGTCTTTATTTGTGGAAAAGGGTGTTTGTCTTACCAGTGGGTCCAACATTACACACACCAAATCCATCTGTGCTCATATGAGACAGTGTGAAGGACGCCCAATGCAGCGCTTACAGTGACACTTGTTGAGGAGCTGCCTTCTGTCGCCATCGTGTGGCATTGCTGTCTTCAGAAATCTCTTGATCTCTTTGACTACTTCACGAAAATGGTAATACGCCTCGCTAGTGGCGGATTCAAAGGCGAGAAGAGCTGATGTTATTGGTCAATACAGGTCTCGGCTGTGTTAAACCCACTCCACGCCCTCTCTCCTCCCTCCCTATGACCTACGCCGCTGGAAGGAGCTGAGTTAGGGAGGGGGGATACTTATGCCGGGCAGCACAACTCACCAAAATACGAAAATGTGCTTGGAAACGCCTTGTCGGCGCGGTGGTTAATTGCATTAACGGTATGTTCAGTATGAAAACAAGGAGTTATTAGTTCTTAATCTATTTTCACCTATTGACCTATTGTCAATCGGTTTAAAAACACATTTGTTCAATAACATATGCAATGTCATCAACTCCGTCAGTTTCTCGTCAACTCCGTCAGGTGTTCGTCAACACCGTCAGATGTATGTTTTTCTTCAATTTTGGAGAAAAAAAAATTGTTTCTTCAGTTTATATTGTTTAAGTAATAAAGGAGCATTGGCTCTACATCCTCTTGTGTCTTATTTACCTAGAGAAATTGTTTTTATAATATAAAAATTAAAAACAAAGTTTGAAAATACAACTATTTAGAAATCTTGGTTTTCAAAATAGTGTGAAATCACACATTAGGTTTATATATTATATTTCATGGCATATCAGAGTAACTAAACACTATTACAACATACATCAGAACTTTAGATTCTTGTTGGACTAGAATTATTAAAATTATATTCTTTTTTGTGTGTCTGATGGAGTTGACACAAATCCACTGTCTAAGGGAAACATGTTAATTTATAGACAAAATGTTTTTATTTAGAGCCTGTTCCTTTATGGGGTTAAATAGCTAAGACCTTTCTCTACAGTAATAAATAACTCTAATCAATATAGTGTGCATTCTCAAAAAAAGTTTTTTAGGAAGTGTTTTGTCCCGACTCTCAAGAATCCCTGATTTATGACATTGGCTTTTTGTTGCAGGGACAAAAAGGATGATGAAAAAGACGAGAAGGTAATCTTTATTATTTTAGTAACTTATCGTAATGGTGTTAAAAGTTTGATGCACTGGCACACTCTCTCTATCTCTTTTAGGAGGAAGAGGAGGACAATGATGACACAGCAGCAGAGGAGGAGGATCCAGAAGTTCCATCTGGGCCTCGGCCAGTCATCTCTGATCTGGTTAAGAAGGAGAAGATCACTCCTATCCCAGAAGGAAGTGCCTTCTTCATCTTCAGCAGTACAAACCCGTAAGACATGCACTCACGTGTCAAACCTCTCAGACTTTGGACAGAGAGGTCGAAGCCTTGTTTCACACTGATGGTTCTCTCTTTGTCTTGTGTTTCAGAGTCCGTGTGTTTTGCCACAAACTCATTAACCATCACATATTTACAAACCTCATTCTGGTGTTCATCATGCTCAGTTCGGTCTCACTCGCTGCTGAGGATCCAATCAGAAACTTCTCTGCCCGCAATATTGTAAGTCCTCAGTCTTTCACAGGAAATGTATGTCTGGCTTCTTACTGACAGTGTTGCAAAGATTAATGACTTTGAGATTATGACAGCATCAAGTTTTGTCGGTGAAATGTTGATGGGCATTATCAGTTTCATTTACGTCAGAGTCTTAGATCTAGATGTCTGCATTCTACTGGACCTCCTACTGGAGTGCTGTGGTGCAGTTTAGGGCACATTTAACCTGTTTTGCTAGCTTTCAGGTATAAACAGAACAGTATATGCATTTTTAATCCAATGCACAGGTTTAGCAGATGCTTAATTTTTGATGATAATTTGTGAATCAAACTTTGAATGACTGATTTAGCAACACTGAATCCAGTTCATTTATAACAAACCCAAATAAGTACATGAGACCTGTTATTAAAATGTTAATGATGTGAGTTTGAGGTCAATCTTTGGTTATTGTAGCCACATATTATGACTTCAACTTGCTCATTGTCACACAGTAAATATGAAAAGAATTAAAGTGATGTTAATAAATTACTTCACCGACAGATGACTCCCAGACTAAATCATCTCTGCCAGTCTAGAGTTTCATTTTTATCCACTGTTTCTGCTCTTGTTGTCACCACACAGAAGGCAGAAGACAACAAAAAGTGAAAATCTGGGACTTGATTAATAGAGAATGATTATTTATTGGGTTTTTTTTTTTTTCGAGATGTATGCCATCTGAACTGTCCTTGACAGCCTGGACTTGATTTTTTTTTTTAAGAAAGATGCACAGCTCTCCAACTGTCATCGCCATGACAAAAAAGCTACTTCTGAAAGGGATCTAGGATTAATGTTTGTTTTTCTTTAGATATTATGTTGACTTCTAGTTACCCGAATATCCTACATTGTTCCAGCATTCGTGATTTAAGGGACTGGGTGCTAAAAATCTGTGTTTTAGATCAAAGACGCTCTCAAGTTCTCATTATCTTTGTGACAATGTGCTTTTTCCCTATGATTGCTTTTTCAAGGGTCTGCAGCTTGTGAATGTATTTACTGCTGACTCATAAATCTCGGATGTCCAAATGTCCTTTAATGCAACATTGAGGAGCACTTTTAGCTTTTGCTAAACATAATTTACACAGTGTTTGTACTTTCTGTTGAGTCAGTGTTAGATGTCTGCACAGTAATGTTGCCTCGCCATCTGAAAAGTTTGAAGCATCTTTTATCGTATTCAGGTTGTATTACATTTGCTAAAATATGCAAACACACTGGTCCAGTCCTGTAATATAAACAGTCAGTTATCCTTGTGTTTTGTTTCCAGTGCATTGTAATGATTTAACTGCCCTGGTGCATGAAGATAGCTGCAGTTTAGCAGTCTAAAACATACAGGATCCGTATTGAGTGCACATCGGCAGCGTTGCGTATTATGCAGCAAGTAGGTTTCTAGTCTAATCAATGCAGCATCACATACAGGACGCACATCAGCTCCGTCGCAGCATCGTATAAGAAGCGTATCGAGAGCAGCTCTGCTAAAGATACACAACAAGTATTTTTGCTGCTCTACGCTTCCAATGCACATCAATCTGCACAGACAAGATAGTTCTAGAGCGAAAACTGCGCATGTCATCCGGTATTTCAAAATAAAACACCATATGCGAACTGCTGATTGTGTATCAGTTGGTGTAGATGAGAAATACCTTCTGGTTCTGGATTTATCAGTAACACAGAACAATCCGATGATCAATCCCTGATCCATGTGGACCCCAACAGGACTTCTAACCGATAACTCTGTATGAAGGTAACAGCACAGCTTAAAGGAACATAGTTTACTTTATTAAACACAAGTAAACCTGCAAAAACAGAAACTTTTAAATCACGTGTCTTTTTCGCTGTTAGTAGAGGTTCAACGGTCACTGAATTACATCCAAATTAGCAGGAAATAGACCAAAGAAAGGCAAAACAACCTGTTGTGAGCATGTTGTTTACTCTATACTGAGCCCAGCTGACTGAGGCTGCTCTACGCTGCTGCTACGCTCTAAATACGCATCCTGTATGTGAAACCCAGGGCTGCTCTATGGAGCAAACACGGAACGCACTTAATACGGATCCTGTATGTTTTTCGCTATACGGTAGCGGGTTACCTTACACTCCTAGTCCAATGATATTTTTGTGCAAATGTCTGTTTTTTTATATTAACTCTGACAAATTCTTCCCAGAAAACTCCTCAAATATTTTCTTTGCATTAATTTTGTTTGACATGATGTTTAAAGCTGCACAATGACCTGTCTTTGTTAAACATGTACGTTGCTTTTTGCAGATACTTGGTTACTTTGACTATGCTTTCACGGCTATCTTTACTGTTGAGATCGTGTTGAAGGTAAATGCCCTGTGTCCCCTGTTCGTGCTGTGACTAACCATACCCAATAACACTCCAAACGTCTCGTTGCCTTCCAGGTCCTAGGCTATGCAGATTATGTCTTCACTAGTATGTTTACATTTGAGATCATATTGAAGGTAACCCCTTAAAATGACAACGAGAGCCTTGCTGCATTCTCTCCTTGTGTGTCACCTGCCACTCAGTACAACCTGGCTTGTTTGTTTCCTTTCTCTTATTTGATTTTTCTTCATGGCACCTCTTTTAAAAAGAACAAAAAAAAAACACAATCAAACAAAAAACTAAATATTGGAGTTGTCACTTTGCACACACACAAACAAACACAAGATTTGCTCTAATTACACGAATCTAAGAGCTCGCTCTGGGGGAAGGAAACATGACATCAGCATTACATTATACTCACATGGGTGTCACGTCATTGGGGCGGTCATTGCTGATATGAGTTTGATGATGCAAGATATGAATAACATGATGCAACCCTTCTGTGCAATGCAACACATTTTAGTGGGCTGTTCAGACATTTTTTCAGGCATTGGCTGAAGTTGAGTTTGAGGTCACGCTCGGGGAGGTGTTTGAAGACGTAAAAGTCAACTCCAGTCAAAGCTAACTCCATGCCTCTCGTACTGACTGCTCTTCAGATCAACCATAAAAGAGGGGGCACAACCAACCATGTTCACAACGAGCATGGTTCAGTCTGCTTTCCCTGACTGAGTGCACAGGAACGTGGAGTTGTGTCCACAGCTAAAAAACATGCAAAAACTGGACAAGTTCACCTTTTTTATACTGTAAATTCTCCAGTGCTCTTAGTTAGCACTCTCTTCTCTCAGTCTGTCTGCGGAGCTCCACATTTATGTGCACTTAGAAAACAAATCCTTTAATTTTATTATTTCAAGAAGAGTTATTTTGGCTGGTTTTCTTCTCTGCCTGCTGAACTCTGAAGTTTGAATCGGGAGCTGCTTTCCCTTTTTTTTCTTAACTATTAAAGAACATAATGGAATGTGCTTTAAGATGACGGTCCACATGAATGTGACAGTAAGGCAATTTCATCCTTCCAATCACTATAACTAGAGCTCTTACAGGTAGTAATAATCCTCATGGCAACAAAATGCATGTTTTATTGCCCCATCCCATAGTCGATTGTGAAATGAATGACTTACTACTACATTCATGTAGGTGAGGGCCGTGGGGGTGGCGGCAGTAGATCTAGCCTCCTGTTTCATTGCTCTGAGCTGCCACCCCGAATCAGAGTGAAATAAAAGAGTGTGAAGAAGTGTGAGTGTCTGCAAGGTGGAGAGTGAGACGATGTTTCAAACACGTTTGTACTGTTTGCGTCTGTTCCCTGTGTGCGTGAAGAGAGTGAATGTTACTGTATATTTGTATGCTTTTGTACGTTTCTTGATAAATCTTTTTTTTTTCTTTGTCATTTCTCTCCTTAACCTCTTGTGTCCTCTCCTCAGATGACGACATACGGCGCCTTTCTCCATAAGGGAGCGTTCTGTAGAAATTACTTCAACCTCCTGGACCTGTTGGTGGTGGGAGTCTCCCTTGTCTCTTTTGGCATCCAGTGAGTACGAGCTGAAATGTCATTCTGCCGATGTAGAGATGAAATGATTCGATCAGTTTCTGATTAAGAGTATTTCAACCAAAGACACTTAACTCAAATTAAATGAGACTGTTTTTTTTTTACAGTCTGCGAAGAGCCTTGAAATTTATCGATTTATCTGGAACTTTTTTTTCACGTTTTCATATTTTATACTTGTGTTCATAAATGGTTTCTGTTCTCAAAAAGGCTTCTGTGGTCAATAGTGTAAACTCAAACTACACTCATCTGTCTTCTTTGTTTAGGTCTTCTGCAATCTCAGTGGTGAAGATCCTTAGGGTTCTCCGTGTCCTTCGACCCTTGAGAGCCATCAACCGAGCCAAAGGCCTCAAGGTGGGACCTCATCAAAGAGACTCCTCACAGCTTGTCCACCGGAGATAACCGCAGTCTTAATTGTAAAGCATTGATCCCTCAGTGTCTAACATATTTCTGTCTCTGCCTCACAGCACGTGGTGCAGTGTGTGTTCGTGGCCATCAGAACAATCGGTAACATAATGATCGTCACCACTCTGCTCCAGTTCATGTTTGCCTGTATAGGGGTGCAGCTGTTTAAGGTCAGCAGTGCCTGGCTTAAAAAAAATCAATCCCTCGCACGATCAGCATGAGATATTGAGTTAATTGTTTTTGAAATATTCATCATTACAATGAGAATGTTTGGTGTACTGCTGCAGGGGAAGTTCTATCGCTGCACTGATGAAGCCAAGTCCAACCCAGAGGAGTGCAAGTCAGTTTTTGATCTTCTCGTGTTTGAACAGTAAAATTATATGCGGCCATCATCCCAGTTTCACTCTCGACTTTAATGCGTCTTTTTCACACAGAGGCACCTACATCCTTTATAAGGATGGAGACGTGAACCAGCCAACCGTCCACAAAAGAGTGTGGCACAACAGTGACTTCAACTTTGATAACGTCCTCATGGCTATGATGGCTTTGTTCACTGTGTCCACTTTTGAAGGCTGGCCTGCGTAAGATTCAAACTTTTAATCCCCAAAAAATCCACACAGATGATTTCTGTATTTAGAAAAACTGTATTACATTACTCTCCCTTTTCCATCTCCTGTTAGGTTGCTCTACAAGGCCATCGATTCCAACAGGGAGAACTTCGGCCCCATATACAACTACCGTGTGGAAATCTCCATCTTCTTCATCATCTACATCATCATCATCGCTTTCTTCATGATGAACATCTTTGTAGGTTTTGTGATCGTCACATTTCAGGAACAAGGAGAGAAAGAGTACAAAAACTGTGAACTGGACAAGAACCAGGTCAGTCAGCAGGTTTGGTAGAAGAAGTTGTTTGTGTTTATATGTGTTACGTGTAAAACTAATGAGACATGTAATGTAAAGCCATATTTTCATACTCATCTAGCATACTGTGCAACTTTATTGTAAGATTATCAAAAAGACAATTGAATACTCACCTTAGCTGTTGTTTCAGGGTAGCTAACAGGTTATTGAATGTTGTTTTATGTTGTTGAATATGTTGTTTTTTTAAGTATGACCATATGAGACAGATTTTCACTTTGTACCATCTCCCAGTTACTATCAGTTTACATGCAGTGAAACATTGACAGATTTTCAGATTCCCTATGTGTGTCATGTTCACAAAAATAGATACACCAGCACTTAAATGAAGCAGCATTTGAGCGTACTACTACCCTGTATGGAGTAGCTGTAAGAATAAGATGAATTATGGCTTATACTGAGTTCAAACAAAAGGATTAGATGTGGCATTTCAACAAATGTTGTGTATCCCTCTGCAGCGTCAGTGTGTGGAGTACGCTCTGAAGGCTCGTCCGCTGAGGAGGTACATCCCTAAGAACCCGTACCAGTACAAGTTCTGGTATGTGGTCAACTCCACGGGGTTTGAGTACATCATGTTTGTGCTCATCATGCTCAACACACTCTGTCTGGCTGTACAGGTAAGCTGTCACCCCTGTGTGTTCATTTGAGACATACCAAACAGCTCGGTTGAAATCTATAGTCAAGTGTGTTTGTGAGACTGAGATTGCACTTGTGCGCTTTGTTAGTAGTACTTTAAGTATTTATCCAATACCCTCTACTTCTAAGATGGATTTAGTTTGTAACAGGCAGAGAGAAAGTGTCATGTCAGCGTTCATTCAGTTATCATATTAGGTGAGTGATCTTCTAGCTGATATAGTAAATTAAATATGGTTACTATATATTCCAAACCTTAAAACATTTGCTTTTTAAGAATATGATGTTTGCTCATTTGATTCTATGTTAGTCAGTGTTTCACACAACTGTGTAATGATTAAGTACTGCTATTTGTAAAAATGTGAGTAGTGAGCAGTTTGACAGAAAACCTCTGTTGTAACAGGCTGGTTTTGGTGCTCTCTAGTGGTGTCATCAGGAATGAGATTTTATTCTGAAGGGGAGTGAATGGACTGAAGACTGCGATGACACCATCAACTTTAACCCTTCACACACAACTTTTGGGATCTTTTAGAGAAATACTGTATTTAAATACAACAAAGTATTCAACTTAATTTTTTCATGTATTGTTTTTTCAGATTTCTCTTCAGTGTTGTTGAAAACTCTGTTTTTCTACACTTTTCTTTGACCACATTTTCTTCTTGCTGCAGCACTACGGCCAGTCAGCACTCTTTAACTATGTGATGGACATTTTAAATATGGTCTTCACTGCTGTCTTCACTGTGGAAATGGTTCTAAAACTCATCGCTTTCAAACCCAGGGTGAGTATCCATACATACGTATGTTTTCATTCATAAAGCACTTGAATGTCGAGAGGATTCTAAAACGGCTAAACTGAATTAAGGATAGACCTAACCCACTGAGCATTTTTTGGTCTACAAGAGGTCTTAATGTAGCCTAGACCAGTGGTCCCCAACCTTTTTTGTACCAGGGACCAGTTTCATGCAGGAAACTTTTTTCCAGGGGCGGGTAGGGGCGTGGACGTTCCAACAACAAAAACCTAAATCAGTACATAGTATGTAATCTGGATACAACAGTTACATTTTATATTAGGCACTTTTCATTACACTTTAACATCAACTCACCATAATGCGGAATCAACCCCTTCTCTCCAGTGAACTCTGTTTCTGGCTCATTTTTGTAAGGGCTAGCTTGTGTTGCTGATGCAGGAAAATGAGGTGCCATAGAGTCAGGTGCGAAAGTGAGGCAATGGTGGAAGTGGTGGTCTTTCAAAATAAGATACTGGGAGGACGGATGAAAAGAAAAAAACATTGTAATCATTGTTATTTTTTTGCGGCCAGGTACTAATTGATCCACAGACCGGTATCAGTCCGGGGCCCGGTGGTTGGGGACCTCTGGCCTAGACGACTGATCTAAAATCAGGCCACAGGTCTAATAATGACAGTTTTTTAGACGTCTAAATTTAGACCAAGTTTAGACTAAATAAAAATCTGGGCTATATCTATACTACACTGTATATTGCTCAACAGCTATCATAATTATTTTGGTTAAGTACTTGGAGATCAGTTACACAACTCACAGTTGCTTTTTGAAATAAATAGTGATCGAATAATCAATCACAACGTCTAAATTCAACGTCTAAATTCCGTCTTTATACATATAGAGTCTAGATGGTTGAAATTAGGTCAAAAAAAAAAAAAAAACTAGACATCTAATAGCCGTCTATTGCTCAGTGGGAATGATACAATCTTTTATATTCATAATATATGAAAGCAGTGACAGCCGGTTAAAGAAGGAGCCTGTTTCTCCTTTAGTCTTTGAGCTTATCATGAAGACTTTGGGGTAAACAGTTCAGCTCGTCTTTGTCCAAAGGTAAATTGTTGTGGCTTTTAAAAATGTGAACTTAAGTAGTGATGATAGGTGAGTATTACTGCTTCAGGCAAAGAGACAGTCCTCTGTGAAACTCCAATAAAACCACAGTGTGTGATTTTTATGGTTTATGCCAGACTGGATGCCTCAGTTAGCTTTCAGTCCCCCAGTTAAACTAAGCAAACCACCTCTTGGCTTTAACTACATGTTTTTTGCAAACTGATGTGAATCATAATGTTTAATTTTTGGCAAGAAAGCAAGTGTTTCAAAATGTCAACTAATGGTTAAAAATGTTAAAGAATGGACCAGAACACATGAACCTTTGACAACCCACAAATATGTGATTTTTTTTTTTAATTTCCCCTCAACTCTGCTGCCTGCCAAACAGCTCTTTGTTGAGAAGAAGGACAGGATGCTAGTAAGAGACAGAGTGTGGGGTGCTGTGCTGACTCTTGACCTTTTGTTAACTAAAATAGCTCTCACTGTTAGCCGAGTTCTTGGCAGCAGTAGTTTTCTATGTAACATCAGTATTTTAACTTCAGTTTGGCGCTGGTTGCCCTGCAGCTAAGCTACTATTTGTGTGTGCCTATCACATCCAACTTGCCCCCCCCTCCACTCACTCCACCTCACTCAGGGATATTTTGGGGATGCCTGGAATGTGTTCGACGCCCTGGTTGTGATTGGCAGCATAGTAGACATTGTTCTCAGTGAGATCGATGTAAGTAAGCCCAGCTACAGCGCCCCCTGCTGCACTCTGACCTCTCTCTGTTCGGGTCGCCTTTTCTCACACTGTAGCTTTTCTTGGCAGGACTCAAGACTTCTGGTTTTTAATCTGATCACTTAATACTTTTTTCCTTCTTCTTTCTTTCTCTCCTTTTTTGTCATCACCTGACCCTGCCATTACACAAAATCACTTGTCACGTTTCTTCTGTACTGTCTGCTCTCCTTTGGTCACTTGTCTGTTCTCCCCTACTCTTCATATTATTCCCATCTTTACCGTCATGTCTAACACCACGCATTAACAGCACTATTTCGCTGATGCTTGGAACACTTTTGATGCCTTAATTGTTGTTGGTAGCGTCGTCGATATCGCTATCACTGAAGTAAATGTAAGTATGAATTTATTTCTGCTTCCTGACTTGAACTAAAGCTTTACAAAAAAGCCATCTGACAGTTTAGAGAATGATTTGCTAAAATGTAAAATAAAGAGGTTTTCTCTCAACAAGATTGAACAGCAGAAAGTGTTCACCCTTCAGACACACCTCTAGTACTTTAAGCATCCACTTTCTAATAATCCCATTTGAACTATCTAACCTTAACTGTATTATATTTATCAAGCTAAAAAAATCCATTCTTAATCGTCTGTGTGACATGGGCTCATTCTGTAAAGCTTCAGTTTCACCTTCATTAATGTCTTGTTATGAGTGCTGCACTAACGGTACTCTAATCCAATCAAATTGTCTGTGCTGTTGAAGTTTTGCTTCTGCTAAAAGTGCCGCTGTCAGTGTGTTGCAGTATCGTTTGTTGCAGGAATCACGCCAGTCTTACAGCTGATTATTAACCTTTGAATATTACAGTGAGAACGTACTCGTCAAAATCAAGAGTCTGTCACAGTCTGTGTGACCTGAAGGCCTGTGTTTGGTGCACAGAAGGTTGATCTATGATGTGGTTGGCTAATGTTGTACTCTTGTTCATTTTTGTTTCCATAGAAACTTGTAGAGGCAAGTATTGGAATGAACCAAAAACTGTTTTCTGTGTGTAACCTGTTTTTGAACAACAACTTTATCTTCGGGACCCCCGTAATGTTTTACAGAATCAGGGGAAAAAAATAGGGGTTGGAAATGGTAGAACACAATGGATGTAGATGTAGAAAAGCTTAGATTAAGACTTGATAAAGTATTACCCTCTTCCTTTATGGCTCCATTATTCACAGGATCTATAACCAACGAAAACTATGTCTCTGATTGACTGTGAGGTTTTATGCTGTGAGTTCAGCGGGTTCAAAAACTGTAACAAGGGTCACCTTTGTAGCCGCATATGAACAATAAACTACAACAAAGGCTATGAGGCCAGATTTCCTCTTTTAATGGGACAGTAGTGGTTATAGTGGTGCTTGTTAGAGGTGCAGTGCACCCAAGACTCCCCCGCTCGACCTGCCCCCCCTTCTCCTCCTTCCCCATCCTGGGCTCTCTGTGTCTGAGCTGCAGTGCTGTTTTTCTGGAGTTATATTTCATGTTTTCTGTGTTTTCTCAGTTTCTGTTCTTAAATGTGTGTTTGCATGAGAGTATAAACAAACTTAATTTAAACATACGGTGGTGGTGGAGGTGTGTGTGGTTAATAATGTTGTGCATGCGTGTCTTACATGTGTACTGTTTGTACTTTAAGGTGTGCTGTTTGTATGAATGTGTGTGTATGTGTGTTTTGCGGACATGATGTTGATTTCACAAGAGCTTTTGACGGTTCCTTGTGAGGCACCTTTCATTCATCACTGACATTTGTTTGCATGAGGTTGCTGTTCATGATAGTCAGAGATCAGGTACTCAACTTGTTCTTAACAGCTGATCTACTCCAGGTTCAAACTGAATCTATTCAGTTTTGGTTTTTGCTACTTGCTTGCATTTTCAGTCATGAGCTCTGTAATTGTTCAGCTTTCCAAATGCATGCTGGGAAGTGTCAGCCATGATTCACCTCATTCTCTGATATCACTCCATGTCCTGCCCTCTCACAGATGGCGCTTGGCCACCCGCTCCATTCCCCTCCGGTCAGTTTTTTTCCATAGAGCCTCTGAAGTTTGCCCTTTCTCTCTTGCCATACCCCTCGACCTTTACCTCCAGACAGAATGGCCCTGGAGCTCAGAGCTTGGAAATAGACGCCTACACAACATGAAGGACAATTTTCATCCAACATTTCTGAAGTTAGTCTGTTTTAAAAGCTGAAAATTGTGTTTGTTTTATCCTTCATGTTGTGTAGGCTACTCCTGCTTTATAGATTTTTGATTTGCCGCGCAAGTATTAGTTTAAAAAAAGATCATAATGTGACCTGCACAGATACTGAAAACTTGTGAAGAACTGTGATTTAGCTCAGATGTCAGATTAACTCTAAAATTGGAATAAGAGTTGAAGCATCCTTTTACCAAAGAGTCCAGGTAATAATCTTTGAACTGAAGGTTCATAAATATATTAGCAGTTGCTAATTCAGCCCTTGCTTTTGTACTCTTCACTGATGGTGCTTTAATGCAGCGAAGTCTGAGGTTCTTTGATGATCTTGTGTTTGTGTCCCTGTGAGTGATTGTCTCTGTGTTTTGTTCTGTCTTCCTGTAGTGAGCTCTTAAAGCTCAGAATGGAGCTCATGTGTAGCGCAGGTGTGTAGACTCCAGTCAGGTGCATGAACTCTCCAACAGCGACTCTCTCCCTCTTGACACCTATCTGCCTCTCCTCTTCTTCCTCCCATTTCAGAATCTGCCTACCTTTGTTTGTCTCTTTCTCTGATTTCCTCCTCCTCCTCCTCCTCCTCCTCTTCCTTTTCCTTCTCTGCTCTCTTGATCCTCAGTCTCCTCTCTCTGCACCGGATTGTAAGAGCGCCCTGCTATGGCAGTTTTGTAGCAGGGCACTCCTGACATGCATGAGTCGCTGCATTGCTAAAAGTTCACTGATGGCCTTCCCCTTCATCCAAATGTCTTGCGTCTGCGTGTGCGTGCAGTGCTTCCCCAGCAACGTGGCGATGCTGAACGCATGCTCCATCAGCTCTGTGGCCAGGATTACTTAAAGAACCTCCTCAAGCAAATTTTTCTTTCTTTCAAATATTATTTCTTCTCATTCTGCACCTCATTTTGACACTGTTGAATACTGCGTGAAGGCCATATCTGTCTGGAGTTGTTTTCAGTGCCGAGTCTTCTGGTATGATTCCTTTAGTATCATTGATCTAAAGATAAAAAAAATTGCATTTTTAACAGGGATTTAGCCTGATAAACAGCTTAATGGTGATTCATTGTTTTTTATTTTGCACATGGATTTTTCTCTGACTGTACTAATGTCAATAATTTAATCTTGCTGACAAGAATCACAAAATGTGTGCAGATGTGAATTTGTGTGACAACTGTATGAATTAGAGTCTTAAACTGTGCTCCATCTTTTTTGGTCAGTATCATTTCAGCCACTCAAAAACACATTGTGATAAAAAAAAGGTGTAATCATTACTACATGCATTCAAATATTTCCCATGCACTGTTAGTGATTTACTCAAAGTCAGATCTTAAAGGGATATTCTGGCAAAAAATTAATTTAGGGTCAAACACACCGTAACACCGAGTTAGAAACCCCCTCAACAGATGAATGTTGCCGACCACTTGCTTCTCTAGTTATATCAACTTTAGTAACGACCACACGATAGCAATACACAGAGGTCTGAGGAGCCATAAACAAACCTCAACCATAACACCACTCTATAGCCACAAATAATGCTCAGAACAGCACCTAACTTCATCAACAGTACATATGGGGTCCTAGCCATAGCACTAGCCACCAAACATATTTTTAGCTTTGCCTGATTTTTTAGCAAAAGGGATTAAACACAACTCACCCACTCTCTTCCAGCAGCCGCTTGTTTGTAATTGTCTATTACGGACTGCTGTGGGGGTGCCGCAGCTCAAGGAAGAACATTTATGATCATTCCTTTATGGAAATGCAATCAGACCGAGATGCTAAGGTAGAAGAACTACTGTGTCTGCAGTGCAAAATGAGTAATATGATGATTATTACTTAAAGGAAATGATAAAGAAATGATCATAAATGTTCTTCCTTGAGCTGCGTCACCCCGCTGTAGTCCGTAATGGACTGGCCTGAGGTCTCGCTACACACAAGCAGCTGCTGGAAGAGAGTAGGTGAGTTGTGTTAAGTCTCTTTGCTGAAGAAATCAGGCAAAGTTAAAAAGATGTTCGGTGGCTAGTACTCTGGCTGAGAAGTTAGGTGCTGTTCTGAACATTATTTGTGGCTATAGAGTGGCTTTTGGTTGAGGCTTGTGTGTGGCTCCTGAGACTGCCGTGTATTGCTATCCTGCGGTCGTTACTAAAGTTGGTATAATTAGAGAAGCAAGCAGTCAGCAACATTCATCTCTTGAGGGGGTGTCTAACTCTGTGTTACGGTGTGTTTGACACTAAATTAATTTTACGCAGGAATATCCCTTTAATGTGCATTTGCCTGAATCTGAAAGGTACAAAGGAAACAAATTGCCGTTAGCTGAGTCTACATTATTCTTATACTTAAGTGGTCCCAAGTGTTTTTATTGTGAAATGAATTTATATCACCTGATATCTCCGTCAATTAGCCGCCCATCAAACCCAGCATAGACATCTCAATCATACTGTATGATCCATTGACTCTCATCAGTAGAGACCATCATAGTGGGGGAGGGATAAAGTTGTATGCCAGTCCTACATGTTACCCAGTATTAAAGCAGTTTCATGTTGTTTGTCAGGAATGTTAAGATGTAAACCTGTTGTGTGATAGTCCTCTAAAATGTCAAGATAATGTTTTCATGTCTGTCTTAATACAAAGTGTTTATAGACAGTGGTACCTCAATGTTTGTCTCTGTGATAGTGGCACAATCAGACAGTCTTGTCCTGTCAATAAGAAGAGTAGTGACTCTGTTCTGTCTGCGTCTTGACTGACGTGTGCTAGCGTTGTGTGTGAAATATATTTTCTATGTAATGTTGAAGTAATAAGCCCACTGTGTGTGAGACCTGCAGGCTCTATGCAAGTCATTAATACAGGTCTTTGATTTTAAAGCCAACGGAGACTCCTCAGGTGGATGAGCAGGGGGTAAGATGCTCCTCCCCCCACCCCCCTCTTCTCTTCTCCTCCCCCCTCCTACTTCAGGGTCATATCATATTTATATATCTGCATTTCTTTTGTTTGTCTTTTTGAACATTAATTTACGATCTGTTGCTTATAACTGTTTCATTTATTTCCTCATGATAAGGTTTTCATTCTTGTTCTTGCTTTGGATTTTTCTTCTTTTTTGTTTGATCATTTGCACATATCCTTAAAAATAGCTTTCCATTTTCCTAAATATTTGGAGTTTTTTCTAAGGAGAGTGTGTGTCACTCAAACGTGACCCCTGCGTGTGTTGTTAGGAGGGAGCGGTTTGAACGCTGCTCCTCACGTTTGTACTGCTGACACTTGCTACATGGTCTCTGCCCACTTTCTTGTGTGGTGGGGTAGTTGACCCATGGATGACCCCTTCCCCCCTGGGATCAGGTCACCCAGCTCTGACCTGTGAACCTCCTGGCCGACCCGTTGGGGTTTGGCCCCACTGTGACTCCGCATGCAGTGACTCTGGACTGAGGGTGCCATGCTTGCGCAGACGTGTCCTGTCAAGTATGGCAAGGTTTTTTTCTCCAGCATGCTCGCCTCCTTGCTTCCTCCCCAGTAGGTCTGTGCAGTGGCAGGGCTCCTGACGGTGCTTTGGAAGCAGACAAACAGAAACATATTAGCTGGAGCTGCACTGCTTTAGAGACTGATTATGATTGAACAACAAATTTCATCAAATCACTTCAACATCTGCCAGAAGATCTCTAAAAGATTACAGTCTGAGCTAAAGTTGAATGCTCTAAACGCCTAGGTTTCTTTGACCTGAAGATGCAGTGCTGCTTCTCAGCCCATATGTATCTGGCCCTGAGGTCGCAGGTCAGACCTCCTCATTCTGTAAAGCACAGCCAGGCGCTCTGTGTTTACCCCATACTCTGATTCCCTTCAGTTCTCTGACTCTGGTTTACTTTTCGACAGAACACTGAGGACAGCGCTCGCATCTCCATCACCTTCTTCCGTCTGTTTCGAGTCATGCGGCTGGTCAAGCTCCTCAGCAGAGGGGAGGGCATTCGCACCCTGCTTTGGACTTTCATCAAATCCTTCCAGGTGAATACAAGAAATGGTTTTCTGACAGGTGAATGAAGTATATTTTTGAGTTACTAATGACAACGTCCTCTTCCTCCTCTCTGTGCCATGAAGGCTCTTCCATATGTTGCTCTTCTGATAGCCATGCTCTTCTTCATCTATGCTGTCATCGGCATGCAGGTAGGGAACTTAATAAGAAAGAAAATATTGTTGCTCACTAACTCAAGCTGGTGAGGCTGCTTTTAAACTCGTGGGAATTTTATTTTTGTGTTTCAGGTGTTTGGAAAGGTGGCCATGGTGGACGGCACCCACATCAACAGAAACAACAACTTCCAGACCTTCCCTCAGGCTGTGCTCCTTCTCTTCAGGTGTGAGGGTGTCATCAGGATGCTTTAAAATGTCTTGGTTTACTCATTGAGGTATTAATTTGAGTCTGTCTTGCTATAACCATCTCAAGATGTGCCACTGGAGAGGCATGGCAGGAGATCATGTTGGCCTGTATGCCGGGGAAACTGTGTGACCCGGAGTCTGACTACAACCCCGGAGAGGAGATGACGTGTGGCAGCGGATTTGCAATTGTTTACTTCATCACCTTCTACATGCTCTGCGCCTTCTTGGTACGAACCAAACCTTCACAGTGCAACTAACCTTTTTTTTAATGATATTATGTACTTGTTTTGATTTTCTAGAAACTTGTCAAGAGGTAACAATGAGTAATTTTGTGTGTGATCATTCTACTCCTCCAGATTATCAACTTGTTTGTAGCTGTCATCATGGACAACTTTGACTATCTAACACGTGATTGGTCCATTCTCGGTCCACATCATCTTGATGAGTTTAAGAGGATTTGGTCAGAGTACGACCCAGAGGCAAAGTAGGTGCTTTTTCTGTGTTCGAGTTATCTCGGAAATCAGAAGCCCGGAGCTGAAAATGACGTCACACCTAAGTTACCAGCGTTTTAGTTACCAAATCCAAGATGGCTACATCTACGAAAGTTATTTTAGCGCTTCCCCTGTCCTTGCTCATATTCGGACAAGGCAAGCGCTAAAAGAACTTTCGTAGATGTAGCCATCTTGTTTCCGCCTCCGATTTTGCTTTTTTCCGATTCGGTAACTGAAACGCTGGTAACTCAGGTGTGACCTCATTTTCAGCTCCGACATCTGACTTCTGAGGTGACTCCAACCCAGCATTTATTACCAGTTTTATCCATACTTGTTCACCCACGTCTTTCTCAGTCAGTGCTTTCAAAGTAACTGTTTATTTTTTCCTCGTACAGAGGCAGGATTAAACACCTGGATGTTGTAACACTTCTCCGCCGTATTCAGCCTCCTCTCGGCTTTGGCAAACTATGTCCTCACAGGGTCGCCTGCAAGGTCTACTTTCTGGATATCTTCTATCATCTGATGTACAAAATGCGTGCAGAAATATTCATCAGTTGTTCTGGTGCTTTAAACTCATAGATTTGCTCTCTTCTTACAGAGGCTGGTGGCCATGAACATGCCTCTGAACAGTGACGGCACAGTCATGTTTAACGCCACTCTATTTGCATTGGTGCGCACCGCCCTGAAAATCAAAACTGAAGGTAAAAGACAACTATGATGTTGAACGTGTATTACACCACTCCTCAGAAATAGTCTTCTGGTGCATTTATTGAAGTTTAACTGTAAAATTGTGTTAAATTGTGTTTCGATATGCTTGCATTGATTTAAAATGGAAGAAATCGAGAAGAACCTAATTCTCAGAGACGCTGGCATGTGGTTTCAGGTAATCTAGAGCAAGCAAATGAAGAGCTGCGAGCAGTCATCAAGAAAATCTGGAAGAGAACCAGTATGAAGCTGCTGGATCAAGTGGTCCCCCCTGCTGGTGGTTAGTGAAACCCACCCATGTCTGTCAATGAAGTTACACACACCTCCTAGTCCGTCTGTTATACTTTGAAACAGGCTAAAGCAGCTTGCATAGATCACAAAGACAGACACACACACACACAAACACCATGTGCTGCTCTCATGACGTAATCATAAAATTACAAGCAGCTCCAAAGTGCCCTTTAGTGAATGTGGCCTTGAATTTGGACTTCCACACACATCGAGTCTCAACATGAGTAAATCTGTGTTGTCTCTGCTCTGCTCATGTTTTCCTGGTTGTCCCCTCAGCAGTCTGTTCCTTATTAATGTGTGTTTCCTCCGGCTCTGGACACTGACGGAGGCCGCTGACCGTCTGCTGGGCTTTGGGCTTGCATGGCCTCGTAGACCAAGAGCATGCCGTGTCCTTCTCTGATCTCTGTCTCTGTCTTTACCTCTCTCTGTCTATCAGTCTGACTCTCTCTGTTGTCTTAATCGCTGTCTTTATCTTACTGCTTCAGCTTCCACAGCTTCTTCTTCCCATTCTGTTTTATCTCTGTATCCAAAACTCTGAGACACTTCAGAATATTCTGAAGCAGTTCTGTTTTAGGGTGGTGGCATGGAACTAGTGTTGCCTCTCTCTCCAATCTCTGTCCCCAGCGTGCTTGTTTCAAAGTGATTCAGACCCCTGCTTCAGAATGATTCTCATACACTCTCACATACTCCTTAGATTAAATAAAAGAAAAAAAATCTCTTAAAATATGCTTTATATCCAGGAGTGTGTCCAGAGGGGTGGCTAGGGGTGGCACTGGCCCCTTGAACCCTGAATAGCCAACCCAGAATCCTATGCAAGGCTATTGGCATTATCAGAGACAGAACTTGTGGTAAAATCAACTATTTGTGCTTTGTTGTTACAGGATTTCTTTAATTATCGCTGAGAGTAGGACTGGGCGATTTATACGATCGTGATTTATGATAATGATAAATTTTAGTTCGATCACAGTGATCAGCTGTGAGCATATTTACTCAATCAAACATGGCGGAAATGTGCGCGACAACAGCCAATCAGAGTCGAACTTTTCCTGCTCACTTCTGTAAGTTGCCGGAGAAGTAAACAGAATGACCGAATGTGGAGCTAAACACGGAGCTGAGGGCAGCAAAATAGATGTCAGCCGTGACTTTGAGTCATCCTCTGAAGATGTTATCGTTGAGAAGAAAAGTTATTCAACGTTGGTTGTATGGAGGTGGTTCCGGTATCTCAAAGTGACGTCGAGCAATTATGCGAATGAGTAAGGTATGTCGGTGGTCGGTGACCTCAAAAATCGGCAACACAACAGATCTGTTAAATCATTTGAAGAAGTACTTCCTGATTGATTATGTGGAAAGCATGAAAATAGGAGCAGAGTCTGTACAGCCTGCCACTACTGACAGCACAAGTAGTATTAGCAGTTTAGCCACAAATAGCGGTGCAGCCACCAGACCAGAGCAGCAATCAATCGTATTATCTACGTTTACATTATCTAATGTTTACATTTTAAGGCGTCTTAATTATCCTTGAGGGGGCAATTTGTTCATTTTGGGTCTGGTATACCAGCAAAAACACTCAGGACAATAAACTATATCACGGTAATAATTAGTATTTATATTTGTTGTACTGATGAGTTAAAATGGTTTTTATATTTTTCTGAGTTTATCTTATTTGATTTGCTTTTTATTTACTTTGTATGTTAATAAAATGTTTAACTAACTTCTAATTTCTTTAGTTTTTTAGTACAGATGCTTTAAAACTGGCAGTAAAAAAAAATTGTGATAATAATCGAGATCGGATGATATGAAAATGTATTTATTTTATTTTTTTTATTTTTTATTTTTTGCCAAATCGCCCAGTCCTAGCTGAGAACTCCCCCCCCCCAACTTCCCTTATCCCAGTGCCCCTGTTTGTCAAAACACCTGGACACACCCCTGCATATGCTAGCACAAGTCTTATGATGAGCATATATGAGAACACACAGGTGAATTTAGAAAAACATACTGATATGTTTGATGCGAACTGTAGATCTGCTTGCTTGCATGTGCTGTAGAAGTTAAAATGGGTTGGAAAAACATACGGGATGTAAAGAGTCTTGATGTTAAAGATCCAAACACACCGGTCTGTTGAAATGTGGATTGGTATCAATGTGATGTCAAAACTGGTCAAAAACGTGTTTTTTCTTTTTTGTTTTTTTTTTTCTGTAAACTGTGCTAAGCATCTTCATCTTGCAAGACTCAGGTGGTGACCTGATACCTTTACCGAGGATAACGTGAGCTTAGAGGGCTAGTCCCTGCGGGCTGATCTGATAGTGCCAGCGAGCTCGAGGCTAGAGAACTGTGCCTGAACAGAACGAAAAAAATTAAAGTCACATGGACTTTTTATGGAGGAAAGTAAACGTTTCAGAAGTCTGAGAATAAGTGCAAGAGAGAAGTGAGTGTACATGTCAGCAGCATGACCAGTTTCAAAATAAGTAGACAGCATCAGACCAGGAGTTACAGTGCCAATTACAACCACTGCTTTAATGTTATATTCAATTTAATTTTGACAGTCAGAGAAATTATGAGGGGAATTGTTTTTATTTTTAAAATTTTAGCATTACAGCATTGCTCTTTGTCATTGACTGTATGTAGAATGACAATGTGGATTCATTTCTGCCCATTGTAAGATGGCACTGATATATTCACATATTCATCTAACTTGCTGCTAAAATATCAAAGAACCCAGAGGTTGGTTCGACCCACAGCTCAACAGTAAAGGAGGACAGGAAGTCACAGCTGTGATGATATTTCTTGCTTTGTTGGGTCAAATTGTGGCTGATTTTCTTCAAGTTTTAATCTCATAAGTACAAAAAAACAAAGTTAGAAGAGCAAATACTTGATTTTCTGTTCTTTTCAAAACACAGATATTGATGCCATTTGGTGCAAACTGAGGTACAGTATATACACCATCAAGATGGATGTATATAATTTGGTTTATAAAAGTTTGAAAAGTGCCTCACTTGTCCACAGTCATAAGGTGATGGACTGGCAGTTTAAAGAAAAATGGTTGAGCAAAGGGAAAAAGTCTCTCCTCTCTCCCTGAGTTCTGTGAGTAGTGACCTGCTGACACAGGAAGCATTTGTGTGGTCTGTTCACTCAGATGATGAGGTAACCGTGGGGAAGTTCTATGCCACCTTCCTGATACAGGACTACTTTAGGAAATTCAAGAAACGTAAAGAGGAAGGCCTGGTGGGTGCGCATCCCTCCCAGAACAACACGGCCATCGCTTTACAGGTGAGTCTCCTGGTGATTGTGTTGTTTTTTTTTTAACGAGAGCAAAGAGAGAGATTGTATGAAAATGTGTGAAAACATGGATTTATGAGCATTTCAATCTCGTTGAGTCAAGTCTGTAAAATGTGTCTTTGTGCATTTCATTCAAATATCATTAATGATATGGTTTGTGATCCAGCAGGACGTTCATGATCTTGGTGCACAGTATGAATCAGTTACTGTGGGGTTCTTATTTCCAATGTGTGATTTTTGTGTCTCTGCATCTTCAAGTACCATAGATGTTGATGTTAAGCGTGTGTCTTTGTCTCCAGCCATCATTTCACGTGTTTTCTGTGCATTACAAATCACTCATCAACTCATGAAAATCACATGCAAACTGAGTTGCCATTTCTGTTCCCTTATCATGTATGATATATGGTCATGTTTTGTTCCCATATATCAGTGTCACAGCAAATACGACAGGTTTTAGTTAAATTAGACTGGCTTTTATCTGTGTACGCTGGCTTTTAAGTATTTTTAAAAACACAAAGTAAAGGAAGAAAAGTTATTTCAACACACTCATCCAGCCTGGGTGAGACAACAGGGTGCCTCACAGGACACTCCAGATTAGTGATAGAGCAGGTTGCACTCAGGAGAGCACATTTGTCTGTCTGTGTGTTCTCATCTCTCACAGTCTGTTGATAATCTGTATGTCAGCTGTTGCAGGTGTGTGTGTGTGTGCGCGCGCGCCCAATGTGTGTATGCGATGGTTGTGGTATAATGTCAGATTTCGTGCTGTAAGTTGTAAAGATGAAGGTCCCGGCTGTAGCGTTTAGCCCTCTTGTTGTCATGGTTACAGGCTGGCCTTCGCACCCTTCATGATATTGGGCCCGAAATTCGCCGAGCGATATCATGTGATCTGCAAGATGACGAGCTAGTAGACTTTATTCCAGAGGAAGACGAGGAAATTTATAGGGTAACTGCTTTTATTCTACATGTCAGGGGAAATTAATGTGGCAAAAGTGTTAATATTATACCCGTAAAGTTTCTAAATGGTGTTTTTCATGGTGGAAAAATATGTAGTTAAATTATGGTAGTTAAATATATAACTGATGTACTGTCTCTATATTATACAGCCACAATATGTTGTTTTTGGTTCTTTTTTTTTCTCCATTTCAGTTCCAACAAATTACAAACAGTGCATTCATGTTGCTCACTCATGTGCCATGAAACCAGCTTCCGAACTTCTTTTTTGCACATAAAGTTTTCGAAATAAATATCAGACTTAACATCAAAAACACGTTTTAATCTGCTCCACGAAGTCAACGCTCGGTGGTTTTACTTTGAGCGTTTTTTCACAGCGAAACGGTGGACTCTTTGGTAACCATCTGATGAACGGTGGTCACAGGCGGTCCAACGGCCACCAGACCAACGCCACCCAGAGACCTCTCCAGGTGCAGCCCCCTCCTCACTACGCCCACATGGAGCAGCCGGTGGGACGCCTTTCTCGAGCAAACGCGATGTCCCACCACAACCACCATCATCACCATCACCACCACCATCACCGACACCACAACTCCTACGGCAAGTCTCCCAAATCCACCAACATCAACCTGAACAACGCCAACGTCTCGAGCCTGCCCAACGGAGGGCACCACCGCTACTATGAACACGCGCCACCTAATGGTTACCCGGGTCGTCGCAGCTCCTATTATGACTACGAGAAGCCTCGGACCCCGCAGGGTCAAAGGTATTCACTCACTAACTACCACATTATTGATTCCACCACAGACATTGATCAAGTAACCGATGCAGAGGTGACCTATGAAACCAAAACATGGGTTTATCTTAGCTAGTTAAAAGCATCAATTCTGCCTTTTCTCGAAGGATCAGAAGACAATAAGACAAAATGAATGATCTGCACTAACACTTGTCACTGGCTCTCTTTTGTCTCTTTTGTGACTTGTGTTAGTCACATTGTACAAGCTGCCTTCTTAGCTAAATTAGCCATCTAGCTTAAAGTAAACATGATGGACACAGCCTCATTTGTAGGCATCAAAAGCTAAGCTAACAGGCTGCAGGTGGTTACAATGGAGATATTCTGGCGTAAAATTAAGGTAGGGTCAAACACACCGTAACACCGTCAAGAGATGAATGTTGTCGACCACTTGCTTCTCTAGTTATACCAACTTTCATAACAACTGCATGATAGAAATACAGGAGCCACGCATTCAACCAAAAAGCCACTCTTTAGCCACAAATAATGCTCAGAACAGCACCTAACTTCATCAACAGAACATATAGGGTCCCAGCCATAGCACTAGCCACCAAACATCTTTTTAGCTTTGCTTGATTTCTTTATCAAAGAGACTTAACACAACTCACCTACTCTCTTCCAGCAGCCACTTGTTGTACGGAGTGTCTAACTCAGTGTTAAGGTGTGTTTGACCCTTTAACTTAATTTTACGCTGGGATATCCCTTTAAGAAGTAGTGAGATTGACGGACAGATTCTGGTCAAATTCATCTTTGAAGAGAAATAAGCAGTAATTTATGTTTTTTTGTGAACATGAGAAACTTTGTGAAGCTGAGTACAGTTGAGAGGTAAACCTTTCCATAAGCAGCTAATAGCTTTATCACACAAGAATAATATCAGGCAGCAAGTTCAAGAGTTTCAATGAAATCTTTGTGGTAAAAACACGTTTGCATTAGTTTTTGATTTCCTCCTCTTCTGCTGTTTTCCTCAGAGGCTATCTTTAGCATTTGGGATATTTATCTTCGGTAGCATGACAGCCCTTCACTTAGATAGTTCTCTGAAAAAAAATAATAAAATACTGGTCTTAGTTTCCATACAGGGTTCTCGCTGAAATAGGAAGATCTGTTGCATAATTGTTTTTTCCTACAGCAAACCTCAAGTCTGTTGCAACAGATTAGGCAAATCTGTTGTATAATTGTTGTTTCCTATCAAACCTCCTCTTTTCTCCAACCTTTATTCTAAACCTTTCATTTCCTGATTTATTTTGCTCTTCCTCTGACACTTAATTTCATAAGTGACCGACTGTACTCTTATCTCCTGATTTCTCATGCTCTGTTTAGTCAGCTACTTCAATATTGGGCCTGTTTTTTTTTTTCTTTAGGACCCAATATGTTTGGGGGACAATTTCATTGCTGCTGCTTTACAGAGGAGAGATGATTTTCAGTTTCTCTCTTATCTCAAGAGTAGAAAATGGAATTGTCAACCAACACTGGAGTGGACGTCCACCATCACACTCCCTTCCGCTCATACATATACATGAGAATTCTGTATATGTCTCATATATGATGATATATGTGTGTCATATTCTCTCCATCCCTTCTCTGTTTTCTTTCTTTTCTCTCACCCTCCTAACCAAAATGCTTTCTCTCAACCACCCCTCTGCTTTCTTGGACAGAAGGCGCTACTATGAGACCTATGTTAGGTATGTTGTTCCTGTAGGTTTGGCTCCAGCAAGTATGTTTCAACAACAAGCAGAAGAAATGTTATCTTTTTGGTTCATCTTTTTTTCTTTTGACCCGGTCTTGGATTAGTGAATGGCTGCATCTTTGCTAAGTCAGTGTAATACGCGATATGCTGGCCGGTGATTTGTCTGGTAACCGTTTGCTGCTGTGAGACTTCCATGAGATGTTAAAGCTCTGGAGTAAAAGGAGAACTGTCATCAACATTTTTCAATATTTTTGGCCAGCATATTGCTGAGCTCAGTCCTGCTTTGTGCATGTGTCCAAGTGACGTGCCTGCTTTGAGGAAGAATCCAGATTCTTGATATCAAAGATGCACAACTAGTTGCAGTTCTCGTTTCACACCACTATTTTCATTTAATGTTCGTTTCCCAAGGATTAGATTTTACTCACTTCACTTAACGTTTCTTGAATGTAACAACACCTACTGTATGTATGAAGGACCTCAAAGTAGATGGGATGTTTAGAGGACAAAGTGATGCTCTTCAGTCAGAAACGTCTGCCTGTTGTCCAGTTTGGCTCTGATACGTTTTTTTAAGTGTGTCCTGTTGCATCGCTGCCCCCTGGAGGCTTGCGTCTGCATGGCAGTGCATGGCCCCATTCCAGTATCTACTTGCAACTGCAGCGTTGAGCGCTGTCTGACTCCTCATACCTCTTGTCAGGTCCCGAGGAGTGGATGGACGCCACCCAACCATCCGCAGAGAGGAAGAGTTTGATGAAGACCGCTTCTCTGGGGAGTATTACAGTGGGGAGGAGTTTTATGAAGATGACAGTATGCTGTCAGGGGACAGGTAATGACCCATTTGGCAACCTTTGGATGTTATGTAGTTTTCCTAAATACAATTAAAATGGGAAAGCTGTGCAGAGCTCTATGAAGAACTAAAGTTAATCTGTATAAAAACCGAGGGATGGTGGATTCTTTCTTTCCTGATCTTTATTGTTCATGTCCACAGGTATCAGAACAGTGATACAGAGTATGAGACTCCCAAAGGTTACCATCACCCTGACAGTTACTATGACGATGATGAGCAGCCACTTTATCGTGACTCACGGAGGTCACCAAAGAGACGGCTGCTTCCTGCCACACCTCAAGGTATCTTATCCTTTTGTCTTTTCAACACTAGATCAGCTGTTTTAAAAACATTTTAAAAAGTTTGACTTTGTGTCTCAATTCATTCCTTGAGTGTTATCCCAAATGCACGTAAAAGAAACAAAAAAATCCAGTATGATTTAGCTGGGATCTGCAGAGGATCTTAGAGAGGTGGGGGGGCCTAGAATTACCCAAATTATTATTTTTTTAAGTATGTAAACAAATGTATACCTGGAATGACTATATATTTGTGACACTGTCAAAGAGTATTTCAAAGTATGTGCTTCAAACAAACTCATGAGTGAAGAAAGTTCATACTGTAAAATTATGAATGAGAAAGCAAAGTGAAATTTTGCTTTGGGACACTTTGTACCCACAGCTGCCACTCTGGGTTTATCTTTATTGAACTTTATTTCTGAAGAAAGTCAGTTAACAGGTTTCAGGACAGAACCCATTAAAGTGTTTTCTTCATCATCAAAGTTACTGTCTAAAAAAGCACTCATACTGTACGTGAGGCACTGAGAGTATTAGTTATCCACCCACTCAGCATCATATTCCCTGTGAGGTTTTTTTTTCAGTATTGCATGCTGTCAAAGTTTCCTGCATGAGGTCACTCACTGGTCCACTCCTGACTTGCTCAGGTAACAGGAGGCCATCCTTCAACTTTGAATGTCTGCGCAGACAGAGTAGCCAGGACGAGCTTCCACATCAGCGTACAGCTCTACCACTGCACCTCATGCAGCACCAGGTAACACAGGAACATGTCTCACCTGTCTGGATTGCTCACATGCATTGTTTGGTACACTTCTGCACAGTTTGGACATTTCTGGAATTATTTTCTTTCATACTATTAAATCTTGAAATCAAAACACACTAATCAGATGTTCTCTCAAAGGGATATTCCAGCGTAGAGATGAATGTTGCCGACCACTTGCTTCTCTAGTTATACCAACTTTAGTAACGACCGCAGATAGCAATACAGAGAGCCATGCGCTCAACCAAAACAACACTCTATAACCACAAATAATGATCAGAACAGCACCTAACTTCATCAACAGTACATATAGGGTCCCAGCCATAGCACTAGCCACCAAACATCTTTTTAACTTTTCCTTATTTCTTTAGCCAAGAGACTAAACACAACTCACCAACTCTCTTCCAGCATCTGCTTGTTTGTACGGAGACCTCCAGGCGAGGCCATCGACTGCAGCGGGGTGCTGCAGCTCAAGGAACAACATTAATGATAATTTCTTTATCATTTCCTTGAAGTAATAATCATCATATTAATAATTTTGCACTCCAGACGCGGTAGTTCTTCTGCCTTAGCGTCTCGGTCTGATTGCATTTCCATGATGAAATGATCATAGATGTTCTTCCTTGAGCTGCGGCACCCCGCTGCAGTCGATGGACTTGCCCGAAGGTCTCTGTACAAACAAGGCTCTCTGTACTTCTATCTGCGGTCGTTACTAAAGTTGGTATAACTAGAGAAGCAAGCGGTCGGCAACATTTATCCCTTGATGGTCAGTGTTACAGTGTGTTTCACCCTAGTTTAATTGTATGTTTATCTCTATGAATGAATTTGAACCCTGTGTTTTTGCTGACCTACCAGGTTATGGCTGTAGCAGGCTTAGACTCCAGCAGAGCGCACCGCCTCTCCCCAACCCGCTCCACTCGCTCCTGGGCCACACCCCCTGCCACCCCGGCCAGTAAAGACCAGTCTCCGTACTATACCCCTCTCATCAGAGTGGACCACCCACACAGGGGGAGTGCTTCTAGCAGCCAGGTGTCAGTGCGCAAGAGCTCGTGGTACACAGACGACCCGGACTTCACCCAGAGGACGTACTCGCCGATCCACCTGCAGGTGCCACCTGAGTACCACAACCAGTACCACCAAAAGAGAGGCAGCGCCACCAGCCTTGTGGAAGCGGTGAGTTTGATGTTTGATTACGACCTCACGAGCACATTTGAAAATGATCTGAAGCGATGTTTTCCCCCCCGTGGCAGGTTTTGATATCAGAAGGGCTCGGGAGATACGCCAAGGACCCAAAGTTTGTTGCTGCCACAAAGCACGAGATAGCAGACGCATGTGAGATGACGATAGACGAGATGGAGAGTGCAGCCAGTCACCTGCTGAACGGAGGAATGGCCCCGTGCGTCAATGGGGTCAACGTGTTCCCCATCCTGACACCACGGGACTATGAACTGCAGGACACAGCAGCCAGCTACAGTGACGAGGAGCCAGAGACAGAACCCAGAGCTCCTTACGAGGAGGATCTGGCAGACGAGATGATCTGCATCACAACTTTATAGCAGTGGCTGAAGGGATCTGCAAATTTAGAACCACTATATCAGTGAAAATTTAAAAAAATAAATAAGAAATGCATCTGTTGGCTCTGACCAAAAGAAGTGCCTTTAACAGTGAAGAGAAAAAGGCATAAAGAAGAGACACTTAGCCCCGCTCTTTGATTCGTTCTACACCTGCCAGCAAAGGAGGTCACAGCACAGAGCCAGACTCCGCCCTGCTGAGCACAGAGGGACTGACTGCACCTTCCAAAGGCTGCCACACACAGGTCCAGCCTGCAGCCAATCAGAGATAAGGACATCCATGCCAGTGAAAGATGGATCGGTGGGCAAAGGTGTGAGACACTCTCCTGGACGGGTCTTTTTGGGTGATGACAATCAGATGTACGATGTCATTACCTTGGTCACTTTATTAAGGTTTGGCATATCATGCAAGTTTTCAATGCAAGCATAGAAAGGCATATCTCCCCCCTCGTAGTGGTTAGTAAAACTCAACCCTTTTGTTGTTAGGACAGAGCGTTAAATGATTGCTGAGGCTGAGTCTGACAGTGAAGAGCACCAGTAGAGCTGTACCAGATTATGCAGGAACTAACTGTCCTTCTTTTAGCATCACTCAACTTGAGATGTGTGCTTTTGAAGCATTTGTGATAAATGCACTAGCAGGCAGGTTGTTTTAAAATTTTAGAATAGCCTCGTTAATATTTCATAGTTGATATGCTGTAAATTGTATTATAAAACAAAAAGAACCTTTGTAAAGAGATATTCTATATTTTGTAATTATGTATAATTTAAAAGATCAGCAATATGGACCCTTGTGACTCCTGGTATGCTATAAAAGCAGCCTTGCATATTTTATTAGGTACAATATTCTGATATTTATTTGCCTTTCATGTTTTTTGCTTATACAGATCCTTAATTTTTACATTTTTAAGAGGTTCTGCTTGTGTAACAACACGACTGCACAAGATATGCAAAAGGCTTTAATTTCTTAGCATAGGCGTACATGTGTTAATACATCCAACCAACACCAGTTGCATAAGGTTAAGCCCCCTTTAAAGGAGTATTTTTAGAGGCAAGCTTTAAGGATCCAGGGCTGAAATTTTTTACAGATGTGACAACCACATTTGTTTGCATATTTTGTGCAGGGCATGCACATGAATTTCAGATGCATAGTGCATTTACAATGCTGCTTTTTTAGTTGGTTTCAGAGTCCAACCTTGTTTTTCTCAGCCCCTACTCGAATGCCTTTTTGCTGCTGAAGGAAGGAAACACGAGAGAAGGTGATAACAGGGATAAATTGATATTTCTCATTGCTTGTGCTGGGATTTCCCGTGACTTACGCTCTGCCAATCATGGGGTTTTCCATTAAAACCTTTGTAATGAATCTTGGCAATCACATCTCAGCCTTCATGTAGTGTGTGTGTGTGTGTGTGCCGGCAGGCGACATATGCACACATCCAAAGGTCAGAAACAGACTTATGTTGTAGGTGGAGGACAGAGAGTGTCCTGCTGTCAGGATGCTGGAGAGAGGCTAAGCAATACGAACCCCTTACCCCCCTTTTCTCTCTCAGCCTGCCTGGTTCCTGCATACAGAATACCTCGTTAGGCAACGTGACAACATATCATTGTGTCGGCTTTCCTGTCTGTCCCAGCGTCCCACAATGCAGTCTTTGAAAGAGAGAAGAACCTTTTGTGTCCCCCTAATCATATTTATGAATGAGACTAGACGAGAACCTAACCCTGAAGACGGGGAAAAAGGAGCCCACAAATATCATGTGGTGAATTATCTTTTATTGATCCGTACCAATACAAGTAATGAGATAAATAAGGTGAAGTGGGCTTTTTCAGGCGTTACCATGGAGAGTTTTAATTAAAGGTATTATGGGTAAATGTGATCTGTTGTTCATGGGTGTTTGATTTGTAGGTGAGTGCGTCTTGTACTCTAATTCAACCGAATACTGTCATGAAAATGTAGGTTTTCCATTTTGTGTGCACATTGAAAGGGCTCTTTGAATTGTTTGTGAGTTAAAAAAAAAAAAAAAAAAGTGTGCTTGTCCCTCGTTGACGACTGTCACATTAAAGGGCGAATGCACATAACAGGCACATTGTACTATTCGTAGCAATTACAGTACTGATGAACTGAAGATATGCATTATTTTGTAAACACTTTTAAAAGTTGTGTTAAACTAAAGACGAAAAATAACTTACTTTTACCTCATGTCAGGGATTCCTGAGAAAAAGAAAATAACGATTTGGTTGGGTCTATACCAATGGTATTTAAATATTAGCACATAGCTGTTTGTCTTTGCACAAGTTACTGTATAGTGCTTTTGTTTCTCCTTTTTCTAAACAGATTTGTGTATTGAGGTGAGACAATTTTGTACTTTTTGTGACTGTGTATGGTTTAGTGAAATCTATATTTGTCATTTACAACTCACCTTACAATGCTGGGAATGAACGAGTATTAAAAAATATTTTCAAGGTGCACTGTTTCTCTGTGTGTGGGTGGGGAAAAAATTCAAACGGTAAAACGTACCAATTTACAGAGAAACATATTGATTTGAACGTTTCTATTAGTTTTCTTCATATTCTTATTATTATAATTGCTATTACTACTATTAATGTTCTGAAAGATGTATTAAAATAGAAGATAATGTAAAATATGTACAAAAGTATGGAAAGACCCATGGTAATGTTCTCTTACTTGAAAGTCTTGATATTTGCTCCTTAATGTTTTTATTCAGTAAACATCATTTCTCTTAGTAGCAAATGCTTTACTATAACCTTCTAGGTTTTGTATCAATACATTTTTTTGTATTTTTCATTTGATTTAGGCCTTGACTTTAATTCAATGGATACTATTTTATTTTCTATTGACCATCATTGAATAAATTTATGCTGAATTACTCTTCTCATTCATTTGTATTCTGTCACAGAGAGAACTGTGTTTTTAATTGTTGTTTTTTCAGTATGTTTGCTCATTTCAGGCGGGTGACACCTGTTTTGTCTCAACAGTTGTTGCGTTCTCTGACTCCTCATCCTCCACAGTGGCTGCTCTGCCGCACAGAAGGAAGGGCAGCGCATATTTACGAAACTGGAGAAAAAGAAAGATAAGTTAGTTCACAAGCAGCAGAACGAGGTGCATCATTATTCTAATCAGTGATCATGTTGTCTACATTTATAAAAAAGCAATAATAAAGATGTTCAATAATCAATATAAGTATGAAGACATTAGTACACTAAATATCAGAGTATGTAACGAGGAAACTGGTGTGCCTTTGTCTAAGACTTTCATTAGGGTTTCTCAGACTGGAGTGAAAGGGATTGTTTCTGACATCACAGTATCAAACATAAACATGATCAACACAGAGGTATATTTTCCTGGAAACAAATGTGACAAATCTAAGATTTAAGGAAACAAGATTATGAAAGCTTTCCATGCGAGTTCTGAAAGAGCTCTGTTTGTCCCTCTATCACTCTGTCGCCTGGGTTATATCGTAGAGTTATAACGATGGGCCCAATTTAATTATGGCAGAGATATACAGTACAGGCCAAAAGTTTGGACACACCTTCTCATCCAGTGTCTTTTCTTTATTTTTTTATATGACCATTTACATTGTAGATTATCACTGAAGGCATCAAAACTACGAATAAACACATGTAGAATTTTGTACTAATAAAAAAAGTGTGAAATAACTGAAAACATGTTTTATATTCTAGTTTCTTTAAAATAGCCACCCTTTGCTCTTGATGACAGAAGTACTTAGTCACGAAGTAACCCTGACAAGGCTCACCTGTGAAGTAAAACCATTTCAGGTGACTACCTCATGAAGCTCATTGAGAGAACAGCAAAAGTTTGCAGCGCTATCAAAAAAGCAAAGGGTGGCTACTTTGAGGAATCTAAAATATAAAACATGGTTTCAGTTATTTCACACTTTTTTCTTGAGCACATGATTAATTTTGATGCCTTCAGTGAGAATCCACAATTAAAATAGTAATAAGAATTAAGAAAATGCGTTGAATGAGAAGGTTGTGGCCTGTACTGTATCTGTTTGGCTACACGGTCATCATATAATTATCATGAGGAGGAGAAGTAAGTGTTTGGATTTCACATGAATTTTTTGTTTTCACAGTTTGTTCCTCTGATTCCTTGCAAACACCAGAGTTTTTAAAAAATACTATCACTTTAAATGAGGTGCCAGTGTCTCTTAACAGCATCTTTGATTAAATGAGGAAGAGGTGAAACAGTAGAATATCCAAATATCTGGGTGAAGAGGAAGATGTTGTTTTTCTATCTCAAAATATGCCTTAAACTCTACTAAGGTGTAAATCCTTATCTCAGTCTTCACCACTAGATGGTGATAGTGTTTCAAAATAACAGCTCATTTGGCGCTGCTTAATCTCACTCAAACTCATCCCTGCTCACCTGTTTGTTCAGGTAGATGTAAATGATGGGGTTATACACAGTGCTGCTCTTGGCCAGGTAAACTGGCACCGTGCCCAACAAGGGGTGGATGCTCAGATCGGGATTGCAGACCACCACCAGGGCCAAACTAGCGTAAGGCATCCAGCTTATCAGAAATGTAATGACCATCAGAACCACCATGAACGCCACCTTCATCTCTCCTTTAGCCACTGCGCCGCTCTCGACACAGGCCATCCTCGACACCTGGAACACAAAGAGGCAGAAAGAGACAAGAGTGGTTGTCATACCCAGAAGATTTTGTACAAATAGACATTATTGATGGTAAAATTTGGGAAATAGTGTTATCAAAGATTTCATGCATCACAGGAACTTCTTGTCTTTAAAGATCTATGTTGCTTTATCCACAAGGGTGAGCAGGGGTGTGTTTTAATCTAGAATCTGATTTATAGATATTTCTGTACAGTCTCATTTGTTAAAACTGTCATTTTAAATTTCTTTACATACAAACAAAATGAAGAGATTAACTTTTTTTACTTTAGCATTAACTGTTCATTGTCTTATTGGGTTTTCCACTCCTATTTTCAATGGGCTTCAGTTCTTATGCACCATGTACATTCTTCTCCTATGGTTAATCCTGTGTAGGCATGTTATGAACTTGATCTGCTGTGTAGGTGACAGTAAACTCTAAGCCCTGTCGCTGGGATTTTAATCTCTTGAGAGAACCTTCCTAAAGGGATCAATAAAATTCTATCCAATCTAATCTGATCTAAAACCTTGCGTCACAGATGTTTCTCACATTATGTCCTGTAGGATTTAAACCCACTGGGATCACCCCCTCCCATTTCCCAGTCTGAGTGTTTTATCTAAAAATGTTTGCAAACTGGCCATCTGGGTGTTGAAGTGACTTACGCCGGACTTAGGCAGTCTTGCTTTGACAGCTCACTCAGATCAGATCTGGTCTTTCTTCTGCCAACCCAGAAAAGTCACCCGTGTCTTTACTTCTTCCAGAATCGACCACTGTTCAGCATTTTAATCCAGCATCAGCAAGCAGAACATCTAAAGACTGGTTTGACTGTAATTCACATTGGGTGAAGTGGCCACGTAACACCAGTCCATGACCAGGCTCCAGCCTTTATCTGTGAGATTTACTCTCTATGAACTTGAATCCAGTCTAAGGTCTTCTAGCAGGGCCCTACTTCTGGTTCTCAAATCTCCACTGGTCACAGGAGGTGACCGCGCCGCAGCAGCTGTGGATGTCGACGGGCAAACTCAGTGTCCTCTTTAAAATCTCTTCTGAAAACTCACATCTATCCTCTGCTTTTTCTTCCTCTCTTAATCGTTTACAGCTCGTTCAAAATGCCGCAGCTCGTCTTTTATCAGGCCCCCCTTAATATGACCACATTCCCCCTATTTTAGCCTCTCTTCACTGGCTTCTTGTGCGTTTTAGGATTGATTTTAAAATGTTGGTATTTACTTATAAATCTTTAAACTGGCTTGTTCCTTTTATTTCATCTCGGACTCTCAGATCCTCTGACCAGTGCCTTCTGACTGTCCCTAGGTCAAGATTAAAGTTCAGGGGTGACCGGACTTTTTCCAATGATCTTTACATCAAACTTGAAAACGCATTTTTACTCCCTGGCTTTTAACTCCTGAGAACTTGGCCTTTTAATCAGGTTTTTACGGATCAATCTATGTCCCTTTGTTTTTAATGTGTTCCTGTGTCTTTGTTCTTTTGTTCGTGTTAATTGTCTTTTTTAATTTTTAATTTAATTTTAATTGTAAATAATTTTCACTGTACAGCACTTTGGTCAGCACGGATTGAACTGGATTTTCTTGACCCTTAGCTTTGTCATACTTGTGAATCTCAACTAAATATGAAAGTATATCATAGAAGTAATATTTATTTTGTGTGTAGGTATGTTGCTTTTCTAAAAAAATATTTTTTTCCCCCTCTGCTGTAGGCTACGATGAAAGTACCATAAATCCTGAAATTCTCACCTGGCGTAGAGTCCACATGAGCTTGGTGTAGGATGCCACGATTATTACGAAAGGAAAAGCGAAGCACACTGTGAAATAAACCAGGATGTAGGAGACATTGTGGGGGTCTTTGTTGTGCCAGTCAGGTGCGCAGGATGTCCCCACACCCTCCAGCTCATACCTGCCCCAACCAAAGAGAGGGGGCAAGTTCCATGTGAGGGACCACAGCCAGGACAAGGCGATGCCTCCAGCTGCATGCTTTTTCTGGAAGGTTATCTGCCCCAACGGCTTACACACGACAAACATCCTCTCCAAAGCAATTAGAGCAACTGTGCACAGAGATGTGATGCCTGCAGAGAAGCACCGGTGGACATTCAAGACAGGGGTAAGGGATTATTGTTGAAAATGATTGAATATGTCAGGAATTCAAAACTTTCTGTGCTATAAAAATGTAAGTAATTAAAATACTTACCACAGAGAGAGACTGCAAAACCCTCTAAAACACAGCCTGTCCTTCCCAGAGAGAAGTACCCCTGAGCGTTGTTGACCACAGACAGTACCCCTCCAGTCATGGCCGTACCCAGGTCAGCCACCGCCATGTTCACCAGAGCGAAGTTGAGCGGCTGCCTCAGCTGCTTGTGCATGAGGGACACAATTATCACCGTAGCATTGAGCACAATGGCCGGACCGGTGAAAAGAGCCATGATGATGGAGAGGATGATGAAGCCTGTGCGTGACAGAGGGGGCTCTCCTTGCGGTCCCAGGTATGATGAACCATTGTGGGAAAACTCGTACGGCTGCATGGATGCAGAGGTGTAAAAAGTGGTGTGGTGTCCTCCTCTTCTCCTGGAGCGTCTGAGGGAGATGCTCCATGCACCACCTAGGAGTGGTGAGATTAAACGCCCCGGTTCTAAGAATAAAGGATTTGTGAAGAGTAATTCCCTCGAATGATGATCCCTGATCCCACACCTTTTACCTGATTATATGGCCACTCTAGCTGGATGACTCCACGGTGTTCCCCAACTGGATAAGTGTATTAAGTAAGTGTCACAAAAATATATCTGACTACTCCAGCTGAGCAGAAGGATCGAGAGACGGCTTGTTTTGCACCCAGTGAAATGCTTCTTGTTTGAAAGTCTTATTTCAACACAAAACTGAAAGGCATCTCCAGAAACAATACTCTTGTTTTAAAACACAACTACACAGTGTTTCAAAGTTGATAAAAACTGATTTTGTATATTCAAAGGAACAGAAAAGTACAACAAATACAGCAAACAACATATTCAACTGATTGTAAACCAGGTCTTCCCGCTAAATAAAGCAGTATTTGATTTTTATGTGTGATTATGAGAACAAATATGCATAAATAAGTATGATACATCTCTGAAGAATAAACAGCACTTCATTTGTAACTGTATTAATAGTATGGTTTTTCAAACAAAGTGATGCTCAGTGGCACAAGTGATAACTGGCGAAACATACGCTCATAAAGAGCACTGAATAATATTTGAAGGGTTGGATCTGTGAGATAAAAACTAATACTTTGTGATATGTCTTAATATGTTTAATTCTATTTCTCTGTAAATGTTACCCTAAGTTGCTCTATAATCCCTCGGGGGTCTGGTTATTTTCTGTGTAACGTCTTTCTGGAGTCAGGTCAGGAGGTGAGGTTAAGCTCTGGACTACAGGTGTCCCATGTTTCACCTTTTAAGAGGTTTATGTCCAATCAAGTCAAGACGAAGATTACAACTGTTTGGGTTTATTGTTCCACTCAGTCTGGCACTGATTACGAAGCTTAATGTCAACAACAACATCTTTCTTTGGATTTATTTGACATAGCAAACAAGTTAGAAAAGAGAGACCTATTTTCATGAACACACTTTTACAACCATCATCTATTAGAGCCTGAGCCTTGTCTTTGCCATTTTGTGTAACAACAACCATTCACCAGCTTAGAGGTAATTCTTCTGGCTTTCTGCGTGTTGAAAGCTCTGCAGAAATCTAAAAACTGGGCCTTGATTTTCTCTGTATATCGTTCGTTAACTAAGGAAATTCACGCCCATTGGGACCCTGTGAATAGAGGCCAAGCAAAGTTCTCTGGGAATGATAGTGATTGCTACTGAACATGTATTTTGATGGTGATTTGATACCAGACAACCAACTTAGAAAAGAAAGAGTTAAAAATACCGGAAAGAACAAACAAAGTGCAAACACACAAATTCAGCACCATGGAGAGCACCAACAGAATTTGCTTGACTCAGAGTTGAACAGTCTTCACAATTTTGGTTGATGATTCAGAGAGAGATAACCCCCCCTTAATATTAATAATTATGTGAGTTGAAACTAAAAGTATTCTTTTTGTCTCTGGATTTCTTTAGAATCAGTATGCAGTGACATTCTGCATGCTTTCACCTAAGGCTGTTTCGGGCTCTTAGTGTTTACCTCAAACCTGAGTTGACAAGAGTGGGGTTTTTTAATGTCATAACTAACTTGGAAGCATGTTACAAACATAACTATGTGTGTAAACCCTTTGAGAGCAAGGGACAGACATCGATGAGGTCAGGCAAATCGTAGGGGAGAGTGGGGTAAGATGAGCCATTTTTCATATTTCAGATCACTACATCAAGGTAATCATAGTTTTGTCTATAACTTGTTTATCTGCATATATTTCAAGATGTTGTGCACCCCTGAAAACCAACAGAATGAGTGTAAACATAACTGTCTTGATAATATAGCATGCCAAAAAAGTGGTCTTCTATGGGGTAAGTTGACCATAGGAGCTGGGTAAGTTGAGCCGTATCCCTACTACCCCCCCGACTCTCCACCCCCAGCCCTCCCTCACTATTCAAAAGGTACAATAATTCTTTTCATTATTATTGCGTATAGCTGCTAAAAAGCTGTTTTGTAAAAAGTCATTTTAACATGAGAATGACTTTAAGTGATTCAGAACATTCACAGCTGTATTTTTGAAGAAAAAGTAACACATTTCAACAATCTGAACTGAAACTCTGATCCTCTCATCAGACTAATTTGCTTTCTCAGTTGAGCCACTGGCTCAACTTACCCCAGAACTACTATTATGACTTTATTAGTCCTCTAAGCTAAAATGGTGGACTTTTATTCTAGGTTTTTGATCTCATGTTGTAGCTCATAGATACCACAATTGATGTATAAAACAAATTTAAAATTATCCTTTTTGGTCTGAACACAATTCTAATAAAACTAAAGACAGACTAAATTTACTTTCAAGAGTGAAAAATGTTTTTTAAATAAATGTCTAACCCCTTAACCCATGTGCTTTTAAACCTTCACAGACTCCATGAATTGATGCCCATCTCCTAAATATTTGGTCACATGATCAATTTTTTTTTTTTTACCATTTCCAAGCAACAGGGGTTGGCTCAACTTTCCCTTTGGCTCAACTTACCCCACTCTCCCCTATGTAGTAAAAATCAAAAAGTGCAACTTTATCAGGGCTTTCATGTTTTTGTCTGTCAAGGAGGGTAAAATACAAGATAGGTCTGCATGGAAGTCAACTGTGATAAAAAATGAAAGCATGAAAAATAAAATTTAGATTGTGCTAACTCCCCAAGAATCCATTCAAACGCACCAAAAGTAAATCACAACATATGAAAGTGAACTTGCAAAGACTCATTTCTGGTGTGCTTGATCTGCAGCCCTATGCACACGTTCATGGCATGATTAAAAAAACCTGTGTTTTAGATCTGCGTGTGTGAATGCCTGTAGCAGTCACGCTTTCTTTGCTCGAGGACACTTCAGCAGGACTTCCAGTCCCGCACAAAAGGACTTCTTTTATTCGCTGTCGATAGTTAATTAAAGTATTCACGGAGGCAGTGTTGGAGACACTATATGATACTGTCCGTCATCCAACTCGCGACCAGGCACCTTATCGGCATGCGCCAGACAGTGCAGGCTCCTCACAACTTTGATGTACGATGCAATTACTAAACTAATAAAAGCCTCAAGTCCAAACATGGTTTGTTGTGCTGGAGGTGGGAGAGAGAGAAGGGTGGAGTGTGGAGGAGCGTCAACCCCCCTGCTGACTGCTTTGACAACATTATCTCTTCCTGATCAGCAGTTTGGGGTTGGACACAGGAGGACGAGTCCATCTTATTTCATAGTAGGGGGATGGCTGTAACATTTTTGACATTTTTTGTCTGTACCTTAGAGCTCTTTTAAGCCAATGCATTCAAATTGTGAAACAAACCAGGTATATGTGTCTGCTAATAAAGGCCGTAGCAGCAGCTACCCCTGCAATACAAATAGACTACGCATAATTTAGTCTCAATGACAAGGAGTGAAATGTTACAATTCACCCCATAGTCTGGGTCTGCATACCCGGGGGTGAAACGTAACATTGAAAAATCAGGATAACGACAAAACTTTATTGATTGGAAGCTTTTTATTAAACACTCCAAAAGCATTTTGACATAACTGGTGTGTGTGTGTGTGTGTGTGTGTGTGTGTGTGTGTGTGTGTGTGTGTGTGTGTGTGTGTGTGTGTGTGTGTGTGAGAGAGAGAGAGAGAGAGAGAGGGCCTATATGTTAGTTACTGCCAGTCCTAGAAGTGACTGACAACTGAATATAAAACAACTGAACTGAATGTGAAAATATGCAACAGCTGGATATAAGGAGGCTATGTGTGTGTGTGTGTGCGTGCGTGCGTGCGTGCGTGTTTGCAGTGGCTTCAACAATTACACAGTAGTGTAACCCTAACCCTAACCCTAACCCTAGCCCTAACCCTAGCCACAACTCTAACCCTAACCCTAACCCTAGCTCAACCCTAACCCTAACCCTAGCCACAACCCTAACCCTAACCCTAGCCCAACCCTAACCCTAACCCTAACCCTAACTTTTCAAAAAACTTCCCCCAGAATTAGGTTCTATAGACTCCCCGTGGCCTGAAACGTGCTCCTAACACAATTCTGGAAGGTGAAAAATTGGGTCGGCACTTACAAAAATTTTCAAATTTTTTTGCCCATGCATTCCTATGGGAAGAAATCAACTTTTTTTTAGGAACGTCCTAGAGACTCTGGAGTTGGTTCATTGGACTCAGAAAAATCTTCCACCCCCCAACATGCAAGTTTCAGTGCTCTACGACCTTCCGTTCAAAAGCTACCAAGGGGGTGGGTCACCTCCAAAATGCGTATACCTAGCTCAACCCTAACCCTAACCCTTACCCTAGCCCAGCCCTAACCCTATCCCTATCCAAACCCTAACCCTAACCCTAGCCACAACCCTAACCCTAACCCTAACCCTAGCCACAAACCTTACCCTAACCCTAACCCTAGCCCAACCCTTACCCTAACCCTATCCAAACCCTAACCCTGACCCTAACTCTAACCCCAGCCACAACCCTAACCCTAACCCTAACCCTAGCCCAACCCTAACCCCAACCCTAACCCTAACCCTAACTTTTCAAAAACTTCCCCCAGAATTAGGTCCTATAGACTCCCCGTGGCCTGAAACGTGCTCCTAACACAATTCTGGAAGGTGAAAAATTGGGTCGGCATTTTTTTCCCATGCATTCCTATGGGAAGAAATCAACTTTTTTTAGGAACGTCCTAGAGACTCGGGAGTTGGTTCATTGGACTCAGAAAAATCTTCCACCCCCCAACATGCAAGTTTCAGCGCTCTACGACCTTCCGTTCAAAAGTTACCAAGGGGGTGGGTCACCTCCAAAATGCGTATACCTAGCTCAACCCTAACCCTAACCCTAGCCAAACCCTAACCCTAACCCTAGCCATAACCCTAACCCTAACCCTAGCCCTAACCCTAGCCAAAACCCTAACCCTAACCCTAGCCCAACCCTAACCCTAACCCTAACCCTATCCAAACTCGCAGTCCGGGCGGCTGTTAATGATAACCCCAGCCTGGCATCTAGCCCTAACCCTAACCATGGCGCTCACCCTAACCCTAACCATGGCGCTGACCCTAACCCTAACCCCAGCACTAACCCTAACCTGGGAATCTAACCCTAACCCCTAACCCTGGTATGGGATTCTAACCCTAACCTGGGACTCACCCTAACCCTAACCTTAGAGGCAACCCTAACCCTAATCTTGGGATTAAAATACATATATTAATATATAATAATATATATATACATATATTAGAGCACATAATAACTTAAAAAATAGGTAAATTCATTCTAATTATTGGCTGAGGGGATAAAAAGGGAGAAAAGTTGGTAGGGCTTTTCATTTCTTTCTGGCTGCTGGCTGGTCCGCCCCTATGAATTGGGGCCCAGCAGCCTTATCTGCTTAGTGTGCCCAGACCTGAAGAAGACCCAAGCAGGGTCGAAACGTCGTCGATGCTGGCACACTGTATACATAGATCAAATATAGATCATGTATGAATTGTTTATGTGTGTGTGTGTGTGTGAGTAAGTCAAATAAGACTACAATGAATTTAAACATAAATTAATACACATCAAACCAAATATGGCTTACAGCTGGCGGAAGTAGCCGCCAGCCTTTCGGGACCCGGGGAGCGTGTCCGGCGGGGCGTAGGCCCGTGCTTTCCCCGCTCCCCGCAGACCCAAGTAGGGCGATATAGGGGAGACGGGATTATCTCTAAAACCTAACCTTAACCCCTAGATCTAGCCCTAACCCTAACCCTAGCCCTAACCCTAACCTCTCTAACCCTAGCCCTGACCCCTAACCCTAACCTTTAAAAACTAATCATTTATTTTAACTAATTCTTTTTAATTCATTATTAATTATTACATTTCATAAGAGGCTAAAAATAGTAATGATTTCACATTAAAACCATAAATATTAAAAATATATATCTCATCTAAAATTTAAAAAGGGAATTAGGGGCTAACATAATTACATCTGTCTTAAAAAATTCAAATTCATTACAATTATAATTGGCAAAAGTTAAAATTGGGCATTAAAATTACAATTTATTATATTAAATAGGTCAAAAACAGGATAAATATTTCTAATTGGGCATTACAATTATAATTCATTAAAATTAATCTGCTAAAAGAGGGCAAAAAATTCAAATTGGCCATTAACATTCATATCATTTAATTTCAGTTGGCATTTATGGGGTTAACTGCACCCAGACAGCACCCAGACGGCCGGGGCCCCCGTCTAGCTTATGGGTGCGCAGCTGCGCTCTGCTCTCTCCCACGCCCCTAAATAACACAGGCACACAGAGCTCAGTTTCTCTCATTTCTCATATGTCTCCTGAAGAGAAAGCATCTCACAAACACACTCAGACAAGTCCAGACATATTCCCTTTTGTGCCCATAGCCTGAAGAAGACCCACAGCGGTCGAAACGTCGCGACTGGGCACTCTTTATTACACCTTTTCTTTATTTCTTCGTCTTCATAGACATTTTATTCAGTTTTCTTTCTTTTATTTCATTTTATTTCATTTTGATTTCAGAAAAAAACAAAAAAGCATAAAAAATCAGAACAATTCATTTATTTGGTTATACTGTTTTAGTTTTAAATACCTTCATTTCAATAAATAAATAAATTAGATAGAAAGATACACCAATAAATAAATAAATAGTTTAATAAATACACCACATTGATAAATAGTAATTAATAATTAAAAAGATTAAAAACAATCATGAATTACAATGAGCAAGAATGGACTGAAGTGCGATACGGGAGAAGGCGTGGTCGACGCCCGTACTGCACTAATCAGCAGTACCAAACGAGGACGTGGGGGACGGGGAACAGGGGGATGGACCGTGCACCTCCTGTCTCCTATTCTAGGAGACAGTCCCCCTTTTCCCGTAATCCTAACCCTAATAAATTAATCGATTGGGCTCTAACCCTAACCCTAGCCCTAACCCTAACCCTAGGGGGTTAATAAATTAATTAATTCATAACAAAATAAATAAATAAATAAATAATTTAAATAAATAAGTTCATATATTATCGTGGTAAATAGTCTGCAAGGATATTAAAGGGTTAAAAACAGCTAAACTAAAAAGGGTAAATAATTTAGTTAAAAAATAAGGAAATTCAGTTAAAAAATAAGGAAATTCATTCTAATTTTCTCTCGGAGGATATAAAAGGCAGACGTGAGCAGTGATAATTCATTTCCACTCAGAAAACCTTTTAGTTAACACCTATATTTCTGGCAACAGCCTTTGCCATTTGTTTTCAGTGTGTGTGTGTGTGTGTGTCTTGGCCTGAAGAAGACCTATGAAGGTCGAAACGTTGCATTAGAGACACACAAGAAGAAGGCTAAAAAGAGTTCATGGTTCAAAACAAATTAAAAAATCTCTAAAAAAAACATTAAAAAGTCTAAAAAAAGCATTAAAAAGTCTAAAAAAAGCAAAAAAATATTAAAAAACTAACAAAAAATACAAAAACATTTAAAAACATTAAAAAACAGTTGATATTTTGAAAACTTTTATATTTTAGGGTGTTAATCAATATTTTATTTCAAGAAAGAAGTTTAAAAACAAAGTAAAATCAACAATTTATTTTAAGAAAGGGTTAAAAACATTTTATTTCAAAAAACAAGTTTAAAAACAGAGTAAAATCAACAATTTATGTTAAAAAAGGGTTAAAAACAGTTTATTTAATATTGTATGTAAAAAAATAGCATCTCTGGTTAAACACAATAATAATTTCATTTAGTAAACAGTAAAAAAAAAACAGAAGAAAAACACAATTTTGTTTTAGTAAGCCTTTATTTCATTTTTGTGGGAATAATCACAATTTCAGTTCAAATAAGAAAACATTTAATAATTAAAAAACAAATTAAAACTAGGACCCCGTTGGGGCACTGGCGGGCCCGAGCTGTGTCGCTCGGGCCGTAAGGCTTTCCTTACTGAGGAGTTAGCAACGCTGCTAAGGGTGCAGAGCCACACATGCGCTCCGAGCTCTGCATGGGAGACTAGAGCTGAGAGAGCTGCACAGTTAGCAGGTTTCACCCTCAGAGACCACCAGGAGTTCATGTTGAGGCATTTTCAGTTTTTTTTTTTTTTTTGCCATAGACACTGTCAGCACAATCTGCAGTTACACTAACAAAAATGCTGCAAAAAACAAAGAATTATGGAAAAATTACACATGGACTGACATAGAGGAGGATCTACACAAGTTTTTTACATCATGTTTTACATCATGCATCATTTACATCATGTTTTTTTGTAGTGGCATAAATAAAAAGTGACATTTGTGAGACTATACAGTGTTTTGTAAATAATTTTACAAAGAACGCCTGGGCCATTGCCTGCATTTTGATGTAAATAGAGGTAAATTACTATGTTCTTTGTTAAAAATTTGCATATGTTTTGAAGTTTACAATTTTTATTTGAAGTTTAAGTTTTAAAAACAGTTCATCACACATATTTGTGGTTTAATTTCACATTAATTTCCATATTGTATAAATGACTGGAAAAAACTTGAGCCCCTGCCCCTGTATAATCATGTGCACGTCCCTGTTCTAGCTCCAAGGTGAATCTTCACTGCTCATGTTCTCCTCAGAAGTAGTCACCTCACTCTCCTCAGGTTACTGTACACATGCATCAACTATCTGCTTCAGGTTTGGATGGAGCTTCATGGTTGTCTTTTGGAGAAATGAACAGTCAAGTTGTGTTTGAAATTTGATTTTTTTCAGGGGCAAAAGGAAGCCTCTGCATTCTTGTCAAATATGTAAACAGCATGTTTTTGCAGGTGCTAAAAAACAGACTCTGAGTGTGTGTGTGTGTGTGTGTGTGTGTGTGTGTGTGTGTGTGTGTGTGTGTGTTGGCGTGTGTGTATATGTGTGTGTGTCCGGCAGTACTCTGTACTCCTGCAGTGGCCAAAAAGACTTTTAAGAATGTGGATTTTTGGGTCATCTTTGGCGCCCCCTTGAACTGCAGTACTCTGTACTCCTGCAGTGGCCAAAATGACTTTTAAGAATGTGGATTTTTGGGTCATCTTTGGCGCCCCCTAGAACGTAAACCGTGGGGTGCAGCGTCATGATTTTTACAACTTTGAATGGCCATGGGGTGTAGATTGCCCTGAGCAAATTTGGTATCGGTGGGACGAAAGCCTTAGGAGGAGATAGCCACATTCCAATGTGTGCGAATCGGCAAAAAATGCGAAATAGCCCTTTAACCATACATTTGACAGATACGTGCCTATTTACTTTTTTGTAGATCTTATTGAGATACACGTGATTGTCAAATTGTGTGTCATTATGACAAAGTGTATAGGCGTGACACTCAACAATGTGTATTTTTACCTAAGGAGACAAGAAAAAATGGACTTTTTTCTCCTGCCATGGGGGGGCGCTCTTTTGGGGAGTAAAAATTCCTTCACAAATGTGTTGATGGCTGGACATTGCATCATCCTAGAAAACTTGGAGGCCAGTGAGGACAAAAATAAAAAGTTATAAGACTTTTAAGAATGTGGATTTTTGTGTTATCTTTGGCGCCCCCTAGAAAGTAAACCGTGGGGTGCAGCATCATGATTTGTACAACTTTTAATGGCCATGGGGTGTAGATTGGCCTGAGCAAATTTGGTGCTGGTGGAACGAAAGCCTTCGGAGGAGTAAGCGAAATTCCAATGTGTGCGGATCGGCAAAAAAAGCGAAATAGCCCTTTAACCGTACATTTGGCAGATACGCCCGCACTGACTTTTTCGTAGATCTTATTGAGATACACATGTGTGTCAAATTTTGTGTCATTTTGACAAAGCGTACAGGCATCAGGTGAGTTTTCACCATAGGGGGCGCTATGGAGCCATTTTTCATTTTTTTGTTTGGACGACTTCAGAATATCAAATTTTTCACCAGGCCCGGTCGTCCTGCCAAATTTCCTGAGTTTTCGCCAGTGGGAAGTGGGCCATTTTCCAGTTTAAAGCGGAGGAAAAATAACGAAAGAAGAATCCATCAGGAACAAGAGGGCTCTCGCAGCTGCTTAGCAGCTACGCTCGGGCCCTAACTACAAACCTGATGGCCACTCAATGTATGAGTGGCCTTGCCGGCTGGACGGAAGTCCGCTTTGGCCGTAAAGGCCAGCGCTTCCGCCAGCCATTCCGGGACTGGGGGAACGTGTCCGGTCGAGGGAAGGCCCGTGCATTCCCCGCTCCCTATGGGAGACGGGATTCATTCCCCAAACCTAACCCTAACCCTAAACCCTAACCCTAACCCTAACCCTAACCCCTAACCCTAACCCTAATCCACACATTAATCCGTAAAGACAATCAGGACCTTAAAAATTATTTTAAATTCTATTTGGAAAAAACAAATTTGACACAACAAGAAATAACAGCACTGAAAGAGTTAAGGAAAAACAATGAAATAATTATTAAACCTGCAGATAAAGGAAGTGTAGTTGTAATCATGGGACGAGATCAATATGTCACAGAAGTTCGGCGCCAATTAAATGATATAAAATATTACAAAAAATTAACAGAGCCGCTCTATTTGAAAACAGTTCCAATCGTCCATGATATCATCGACACTTTAAAAACCAAGAAATACATTAATAAAAAACAGGTACAATATCTCAAGGGTGAAGGAGAACCTCGGGAAAGAAGATTTTATATTTTACCAAAAGTTCACAAAGATCCACAGAAGTGGACTGTACCATTTGAAATACCCCCAGGCAGACCAATTGTTTCGGACTGTGGGAGTGAAACCTACCATACGGCAGAATTTATTGATTATTATCTCAATCCCTTGTCCATGCTCCATGCCTCGTATGTAAAGGATACATATCATTTCATTGACATCATCAAACAATTGAGGATCCCACAAAATTCATTATTTTTTAGTTTAGATGTAGATAGCTTATACACAAATATAGACATACAGGCAGGAATAGAAACAGTTAAAAATATTTTCAGAGACCACCCAGATAATGATAGGCCAGATGAGGAATTAATTAAATTATTAGATATTAATTTGACTAGGAATGATTTTGTTTTCAATGAGGAGTTTTATTTACAAATTAAGGGAACAGCAATGGGTAAAAAATTCGCCCCAGCTTATGCAAACATTTTCATGGCAAATTGGGAGAAGGAAGTCTTGGCAAAATGCCGAAAGAAACCTCTGCATTACCTCAGATATCTGGATGATATTTGGGGAATTTGGTGTTATTCCCGTGCAGAATTCGAGGAATTCATGCAAATTTTGAATGGTCATGATCCCTCAATACAATTAAAATATGAAATCCATGAAGATAAAATTGATTTCTTGGATACGACGGTGTACAAGGGGTCATCGTTTTATTTAGATGGTAGTTTAGATATTAAAGTATTTTTCAAAAAAACAGATACTCACGCCTTACTGTTCAAAACCAGTTTTCATCCAAAGCACACCTTTAAAGGTCTAGTTAAATCACAGTTATTACGATTTCATCGGATTTGTACACAACAAAAGGATTTTTGGGAAGCTGTAAAAATTCTATTTGTAGCATTAAGAAAGAGGGGTTATTCGAGATCATTTTTGAGGCAATGTCTAAAATCATTTAAAGAAACAAAAACAAAAATTACAACCAAAAAGATTATTCCTTTAACCACCCAATATTCGACAGTAACTAAAATTATAAATAGACAGATTAAAAACAATTACAAACACTTAATTGGAGATCCAGGGTTATTAAAACACCACCAAATTATTTTAGCTTATAGAAAAAGTAAAAATTTAAAAGACATTTCAGTACGGGCCAAATTAAAACAGATTCAACCAATTGATACAAACCCCAAATTTATTTTTTTCCAGACATTGACCTATGTAACAAACAAATTGGATAAAACAATGTTCAAAATCAAACAAAAATTTACATTACAAACTAAAAACTGTGTTTATATTATAATTTGCAACAAATGTGGAAAACAATACATTGGAGAAACAAAAAATACGTTACGAACAAGAATGTGGCAACATAGGTACAATATAAAAAATCAAAAAGAAACTAATACTCCCCTTGTACGACATTTTATTGAGCACGGCATCGAGGCCATCAGGATGGCAGGGATCCAGAGTAATTTACTCTGGACAGATAAGGACAGGAAAAACATGGAGAGGAGATGGATTTATTTATTACAAACCAAAGAACCAATTGGCCTTAATATCAAATTCTAATCAATTTTTGTTTTACATCCACGTATGATTAGGGGCTCCAATGCCTAACCCTGACCCCTGATCACTAACCACCAACCCCTAATCACTAACCACCAACCCCTAATAACTAACCCCTGACCCCTAACCACTAACCCCTAGCCCTAATCTAACGCCTAACCAGAATCCTAACCCTAACCCTAACCCTCGGGGATCAAAATCTAACCCTAACCCTATCCCTAACCCTAACCCTAACCCTCGGGGATCAACTCTAACCCTAACCCTAACCCTATCCCTAACCCTAACCCTAACCCTCGGGATCAAATCTAACCCTAACCCTGGCCTTAACCCTAACCCTAACCCCTAAACCTAGCCCTAACCCTAACCCTGGCCCTAACCCTAACCCTAACCTCTCTAACCCTAGCCCTGACCCCTAACCCTAACCTTTAATAACTAATAATTTATTTTAACTAATTATTTTTAATTCATTATTAATTATTATATTTCATAAGAGGCTAAAAATAGTAATGATTTCACATTAAAACCATAAATATTAAAAATGCATATCTCATCTAAAATTTAAAAAGGGAATTAGGGGCTAACATAATTACATCTGTCTTTAAAAATTCAAATTCATTACGATTCTAATTGGCAAAAGTTAAAATTGGGCATTACAATTACAATTTATTACATTAAATAGGTCAAAAACAGGATAAATATTTCTAATTGGGCATTACAATTATAATTCATTAAAATTAATCAGCTAAAACAGGGTAAAAAATTCAAATTGGCCATTAACATTCATGTCATTAAATTTCAGTTGGCATTTATGGGGTTAACTTCATGAAGCCCGAACACCCCAAATATTTTTTTTTCATTTTTCTTTTTTTTTTGGTCTAACAAACTCCAAAAGGTTGGAAAAGAGTTCCTACAAAGGTTTTGGACAGTGATTTTAACCCTATCGCCAAAAACCTTAAACCTTTCCTAAGCCCCATAACCTAATACCCGGGTATTACCTTCAGGAAGCCTGAACACCCCAAATACGTTTTATTTCCTTTTTCCTTTTTTTTTTTGGTCTAACTGACTCCAAAAGGTTGGAAAAGAGTTCCTACAAAGGTTTTGGACAGTGATTTTAACCCTAACACCAAAAACCTTAAACCTTACCATAGCCCCATAACCTGATACCCGGGTATTACCTTCAGGAAGCCCGAACACCCCAAATATTTTTTTTTCATTTTACATTTTTTTTTTGGTGTACAAACTCCAAAAGGTCTGAAACGTGTTCCTAAAAAGGTTTTGGACAGTGATTTTAACCCTAACGCCAAAAACCTCAAACCTTACCCTAGCCCCAAAACCTAATACCCGGGTATTACCTTCAGGAAGCCTGAAAACCCCAAATATTTTTTTTTCATTTTACATTTTTTTTTTTGGTGTAACTAACTCCAAAAGGTTGGAAAAGAGTTCCTACAAAGGTTTTTGGACAGTGATTTTAACCCTAACACCAAAAACCTTAAACCTTACCATAGCCCCATAATCTAATACCCGGGTATTACCTTAAGGAAGCCCGAACACCCCAAATATATATATATTTTTTTTCATCTTTTTTTTGGTCTAACGAACTCGGAAATGTTGGAAAAGAGTTCCTACAAAGGTTTTGGACAGTGATTTTAACCCTAATGCCAAAAACCCTAAAACTTTCCAAAGCCCCATAACCTAATACCCGGGTATTACCTTCAGGAAGCCCGAACACCCCAAATATTTTTTTTTCATTTTTTTGGTTTAACCAACTGCAAAAGGTCTGAAACATGTTCCTAATAAGGTTTTGGACAGTGATTTTAACCCTAACGCCAAAAACCTTAAACCTTACCCTAGCCCAGGGGTGGGCAAACTTTTTGACTCGCGGGCCACAATGGGTTCTAAAATTTGACAGAGGGGCCGGGCCAGGAGCATTTGGATGGAGTGTTTCGGCCGGACATACTAAAGCATTACATGTAGTGTGTGCAAACCTCATAGCACAGTAAGAACACTACAACCCAATTTATTAACTGTCTTTCAAATGTGAAAAATAGCCCTTATCAGTTAATAAGTTTGTCTCAAGGAATATGCAAGATATGGCGTTTACATACTATTTTGCACGATACTGGGAGGAGGAAATGTAAATAGATTAAAATAGCATACGCACTGTGATTTATCAAGATTGCGTCTGTTTTTAATAAGTTTTAATCGAAGGTGCAAAGTTAAAGAAATCAACATTTATTGAAAAATGGAATCACTTTCAACATTCAAAACATATTATTACACAACAAAATACTCAAGCTCAATAATATATACTTGTGTTAAACCCCGCAAAATCATGGATGGATTGTCCTGACCGCGCGCTCTACAAACTCGCCACGGACGCCCTCACCTTACAGTACACGTGTATCGTTGCCAAGCACACAGACATAGGCTGTATTAAATATCCTACCTGCAGCTGAAAATTGAAATTGAAATTAAGAGCGATGTGCGGTGTGTTAATTAAGCTACTGTACCGCTGCTGTGCGTAAATGCGCATTGCTCTTAATTAAAAGACGCACTTCCAAACTTTCCATATGCATTTTTTCATAACACAGCAGAAAAACTCACCAATTTCAGTGGGAACAGTGTTGTTGGTCTCCCTTTTTTGCCAGTGCATCAAAGTCTGGAGTTAGTTTTGTTGTGGCAATTCTCAGGACAGATCTGAGGTGTTGGTCAGTTAACTTGGATCTGTGATGGGCTTTGTTGATTTTCATGACGCTAAACGTCTGCTCACACACGTAGGTCGAGCCAAACAACACCAGCATCTTCTGTGCCGTCCTCCGGAGGTTTGGGAACGTGGTCTCGTTAAGTGAAGCGTAAAAGTCATTCAGTTTAAGAGACTTGAACTTCTGCTTTGAGACGGAGTCAGACTGAAGATCGATCAGTTCCAACTGCAGCTCCTGCGGTGCTGATTCGGGGTCTTGTGACAGGGGCCAGGACACCAGTTGAAGTGACTTCTCAATTTTTTCAAAATCACAGAACCGACGGCAAAATTCTCTGTGCAGGTCGTCCAGTGATTTGCAGTATTTCTTCGCACATCGGGCGGCCTCTTTCTGCACGGCTAGTGTGGGAAAATGTGCGAAAGATTTGTTTGACATTTGCCTGGAGAATAAAACCAGCTTGGATTTGAAGGCTTTCACATTTGTGTACATGTCGTGCACAAACTGATCTTTCCCCTGTAGCTTCACGTTCAGCTCATTCATGTGTGAAAATATGTCCACAGCAAACGCAAAGTCACAAAGCCAGTTTGTGTCGCTCAGCTCGGGGAATTCGTCGGATTTCCCCATTAACTCCAAAAATGAGCGAATCTCCTCTTTGAGCTCCCAGACTCGTTGAAACACTTTCCCAAGACTTAACCAGCGGACGCGAGAGTGGTAAAGTAGGTCCTGGTGATCCGCATCAGTTTCTTCCAGGAACGTAATGAACTGACGATGATTAAGTCCCCTTGCTCGTATGAAGTTAACAAGTTTTACAACTGGATCCATGACGTGATTAAGCTGCAATACAGACTTACACAAAGACTCCTGATGAATGATGCAGTGAAGAAAAATAACATCCTGGTCTGGGTTTTCTTCTTTCACTTTATCCTGGATTCTTTTCAGCAGCCCGACGTTTTTTCCAGTTAAATTTGGCGATCCATCCGTGGTGACATTGGCAAGTTTACTCCAAGGTAGCTTCATTCTCTCGATGACAGCAGACACCTGTTCATATAAGTCCTCTCCTCGCGTTTTCCCTTTCAGTGATTCCATGCTCAAAAGCTCCTCCGTTATCTCAAAACTGTCGTTAATCCCTCGGATAAAAATTAGGAGCTGAGCAGTGTCTTTTATGTCGTTACTTTCATCCAGTGCTAGTGAATATAACTTAAAGGACTCCGCCTTTTTGTTTAACTCGCTGACTAAGTCTTCGTCAATCAATTCCACGCGGCGAGTCACTGTCCTGCGTGCTAAACTGATTTTTTCAAACTTGGCTTTGCTCTCCGGACACAAGAGACCTGCTGTCTCTACCATGCACTCTTTTCAAAAACTCGCCTTCGGAGAAAGGCTTGCTAGCCTTTGCTAATTTGAATGCCAGCAAATAACTTGCCTTGGTACTTGACTCTTGAATTGCAGTTTGTCGGTGAAAAAAGTTCTGTTGACTCTGTAAATTAGCTGCCAACCTCTGAGCAGTAGCCACCCGTTCTTGTGTTGACTGCTTGCTAGCATAGTTTGCATGCTTCGTGGTAAAGTGACGGCTGATATTGTACTCTTTGAAAACCGCAACAGCTTCTTGGCATATCAGACATACAGCCGTTGATCGGACTTCAGTGAAAAAGTATTTTGTTGTCCACTCCTTATTAAACACTCGGCATTCGCTGTCCACTTTCCTTCTCTTTGGTCCGCTCATTTTCACAATAGGGCTCAAATGGCAACGTGAAACGAAGTGAAAATTAAAGTGAAATAAAGAGAAATACGCGCCACTCCAACAACGGTCAATGTGTTTTGAGTGCGCCATCTATTGGGGAAACGTAGGCATTGCAGCAAAAGGGGAAAATGAAGGAGGTTTTTACTGTAATTTGGACAAGTTCGGCGGGCCGGATTAAAAAGCCTAACGGGCCGTATGTGGCCCGGGGGCCGTAGTTTGCCCATGTCTGCCCTAGCCCCATAACCTAATACCCGGGTATTACCTTCAGGAAGTCCGAAAACCCCAAATTTATTTTTTTCTTTTTTCTTTTTTTTTTTGGTCTAACTAACTCCAAAAGGTTGGAAAAGAGTTCCCCAAATATTTTTTATTTCATTTTTCATTTTTAGGAACATGTTTCAGACCTTTTGGAGTTTGTACACCAAAAAAAAAATGTAAAATGAAAAAAAAATATTTGGGGTGTTCGTGCTTCCTGAAGGTAATTCCCGGGTATCAGGTTATGGGGCTATGGTAAGGTTTAAGGTTTTTGGCGTAAGGGTTAAAATCACTGTCCAAAACCTTTGTAGGAACTCTTTTCCAACCTTTTGGAGTTAGTTAGAACAAAAAAAAGATGAAAAATAAAAAAAATGTATTTGGGGTGTTCGGGCTATTTTTTTTTTTCATTTTACATTTTTTTTAGTGTAACCAACTCCAAAAGCTTGGAAAAGAGTTCCAACAAAGGTTTTGGACAGTGATTTTAACCTTAACACCAAAAACCTTAAACCTTACCATAGCCCCATAATCTAATACCCGGGTATTACCTTAAGGAAGCCCGAACACCCCAAATATATATATATTTTTTTTCATCTTTTTTTTGGTCTAACGAACTCCGAAATGTTGGAAAAGATTTCCTACAAAGGTTTTGGACATTGATTTTAACCCTAATGCCAAAAACCCTAAAACTTTCCAAAGCCCCATAACCTAATACCCGGGTATTACCTTCAGGAAGCCCGAAAACCACAAATATTTTTTTTTCATTTTTCATTTTTGTTTGGTCAAACTAACTCCAAAAGGTTGGAAAAGAGTTCCTACAAAGGTTTTGGACAGTGATTTTAACCCTAACGCCAAAAACCTTAACCCTTACCATAGCCCCAAAACCTAATACCCGGGTATTACCTTCAGGAGGCCTGAAAACCCCAAATATTTTTTTTTCTTTTTTCTTTTTTTTTTTGGTCTACCTAACTCCAAAAGGTTGGAAAAGAGTTTCTACAAAGGTTTTTGGACAGTGATTTTAACCCTAACACCAAAAACCTTAAACCTTACCATAGCCCCATAATCTAATACCCGGGTATTACCTTCAGGAAGCCCGAACCCCCCAAATATATATATATATTTTTTTCATCTTTTTTTTGGTCTAACGAACTCCGTAAGGTTGGAAAAGAGTTCCTACAAAGGTTTTGGACAATAATTTTAACCCTAATGCCAAAAAACTGAACCCTTACCATAGCCCCATAACCTAATACCCGGGTATTACCTTCAGGAAGCCCGAACACCCCAAATATTTTTTTTTCATTTTACATTTATTTTTGGTGTAACCAACTCCAAAAGGTCTGAAACATGTTCCTAAAAAGGTTTTGGACAGTTATTTTTACCCTATCACCAAAAACCTTAAACCTTTCCTAAGCCCCATAACCTAATACCCGGGTATTACCTCCAGGAAGCCTGAAAACCGCAAATATATTTTTTTCTTTTTTTTTTTGGTCTAACTGACTCCAAAAGGTTGGAAAAGAGTTCCTACAAAGGTTTTGGACAATTATTTTAACCCTAACGCCAAAAACCTTAAACCTTTCCTAAGCCCCATAACCTAATACCCGGGTATTACCTTCAGGAAACCCGAACACCCCAAATACATTTTTTTTATTTATTTATTTATTTTTTTTTTGGTCATACTGACTCCAAAAGGTTGGAAAAGAGTTCCTACAAAGGTTTTGGACAGTGATTTTAACCCTAACGCCAAAAACCTTAAACCTTACCATAGCCCCATAACCTGATACCCGGGTATTACCTTCAGGAAGCCCGAACACCCCAAATATTTTTTTTTCATTTTTCTTTTTTTTTTGGTGTACAAACTCCAAAAGGTCTGAAACATGTTCCTAAAAATGTTTTGGACAGTGATTTTAACCCTAATGCCAAAAACCCCAAACCTTACCCTAGCCCCAAAACCTAATGCCCGGGTATTACCTTCAGGAAGCCCGAAAACCCCAAATATTATTTTTTCTTTTTTCTTTTTTTTTTTGGTCTACCTAACTCCAAAAGGTTGGAAAAGAGTTCCTACAAAGGTTTTAGGACAGTGATTTTAACCCTAACGCCAAAAACCTTAAACCTTACCGTAGCCCCATAACCTAATACCCGGGTATTACCTTCAGGAAGCCCGAACACCCCAAATATATATTTTTTATTTTTCATCTTTTTTTTGTTCTGACTAACTCCAAAAGCTTGGAAAAGAGTTCCTACAAAGGTTTTGGAAAGTGATTTTAACCCTAAAGCAAAAAACCTTAAACCCTTTCCAAAGCCCCATAACATAATACCCGGGTATTACCTTCAGGAAGCCCGAAAACCCCAAATATTTTTTTTTCTTTTTTCTTTTTTTTTTGGTCTATCTAACTCCAAAAGGTTGGAAAAGAGTTCCTACAAAGGTTTTTGGACAGTGATTTTAACCCTAACACCGAAAAACTTAAACCTTACCGTAGCCCCATAACCTAATACGGGTATTACCTTCAGGAAGCCCGAACACCCCAAATATATATTTTTTATTTTTCATCTTTTTTTTGTTCTGACTAACTCCAAAAGGTTGGAAAAGAGTTCCTACAAAGGTTTTGGAAAGTGATTTTAACCCTAACGCAAAAAACCTTAAACCTTTCCAAAGCCCCATAACCTAATACCCGGGTATTACCTTCAGGAAGCCCGAACACCCCTAATATTTTTTTTTTTCATTTTACATTTTTTTTGGTGTAACTAACTCCAAAAGGTCTGAAACATTTTCCTAAAAAGGTTTTGGACATTGATTTTAATCCTAACGCCAAAAACCTTAAGCCTTTCCTAAGCCCCATAACCTAATACCAGGGTATTATCTTCAGGAAGCCCGAAAACCAAAAATATTTTTATTTCATTTTTCTTTTTTTTTTGGTCTAACTAACTCTGAAAGCTTGGAAAAGAGTTCCTACAAAGGTTTTAGACAGTGATTTTAACCCTAACACCAAAAACCTTAAACCTTACCATAGCCCCATAACCTAATACCCGGGTATTACCTTAAGGAAGCCCGAACCCCCCAAATATATATATTTTTTTTTTTCATCTTTTTTTTGGTCTAACTAACTCCGAAATGTTGGAAAAGAGTTCCTACAAAGGTTTTGGACAGTGATTTTAACCCAAATGCCAAAAACCCTAAAACTTTCCAAAGCCCCATAACCTAATACCCGGTTAATACCTTCAGGAAGCCCGAACACCCCAAATATTTTTTTTTCATTTTTCATTTTTTTTTGGTCTAACTAACTCCGAAAGCTTGGAAAAGAGTTCCTACAAAGGTTTTGGACAGTGATTTTAACCCGAATGCCAAAAACCTTAAACCTTACCATAGCCCCATAACCTAATACCCGGGTATTACCTTCAGGAAGCCCGAACACCCCAAATATTTTTTATTTCATTTTTCATTTTTTTTTGGTCTAACTAACTCCAAAAGGTTGGAAAAGAGTTCCTACAAAGGTTTTGGACAGTGATTTTAACCCTAACTCCAAAGACCTTAAACCTTACCATCGCCCCATAACCTAATACCCGGGTATTACCTTCAGGAAGCCCGAACACCCCAAATATTTTTTTATCATTTTACATTTTTTTTAGTGTAACCAACTCCAAAAGGTTGGAAAAGAGTTCCTACAAAGGTTTTGGACAGTGATTTTAACCTTAACACCAAAAACCTTAAACCTTACCGTAGCCCCATAATCTAATACCCGGGTATTACCTTAAGGAAGCCCGAACACCCCAAATATATATTTATTTTTTTTTTCATCTTTTTTTTGGTCTAACGAACTCCGAAATGTTGGAAAAGAGTTCCTACAAAGGTTTTGGACAGTGATTTTAACCCTAATGCCGAAAACCTTAAAACTTTCCCCTCGCCCCATAACCTAATACCCGGGTATTACCTTCAGGAAGCCCGAAAACCACAATTTTTTTTTTTTCATTTTTCATTTTTGTTTGGTCTAACTAACTCCAAAAGGTTGGAAAAGAGTTCCTACAAAGGTTTTGGACAGTGATTTTAACCCTAACGCCAAAAACCTTAACCCTTACCATAGCCCCATAATCTAATACCGGGGTATTACCTTCAGGAAGCCCGAACACCCCAAATATTTTTTTTTCATTTTTCATTTTTTTTTGGTCTACCTAACTCCAAAAGGTTGGAAAAGAGTTCCTACAAAGGTTTTGGACAGTGATTTTAACCCTAACGCCAAAAACCTTAAAACTTTCCAAAGCCCCATAACCTAATACCCGGGTATTACCTTCAGGAAGCCCGAACACCCCAAATACATTTTTTTTATTTTTCATCTTTTTTTTGTTCTAACTAACTCCAAAAGGTTGGAAAAGAGTTCCTACAAAGGTTTTGGACAGTGATTTTAACCCTAACGACAAAAACCTTAAACCTTTCAATAGCCCCATAACCTGATATCCGGGTATTACCTTCAGGAAGCCCGAACACCCCAAATATTTTTTTTTAATTTTACTTTTTTTTTTGGTGTACAAACTCCAAAAGGTCTGAAACATGTTCCTAAAAAGGTTTTGGACAGTGATTTTAACCCTAATGCCAAAAACCTCAAACCTTACCCTAGCCCCAAAACCTAATACCCGGGTATTACCTTCAGGAAGCCTGAAAACCCCAAATATTTTTTTTCTTTTTTTTTTTTTTTTGGTCTTCCTAACTCCAAAAGGTTGGAAAAGAGTTCCTACAAAGGTTTTTTGACAGTGATTTTAACCCTAACACCAAACACCTTAAACCTTACCATAGCCCCATAATCTAATACCCGGGTATTACCTTAAGGAAGCCCGAACCCCCCAAATATTTTTTTTTTTTCATCTTTTTTTTGGTCTAACGAACTCCGTAAGGTTGGAAAAGAGTTCCTACAAAGGTTTTGGACAATAATTTTAACCCTAATGCCAAAAAACTGAACCCTTACCATAGCCCCATAACCTAATACCCGGGTATTACCTTCAGGAAGCCCGAACACCCCAAATATTTTTTTTTCATTTTACATTTTTTTTTGGTGTAACCAACTCCAAAAGGTCTGAAACATGTTCCTAAAAAGGTTTTGGACAGTTATTTTAACCCTATCGCCAAAAACCTTAAACCTTTCCTAAGCCCCATAACCTAATACCCGGGTATTACCTTCAGGAAGCCTGAACACCCCAAATATATTTTTTTCTTTTTTCTTTTTTTTTTTGGTCTAACTGACTCCAAAAGGTTGGAAAAGAGTTCCTACAAAGGTTTTGGACAATTATTTTAACCCTAACGCCAAAAACCTTAAACCTTTCCTAAGCCCCATAACCTAATACCCGGGTATTACCTTCAGGAAACCCGAACACCCCAAATACATTTTTTTTATTTTTTTTTTATTTTTTTTTTGGTCATACTGACTCCAAAAGGTTGGAAAAGAGTTCCTACAAAGGTTTTGGACAGTGATTTTAACCCTAACGCCAAAAACCTTAAACCTTACCATAGCCCCATAACCTAATACCCGGGTATTACCTTCAGGAAGCCCGAACACCCCAAATATTTTTTTTTCATTTTTCTTTTTTTTTTTTGGTGTACAAACTCCAAAAGGTCTGAAACATGTTCCTAAAAAGGTTTTGGACAGTGATTTTAACCCTAATGCCAAAAACCCCAAACCTTACCCTAGCCCCAAAACCTAATGCCCGGGTATTACCTTCAGGAAGCCCGAAAACCCCAAATATTATTTTTTCTTTTTTCTTTTTTTTTTTTGGTCTACCTAACTCCAAAAGGTTGGAAAAGAGTTCCTACAAAGGTTTTGGACAGTGATTTTAACCCTAACGCCAAAAACCTTAAACCTTACCATAGCCCCATAACCTAATACGGGTATTACCTTCAGGAAGCCCGAACACCCCAAATATATATTTTTTATTTTTCATCTTTTTTTTGTTCTGACTAACTCCAAAAGCTTGGAAAAGAGTTCCTACAAAGGTTTTGGAAAGTGATTTTAACCCTAAAGCAAAAAACCTTAAACCCTCTCCAAAGCCCCATAACCTAATACCCGGGTATTACCTTCAGGAAGCCCGAAAACCCCAAATATTTTTTTTTCTTTTTTCTTTTTTTTTTTGGTCTACCTAACTCCGAAAGGTTGGAAAAGAGTTCCTACAAAGGTTTTTGGACAGTGATTTTAACCCTAACACCGAAAACCTTAAACCTTACCGTAGCCCCATAACCTAATACGGGTATTACCTTCAGGAAGCCCGAACACCCCAAATATATATTTTTTATTTTTCATCTTTTTTTGTTCTGACTAACTCCAAAAGTTGGAAAAGAGTTCCTACAAAGGTTTTGGACAGTGATTTTAACCCTAACGCCAAAAACCTTAAACCTTTCCCTAGCCCCAAAACCTAATACCCATGTATTACGTTCAGGAAGCCCGAACACCCCAAATATTTTTTTTTCATTTTACATTTTTTTTGGTGTAACTAACTCCAAAAGGTCTGAAACATTTTCCTAAAAAGGTTTTGGACATTGATTTTAATCCTAACGCCAAAAACCTTAAGCCTTTCCAAAGCCCCATAACCTAATGCCTTCAGGAAGCCCGAAAACCCCAAATATTTTTTTTTCCTTTTTTCTTTTTTTTTGGTCTAACTAACTCCAAAAGGTTGGAAAAGAGTTCCTACAAAGGTTTTGGACAGTGATTTTCGCCCTAACGCCAAAAACCTTAAACCTTACCATAGTCCCATAACCTAATAGGTCCTTCAGGAAGCCCGAACACCCCAAATATTTTTTTTCATTTTACATTTTTTTTTGGTTTAACCAACTGCAAAAGGTCTGAAACATGTTCCTAAAAAGGTTTTGGACAGTTATTTTTACCCTATCCAAAAACCTTAAACCTTTCCTAAGCCCCATAACCTAATACCCGGGTATTACCTCCAGGAAGCCTGAAAACCGCAAATATATTTTTTTCTTTTTTCTTTTTTTTTTGGTCTAACTGACTCCAAAAGGTTGGAAAAGAGTTCCTACAAAGGTTTTGGACAATTATTTTAACCCTAACGCCAAAAACCTTAAACCTTTCCTAAGCCCCATAACCTAATACCCGGGTATTACCTTCAGGAAACCCGAACACCCCAAATACATTTTTTTTATTTATTTTTCATTTTTTTTTGGTCTAACTGACTCCAAAAGGTTGGAAAAGAGTTCCTACAAAGGTTTTGGACAGTGATTTTAAACCTATCGCCAAAAACCTTAAACCTTTCCTAAGCCCCATAACCTAATACCCGGGTATTACCTTCAGGAAGCCTGAACACCCCAAATATTTTTTTTTTCATTTTACATTTTTATTTTGGTGTACAAACTCCAAAAGGTCTGAAACATGTTCCTAAAAATGTTTTGGACAGTGATTTTAACCCTAATGCCAAAAACCTCAAACCTTACCCTAGCCCCATAACCTAATACCCGGGTATTACCTTCAGGAAGCCCGAAAACCCCAAATATTTTTTTTTCCTTTTTTCTTTTTTTTTTTGGTCTAACTAACTCCAAAAGGTTGGAAAAGAGTTCCTACAAAGGTTTTGGACAGTGATTTTAACCCTAACGCCAAAAACCTTAAAACTTACCATAGCCCCATAACCTGATACCCGGGTATTACCTTCAGGAAGCCCGAACACCCCAAATATTTTTTTTTCATTTTACATTTTTTTTAGTGTAACCAGCTCCAAAAGGTTGGAAAAGAGTTCCTCCAAAGGTTTTGGACATTGATTTTAACCCTAACGCCAAAAACCTAAAACCTTACCCTAGCCCCATAACCTAATACCTGGGTATTACCTTCAGGAAGCCCGAACACCCCAAATATATTTTTTTCATTTTTCTTTTTTTTTTGGTCTAACTAACTCCAAAAGGTTGGAAAAGAGTTCCTACAAAGGTTTTGGACAGTGATTTTAACCCTAACGCCAAAAACCTTAAACCTTACCCTAGCCCCATAACCTAATACCTGGGTATTACCTTCAGGAAGCCCGAAAACCCCAAATATTTTTTTATTCATTTTTTTGGTCTAACTAACTCCAAAAGCTTGGAAAAGAGTTCCTACAAAGGTTTTGGACAGTGATTTTAACCCTAACGCCAAAAACCTTAAAATTTCCCCTAGCCCCATAACCTAATACCTGGGTATTACCTTCAGGAAGCCCGAACACCCCAAATATTTTTTTTTCACTTTTCATTTCTTTTTGGTCTAACTAACTCCAAAAGGTTGGAAAAGAGTTCCTACAAAGGTTTTGGACAGTGATTTTAACCCTAATGCCAAAAACCTGAACCTTACCATAGCCCCATAACCTAATACCTGGGTATTACCTTCAGGAAGCCCGAACACCCCAAATATATTTTTTTTCATTTTTCTTTTTTTTTGGTCTAACTAACTCCAAAAGGTTGGAAAAGAGTTCCTACAAAGGTTTTGGACAGTGATTTTAACCCTAACGCCAAAAACCTTAAACCTTCCCCTAGCCCCATAACCTAATACCTGGGTATTACCTTCAGGAAGCCCGAAAACCCCAAATATTTTTTTATTCATTTTTTTTGTTCTAACTAACTCCAAAAGGTTGGAAAAGAGTTCCTACAAAGGTTTTGGACAGTGATTTTAACCCTAACGCCAAAAACCTTAAATTTCCCTAAGCCCCATAACCTAATACCCGGGTATTACCTTCAGGAAGCCCGAACACCCCAAATATTTTTTTTTTTTTCATTTTTTTTGGTCTACCTAACTCCCAAAGGTCTGAAACTTATTCCAACAAAGGTTTTGGACAGTGATTTTAACCCTAATGCCAAAAACCTAAAACCTTACCCTAGCCCCATAACCTAATACCTGGGTATTACCTTCAGGAAGCCCGAACACCCCAAATATATTTTTTTTCATTTTACTTTTTTTTTTGGTGTAACAAACTCCAAAAGTTCTGAAACATGTTCCTAAAAAGGTTTTGGACAGTGATTTTAACCCTAACGCCAAAAACCTTAAACCTTACCATAGCCCCATAACCTAATACCGGGGTATTACCTTCAGGAAGCCCGAACACCCCAAATATTTTTTTTTCATTTTTTTTTTTTTTGGTCTAACTAACTCCAAAAGGTTGGAAAAGAGTTCCTACAAAGGTTTTGGACAGTGATTTTAACCCTAACGCCAAAAACCTTAAACCTTACCTTAGCCCCATAACCTAATAGGTCCTTCAGGAAGCCCGAACACCCCAAATATTTTTTTTTTCATTTTACTTTTTTTTTTTTGGTTTAACCAACTGCAAATGGTCTGAAACATGTTCCTAAAAAGGTTTTGGACAGTGATTTTAACCCTAACGCCATAAACCTAAAACCTTACCCTAGCCCCATAACCTAATACCTGGGTATTACCTTCAGGAAGCCCGAACACCCCAAATATATTTTTTTCATTTTTCTTTTTTTTTTGGTCTAACTAACTCCAAAAGGTTGGAAAAGAGTTCCTACAAAGGTTTTGGACAGTGATTTTAACCCTAACGCCAAAAGCCTTAAACCTTCCCCTAGCCCCATAACCTAATACCTGGGTATTACCTTCAGGAAGCCCGAAAACCCCAAATATTTTTTTATTCATTTTTTTGGTCTAACTAACTCCAAAAGCTTGGAAAAGAGTTCCTACAAAGGTTTTGGACAGTGATTTTAACCCTAACGCCAAAAGCCTTAAAATTTCCCCTCGCCCCATAACCTAATACCTGGGTATTACCTTCAGGAAGCCCGAACACCCCAAATATTTTTTTTTCACTTTTCATTTCTTTTTGGTCTACCTAACTCCAAAAGGTCTGAAACTTATTCCAACAAAGGTTTTGGACAGTGATTTTAACCCTAATGCCAAAAACCTTAGACCTTACCATAGCCCCATAACCTAATACCTGGGTATTTCCTTCAGGAAGCCCGAACACCCCAAATATATTTTTTTTTCATTTTACATTTTTTTTTTGGTGTAACAAACTCCAAAAGTTCTGAAACATGTTCCTAAAAAGGTTTTGGACAGTGATTTTAACCCTAACGCCAAAAACCTTAAACCTTCCCCTAGCCCCATAACCTAATACCCGGGTATTACCTTCAGGAAGCCCGAAAACCCCAAATATTTTTTTATTCATTTTATTGGTTTAACTAACTCCAAAAGGTCTGAAACATGTTCCTTAAAAAATATTGGACAGTGATTTTAACCCTCACGCCATAAACCTTAAACCTTACCCTAGCCCCATAACCTAATACCCGAGTAGTACGGTTATTACCTTCAGGAAGCCTGAACACCCCAAATATTTTTTTCATTTTACATTTTTTTTTGTGTAACCAACTCCAAAAGGTCTGAAACATGTTCCTAAAAAGGTTTTGGACAGTGATTTTAACCTTAACGCCAAAAACCTTAAACCTTACCCTCGCCCCATAACCTAATAACCCGGGTATTACCTTCAGGAAGCCCGAAAACCCCAAATATTTTTTTTTCATTTTTCATTGTTTTTTGGTGTAAATAACTCCAAAAGGTTGGAAAAGAGTTCCTACAAAGGTTTTGGACAGTGATTTTAACCCTTTCGCCAAAAACCTTAAACCTTACCATAGCCACATAACCATAATACCAGGGTATTACCTTTAGGAAGCCTTAACACCCCAAACATATTTTTTTCTTTTTCTTTTTTTGGTCTAACGAACTCCAAAAGGTTGGAAAAGAGTTCCTACAAAGGTTTTGGACAGTGATTTTAACCCATACGCCAAAAACCTTAAACCTTACCCTAGCCCCGTAACCTAATACCTGGGTATTACCTTCAGGAAGTCTTAACACCCCCAAAAACTTTTTTTTCATTATTATTATTTTTTTTTTTTTTAGTCTAGCTCCCTCCAAAAGGTTGGAAAAGAGTTCCTACAAAGGTTTTGGACAGTGATTTTAACCCTAACACCAAAAACCTTTAACCTTTTCCTAGCCCTGTAACATAATATATACATAATATTGCTCTACAAACACATAGTCTAAAAGATAGACAGCATAGCATACCAACTGAGCTGAGTCATTAAACTTTCTACCAACACATAATTTTTACACACAGATTGAGCTCGGAGACTCGACTGGAACATGTGACAGGTCGACATGCGCCGGCCAGTGCAAGCCCTTGATCAGCCTACCCCAAACCGCCAAGTCAACTGACAAAAGCGGGGGCTATCACTCTATCTCTTTCCCACACCTAACCAGCCACTTGCGTTCGGACAGACTTGTCACAATATCATTCAGAGAATAGTCTGAGCCCATGCTCCTTCTGTGCACACAACCCCCCCACCCTTTATAGAATCTAAGATCTTCCAGTTTCAAGGGTGAAAGTGAATTCCAAAGAATTCTCCACCTTGGAACCTATACTAACACTACATTCCTCAGATAACTAAACAAAAAACATCTAAACCCTAACAGCAATGACGAAAAGATAAATACTTTTCAAGACAAATTAACTACTGACCCCACCCTGCCTCCCTCCTTTTCTCCCTCTCTCCTGATCTGTACCTCTCTCTCCTATCAGAGGATGAAAACCAGCAGGTGAGGAGAGTCTCAATGGCGAGTCACGGTGGCAAGATCTATTCTCTTTCTATCACTCGAATCCCTGCATGAGCAGAATGGTGCCAGACGGACCACCTGCTCCCACCACAATCCTCTGTGACTTTTTGACTCTATCCACTTTTAGAACTTAAAATAGTAATCAATAATCAACTGACCAACTCAGCTCAAACCAAACCCAAAACTCTGCCTAGAGAACTCTCACTTCCACGTTTACATATCTCTTTGTATCTTGTGAGGACCGTGAGGAGAGCAGAGCCTAGACCTAGTCGGGTCGGGGGACTATGTCCCTTGCTCACTCTCCTCACATGGATGGTGAGAGCAGGGGAGCTATGGGATGTTTCATCCGCCACCAAATCCCCCTCACCAATCTTTATTTTCCACCATCTCCACCTCTCCCTTAAACCCCCCTCTCCCTCTTCCCTTCTCTCTCTCTCTCTCTCTCTCTCTCTCTCACACACACACACACACACCCCTCTCTCTCTCTCCCTCATCTCTCTCCCTCATCTCTCCCCCTCTCTCTAACACACCCCCTCTTTCTTATTCCCTCCCCTGCCCCTTTATTTTCACCTTCACAGAGGACAAATAGGTGATCTTCAGCCTAGGCCTACCCAGGCCGGGGGGTAACCCCTGTTGGGTCACCTATATGGAGGATTAAGAGAGACCTGAAGGGGAACCGCCGTGCCCCCTAAATCCTCCCCCTCTAACATCTTTTTTAACACTCTAAAATTAGCCAGCTAACCCCACTACAAACAACTTCATCAAAAATTTAAATAATAAATACTTATTAATAACTGACCATCAGTGACACCAGACTAAGCTTGCAAAAAAGAACACACATACACGTACAGATTTTCCCTTAGGACATTGATCAAATTTACATTTCTGTCTGTCTTTTAGGGAACTGTTCTCTGTTTTTAAGCTCACTTCTGATTTTTGCTATTTGCTCTTGACACTTCTTTTTTTCCTTTTTTCTTCCCCTTTCCCTTTTGCAATCCACTTTTGTTCTTCTTTTATTTTTTTATTTTTTCATTGTTTTATATTATTTTATTTTATTTTATTTTAGGGTTCCTGTGCTTTTGTTTTTCTTCCCCCTCCCCTCTTTTTTCTTAGGAAGGACTGACTCCTGAGGTTCTCATGCCAGGAAAAATGTACCTCCCTCACTCACGGTTTTACCCACAATCCTTTGCTGTAACAGGAAGATTGATTCCTTAGGCTCTCATCCCTGAGAACTAAAATACCCACAATCCCTTACCATTGCATACAAATTTAATGTAGCAAAACTCAATTTAAAACAAAACTACATTAAAATTAACTTAAAACAACTTGAAAGTTTAAAATACAACCAAGAGACATCCATTCTGGAATACAAACATCGAGAAGAGAACACAACCATGTCTGAGAGGAACAGCACAAACCATGACTGGAGCCCAACTCTGAGGATGTCTTCTCCTGTCAAAAGCACAATTAAGTGCTGTGCACTAAACAGCAATTCCTGTTCCTGTAAATGAGCACTGACCACTGGACCAAGAAGACGGACCACCGCCTCGAGGAAGACGCCGCACCTCCATCACTCCAAGCCGCCCACCACCGAGCTTCGCCCCGCCGACGGCACCGAGTCCCAGCAAACCTTCCCGCGGAGCGCCTATCTTCTTTCCCCCGCCGAGGACCCCGGACTTCAGACACACCGCTGCCGCCGCGGCTGGACAGCTGGAACCTTTTCCCCCCTCCAACAGATTTTAGACTACTGGAAAAGAAACGCCTCACATCAACAACAACATAGGACCACTAGGGTAAGTCTACGAAAAACACCTCAAAATTACTCTTAATAGTTAGTTTTGTTTGTTGAACTTCAGTTTGTGTCGTTTTTGAACTTGAGTCTGTGGTGTTTTTGAACTTGAGTTTGTGTCGTGTTTGAAGTTTGTGGCACCTCTGAGACTTTGCACTAATGCACCATAACCCTACTCCTATAGATAAAATTCACCCTATTCCCTCCCTACGAACACCACCTAGTCCTTCTCAATAAGAAAAATTATTATTAATAATAATAATAATATTATTATTATTATTATTATTATTATTATTATTATTATTATTATTATTTTAACACTTAACCATACCAACTCTACTCCCTAACTGAACCTCCAAAAATAATTGCTCTACAAACACATAGTCTAAAAGATAGACAGCATAGCATACCAATTGAGCTGAGTCATTAAACTTCCTACCAACACATAATTTTTACACACAGATTGAGCTCGGAGAATCGACTGGGAACATGTGACAGGTCGACATGTGCCGGCCAGTGCAAGCCCTTGATCAGCCTACCCCAAACCGCCAAGGCAACTGACGAATGTGGGGGCTATCACTCTATCTCTTACCCACACCAGTGTTAATTTTGACAACAAATTCTGATTTAGTTTTAGTCTTAGTCTTTTGACTAAAACACTACTTAGTTTTAGTCATATTTTAGTCATCTGAAATCTTTTTAGTTTAGTCTAGTTTTAGTCGACTAATATCACAAGAGTTTTAGTCGATGAAAATTACAATAGATTTAGTCAACTAAAAAGTGTGTAAAGGGTAATAATATGTACATTTTCTGAAAGTCATTACCTTTACAACAATAAACCTGTGTTAAAGAACAACTGTTCAATTCACACACAGACAGATTCCACTTGTAATTCATTTTATTTATGTTTCAAAACATTCAAAAAGGCAGCCAAAACTGTTCCTTTCTTTTTCTTGGCACCCTGTGGCCCATCGAGGTCACCTGAAGTCTTCTGTAGCTGTGATGAAGAAAAAAGGACGGTAGAGTTCATTTTTAACACCAACAAAATAGTTAAATGAATTATATGCATTTAAATCAGCAGCCAGCAGGTACCTTTAGCTTAACAGAACAGCAGTGGTGTATTGGTATCGCCCCCGACGACCCGCACCGTAACGTTAAATGATAATTAACGAGATTGATTTATCAGAGAGCCCCCGTTGAAAGAAAATGCACATGGCGGTGTGGGTTTAACAAAAGAGCAAAAAAATAACCAGGCTAGTGAGTGAGTTCACGTATGTTCAGAGCCTTGTGTGTTATGTTAAAATGTAACGTTACGTTAACGTTATGGAGCAGGTTTCATCCATTCATTCATTCATGCTTACCTGAGCGTATATATCATGGTGGCTCGACTCCAGGTGCCTCTTCAGATTCGTTGTGTTTTTCCCGGTTATTTTTGCTCCACAGTTTTTGCAAAGTGTTTTGTTGTCCTTTAAATCAAAAGTAAAGTGCGTCCACACATCCTGACGCCTCTTCCTCCCTGCTGTTGTTGACATTTTCAGCTGAGCACGACGAGGAGCGCGGGGACATTTCGCCTTTGCCGGGCTCGGTCTCAAACATCCTAACCACGTCGCTCTGATTGGTTCTCCCTCCCAACTCCTCCCGCCTCTTTCTAAAATCGTCATTTCCTTCCACAAACAAAATGAGCTCTGATTGGATCCTTGCCAGACATTTTCGTCTCGTTTTTATTCGTTGACAAACATGTCAATACACTTCGTTATCGTCTTAGGCCTTGTGAATTACTTTTTATCAAGTTATCGTCTCGTTTTAGTCAGAAAAAAAAGGTCGTTGACGATGACAATGACGAAAATTTTTCGTCAACAAAATTAACATGGACCCACACCCAAAAATTTTCATTTCATTTTTCGTTTTTTTTTTTTTTGTCTAACTAACTCAAAAAGGTTGAAAAAGCAGATCCTACAAAGGTTTTGGACAGTGATTTTAACCCTAACGCCAAAAACCTTAAACCTTACCATAGCCCCGTAACCTAATACCCGGGTATTACCTTCAGGAAGCCTTCAAACCCCAAACATTTTTTTTTTCATTTTTCGTTTTTTTTTTTGGTCTAGCTAACTCCAAAAGGTTGGAAAAGAGTTCCTACAAAGGTTTTGGACAGTGATTTTAACCCTAACGCCAAAAACCACGTCTGTACGCTTTGTCATATTGATACAAAAATTGACACACACGTGTATCTTAATAAGGTCTACGAAAAAGTCAGTGCAGGTGCTTTTGTGAAAAGTACGGTTAAAGGGCTATTTCGCATTTTTTGCCGGTCCGCACACATTGGAATGTGGCTAACTCCTCTGAAGGCTTTCGTTCCAACGGCACCAAATTTGCTCAGGCCAATCTACACCCCATGGCCATTAAAAGTTGTACAAATCATGACGCTGCACCCTACGGTTTAAGTTCTAGGGGGCGCCAAAAAAAACCCCAAAATCCACATTCTTAAAAGTCTTATAACTTTTTATTTTAGTCCTCACTGGCCTCCAAGTTTTCTAGGATAATGCCATGTCCAGCCATCAACACATTTGAGAAGGAATTTTTACTCCCCAAAAGAGCGCCCCCCATGGCAGGAGAAAAAAGTCCATTTTTTCTTGTCCCCTAAGGTGAAAATACACTTTGTTGAGTGTCACGCCTATACACTTTGTCATATTGACACAAAATTTGACACACACGTGTATCTCAATAAGATCTACGAAAAAGTCAATGCACACGTATCTGTGAAATGTACGGTTAAAGGGCTATTTCGCATTTTTTGCCGATTCGCACACATTGGAATGTTGCTAACTCCTAAGGCTTTCGTCCCACCGACACCAAATTTGCTCAGGCCAATCTACAACCCATGGCCATTCAAAGTTCAAAATCATGACGCTGCACCCCACGGTTTACGTTCTAGGGGGCGCCAAAGATAACCCAAAAATCCACATGATTACAAATTGTTTTGGCCACTGAGTGGCGCCAAAGGGAGTTGTCTATTAACAGCAGACAAAGTAGTTATGGCCACTGAGTGGCGCCAAAGGAGTTGTCTATTAAATCTGATACTACAGAAAAAGTTAAAAGGCTCTTAAATGGTTAAAAAAAATATCTTCAATGAAACATTTGCTAGTTTTGAACAGGGCAGAAGTAAAATAAGAGATGTACAAAAAAAAATCTGGAAAAAATATTAATCCAATTTGATTTTACAGCAGACAAAGAAGTTTTGGCCACTCATCCAAGTTTTCTAGGATGATGCAATGTTCAGCCATCAACACATTTGTGAAGTCATTTTTTTCTCACCAAAAGAGCACCCCCCCAAGGCAGGAGAAAAAGTCAAGTTTTTCCTGCCCATCGCTCAATGGCTCAAACACACCGCTCTCTCTGCAAAACCGAAAGGAGGAGCAACTTGCCATTTGGATATATACTAGCTGTGTTTGTGCCCTCACTCATGGTCCAGACTTTTTTCATATAGGTCATGAAGTTTGTCTGCAGCAAGTGTTTTGGTAGAAACTGCGCCTCCCATTCATTATAATGGTAAATGACCACAGACAAGTGCGCACACCATCTTTGGACCTTGATATATTTTTGCAATCCAAATATTTTTTTTTTCATTTTTCTTTTTTTTTTGGTCTAACTAACTCAAAAAGGTTGGAAAACAGTTCCTACAAAGGTTTTGGACAGTGATTTTAACCCTAACGCCAAAAACCTTAAACCTTTCCTAAGCCCCATAACCTAATACTGAAGGTATTACCTTCAGGAAGCCTGAACACCCCAAATATTTTTTATTTCATTTTTCATTTTTTTTGGTCTAACTAACTCCGAAATGTTGGAAAAGAGTTCCTACAAAGGTTTTGGATAGTGATTTTAACCCTAATGCCAAAAACCCTAAACCTTTCCAAAGCCCCATTACCTAATAACCGGGTATTACCTTCAGGAAGCCCGAAAACCACAAATATTTTTTTCTAATTTTTCTTTTTTTTTCGTCTAACTACCTCCAAAAGCTTGGAAAAGAGTTCCTACAAAGGTTTTGGACATTGATATTAACCCTAACGCCAAAAACCTAAAACCTAACCCTAGCCCCATAACCTAATACCTGGGTATTACCTTCAGGAAGCCCGAAAACCCCAAATATTTTCTTTTCATTTTTAATTCTTTTTTGGTCTAACTCCAAAAGGTTGGAAAAGAGTTCCTACAAAGGTTTTGGACAGTGATTTTAACCCTTACGCCAAAAACCTTAAACCTTACCCTAGCCCCAAAACCTAATACCCGGGGATGACCTTCAGGAAGCCCTAACACCCCAAATACATTTTTTTTTATTTTTCATCCTTTTTTTGTTCTAACTAACTCCAAAAGGTTGGAAAAGAGTTCCTACAAAGGTTTTGGACAGTAATTTTAACCTTAACGCCAAAAACCTTAAACCTTACCATAGCCCAGTAACCTGATACCCGGGTATTACCTTCAGGAAGCCCGAACACCCCAAATATATTTTTTTTCATTTTACATTTTTTTTTTGGTGTACAAACTCCAAAAGGTCTGAAACATGTTCCTAAAAAGGTTTTGGACAGTGATTTTAACCCTAATGCCAAAAACCTCAAACCTTACCCTAGCCCCAAAACCTAATACCCGGGTATTACCTCCAGGAAGCCTGAAAACCCCAAATATATTTTTTTCTTTTTTCTTTTTTTTTTGGTCTAACTGACTCAAAAAGGTTGGAAAAGAGTTCCTACAAAGGTTTTGGACAGTGATTTTAACCCTTACGCCAAAAACCTTAAACCTTTCCTAAGCCCCATAACCTAATACCCGGGTATTATCTTCAGGAAGCCCGAAAACCACAAATATTTTTATTTCATTTTTCATTTTTTTTTGGTCTAACTAACTCTGAAAGCTTGGAAAAGAGTTCCTACAAAGGTTTTGGACAGTGAGTTTAACCCTAACACCAAAAACCTTAAACCTTACCATAGCCCCATAATCTAATACCCGGGTATTACCTTAAGGAAGCCCGAACCCCCCAAATATATATATATTTTTTTTTTTCATCTTTTTTTTGGTCTAACTCCGAAATGTTGGAAAAGAGTTCCTACAAAGGTTTTGGATAGTGATTTTAACCCTAATGCCAAAAACCCTAAACCTTTCCAAAGCCCCATAACCTAATACCCGGGTAATACCTTCAGGAAGCCCGAAAACCCCAAATATTTTTTTTTCATTTTTCATTTTTTTTGGTCTAACTAACTCCGAAAGCTTGGAAAAGAGTTCCTACAAAGGTTTTGGACAGTGATTTTAACCCGAATGCCAAAAACCTTAAACCTTACCATAGCCCCATAACCTAATACCCGGGTATTACCTTCAGGAAGCCCGAACACCCCAAATATATTTTTTTTCATTTTACATTTTTTTTTTGGTGTACAAACTCCAAAAGGTCTGAAACATGTTCCTAAAAAGGTTTTGGACAGTGATTTTAACCCTAATGCCAAAAACCTCAAACCTTACCCTAGCCCCAAAACCTAATACCCGGGTAATACCTTCAGGAAGCCCGAAAACCCCAAATATTTTTTTTTCATTTTTCATTTTTTTTGGTCTAACTAACTCCGAAAGCTTGGAAAAGAGTTCCTACAAAGGTTTTGGATAGTGATTTTAACCCTAATGCCAAAAACCCTAAACCTTTCCAAAGCCCCATAACCTAATACCCGGGTAATACCTTCAGGAAGCCCGAAAACCCCAAATATTTTTTTTTCATTTTTCATTTTTTTTGGTCTAACTGACTCAAAAAGGTTGGAAAAGAGTTCCTACAAAGGTTTTGGACAGTGATTTTAACCCTTACGCCAAAAACCTTAAACCTTTCCTAAGCCCCATAACCTAATACCCGGGTATTATCTTCAGGAAGCCCGAAAACCACAAATATTTTTATTTCATTTTTCATTTTTTTTTGGTCTAACTAACTCTGAAAGCTTGGAAAAGAGTTCCTACAAAGGTTTTGGACAGTGATTTTAACCCTAACACCAAAAACCTTAAACCTTACCATAGCCCCATAATCTAATACCCGGGTATTACCTTCAGGAAGCCCGAACCCCCAAATATATATATATTTTTTTTTTTCATCTTTTTTTTGGTCTAACTAACTCCGAAATGTTGGAAAAGAGTTCCTACAAAGGTTTTGGATAGTGATTTTAACCCTAATGCCAAAAACCCTAAACCTTTCCAAAGCCCCATAACCTAATACCCGGGTAATACCTTCAGGAAGCCCGAAAACCCCAAATATTTTTTTTTCATTTTTCATTTTTTTTGGTCTAACTAACTCCGAAAGCTTGGAAAAGAGTTCCTACAAAGGTTTTGGACAGTGATTTTAACCCGAATGCCAAAAACCTTAAACCTTACCATAGCCCCATAACCTACTACCCGGGTATTACCTTCAGGAAGCCCGAACACCCCAAATATTTTTTATTTCATTTTTCTTTTTTTTTTTGTTCTAACTACAAAAGCTTGGAAAAGAGTTCCTCCAAAGGTTTTGGACAGTGATTTTAACCCTAACTCCAAAGACCTTAAACCTTACCATCGCCCCATAACCTAATACCCGGGTATTACCTTCAGGAAGCCCGAACACCCCAAATATCTTTTTTTTCATTTTACATTTTTTTTAGTGTAACCAACTCCAAAAGGTCTGAAACATGTTCCTACAAAAGTTTTGGACAGTGATTTTAACCCTAACGCCAAAAACATTAAACCTTTCCTAAGCCCCATAACCTAATACCCAGGTATTACCTTCAGGAAGCCCGAACACCCCAAATATTTTTTTTTCATTTCTTCATTTTTTTGGTTTAACTAACTCCAAAAGATTGCAAAAGAGTTCCTACAAAGGTTTTGGACAGTGATTTTAACCCTAACGCCAAAAACCTTAAATGTTTCCTAAGCCCCATAACCTAATACCCGGGTATAACCTTCAGGAAGCCCAAACACCCCAAATATTTTTTTTTTTTTCATTTTTCATTTTTTTGGTCTAACTAACTCCAAAAGGTTGGAAAACAGTTCCAACAAAGGTTTTGGACAGTGATTATAACCCTAACGCCAAAAACCTTAAATGTTTCCTAAGCCCCATAACCTAATACCCGGGTATAACCTTCAGGAAGCCCAAACACCCCAAATATTTTTTTTTTTTTCATTTTTCATTTTTTTGGTCTAACTAACTCCAAAAGGTTGGAAAACAGTTCCAACAAAGGTTTTGGACAGTGATTATAACCCTAACGCCAAAAACCTTAAACCTTACCATAACCCCTTAACCAAATACCCATGTATTACCTTCAGGAAGCCCGAACACCCCAAATATTTCTTTTTCATTTTACATTTTTTTTTGGTGTAACTAACTCCAAAAGGTCTGAAACATTTTCCTAAAAAGGTTTTGGACATTGATTTTAATCCTAACACCAAAAACCTTAAACCTTACCCTAGCCCCATAACGTAATACCCGGGTATTACCTTCAGGAAGCCTGAACACCCCAAATATTTTTTATTTCATTTTTCTTTTTTTGTTTGGTCTAACTAACTCCATAAGGTTGGAAAAGAGTTCCTACAAAGGTTTTGGACATTGATTTTAACCCTAACGCCAAAAACCTTAAACCTTTCCAAAGCTCCATAACCTAATACCCATGTATTACCTTCAGGAAGCCCGAACACCCCAAATATTTCTTTTTCATTTTACTTTTTTTTCTGGTGTAACTAACTCCAAAAGGGACATTGGAATGTGGCTAACTCCTCTGAAGGCTTTCATTCCACCAGCACCAAATTTGCTCAGGCCAATCTACACCCCATGGCCATTAAAAGTTGTACAAATCATGACGCTGCACCCTACGGTTTTAGTTCTAGGGGGCGCCAAAAAAACCCAAAAATCCACATTCTTAAAAGTCTTATAACTTTTTATTTTAGTCCTCACTGGCCTCCAAGTTTTCTAGGATAATGCAATGTTCAGCCATCAACACATTTGAGAAGGAATTTTTACTCCCCAAAAGAGCGTCCCCCCATGGCAGGAGAAAAAAGTCCATTTTTTCTTGTCCCCTAAGGTGAAAATACACATTGTTGAGTGTCACGCCTATACACTTTGTCATATTGACACAAAATTTGACACACACATGTATCTCAATAAGATCTACGAAAAAGTCAATGCGCATGTATCTGTAAAATGTACGGTTAAAGGGCTATTTCACATTTTTTGCCGATTCGCACACATTGGAATGTGGCTAACTCCTCCTAAGGCTTTCGTCCCACCGACACCAAATTTGCTCAGGCCAATCTACACCCCATGGCCATTCAAAATTGTACAAATCGTGATGCTGCACCCCACGGTTTACGTTCTAGGGGGCGCCAAAGATGACCCAAATATCCACATGCTTAAAAGTCTTCTAACTTTTTATTTTTGTCCTCACTGGCCTCCAAGTTTTCTAGGATGATTCAATGTCCAGCCATCAACACATTTGTGAAGGAATTTTTCTCCCTAAAAGATGAGTGTGTCATTGTGTAAGAAAAGAAAGTGGTTTACTTACACATCCATAGAAAATAGGTGGTTGAGCACAGCACGCAAACAAAGCTTTGCCACGACGGTGGAACTTCCCAAGTAGCCGATACCAAGGTCACACAATCATGGTGAGCAAAGGTCAAACCAGGCCAGGCACTCATGAGGCTGGCTGTGGCAAGTGTAAGTGAAAGCAACACGTAATGGCAGGAAGAACAGCAAACGCCGATGAAGGAAAAGGGTCTTTGCAGTGATGGGCCTTACCAGAGAGGGCGATGGCCAGAGGACGCGAATGGGACGGGGAGGCGATCGCGTTGGGGGGGGGTGCGCGACACGGCTCGGGCCCGCCAGTGTCCCAACGGGGCCCTAGTCTTTCTTTCTTTCTTTAGGGCCCGAGCGTAGCTGCAGAGCAGCTGCGAGAGCCCTATTATTCCTGATGGATTCTTCTTAGGGCCCGAGCGTAGCTGCTAAGCAGCTGCGAGAGCCCTCTTGTTCCTGTAGTTTCCTTCTTTTGTTATTATTATTAGGGCCCTAGCTGCGAGAGCCCTATTATTCCCCAAGTGGTTTTTCTTTGTTTCTTTCTTTCTTTCTTTCTTCTTTTTCCTCCCCTTTGAACTGGAAAATGGCCCACTTCCCACTGGCGAAAACTCATGAAATTTGGCAGGACAACCGGGCCTGGTGAAAAATTCGATATTCTGAAGTCGCCCAAACAATAAAATGCAAAATGGCTCCATAGCGCCCCCTAAGGTGGAAATTCACACTATTGACTGTCACGCCTGTACGCTTTGTCATATTGACACAAAAATTGACACACATATGTATCTCAATAAGATCTACAAAAAAGTCAGTGCGGCCGTATCTGTCAAAATTACGGTTAAAGGGTTATTTCGCATTTTTTGCCGATCCGCACACATTGGAATTTCGCTAACTCCTCCGAAGGCTTTCGTTCCACCGGCACCACATTTGCTCAGGCCAATCTACACCCCGTGGCCATTAAAAGTTATCAAAATCATGATGCTGCACCCCAAGGTTTAGGTTCTAGGGGGCGCCAAAGATAACACTAAAATCCACATATTTAAAAGTCTTATAACTTTTTATTTTTGTCCTCACTGGCCTCCAAGTTTTCTAGGATGATGCAATGTCCAGCCATCAACACATTTGTGAAGGAATTTTTACTCCCCAAAAGAGCGCCCCCCATGGCAGGAGAAAAAAGTCCATTTTTTCTTGTCCCCTAAGGTGAAAATACACATTGTTGAGTGTCACGCCTATACGCTTTGTCAAAATGACATAAAAATTGACACACACATGTAACTCAATAAGATCTACGAAAAAGTCAATGCGCGCGTATCTGTCAAATGTACGGTTAAAGGGTTATTCCGCATTTTTTGCCGATCCGCACACATTGGAATGTGGCTAACTCCTCCGAAGGCTTTCGTTCCACCGGCACCACATTTGCTCAGGCCAATCTACACCCCATGGCCATTAAAAGTTATTCAAATCATGACGCTGCACCCCACGGTTTAGGTTCTAGGGGGCGCCAAAGATAACCCTAAAATCCATAAATTTAAAAGTCTTATAACTTTATATTTTTGCCCTCACTGGCCTCCAAGTTTTCTAGGATGATGCAATGTCCAGCCATCAACACATTTGTGAAGGAATTTTTACTCCCCAAAAGAGCGCCCCCCCATGGCAGGAGAAAAAAGTCCATTTTTTCTTGTCCCATAAGGTGAAAATACACATTGTTGACTGTCATACCTGTACGCTTTGTCATATTGACACAAAATTTGACACACACATGTATCTCAATAAGATCTACGAAAAAGTCAATGCGCGCGTATCTGTAAAATGTACGGTTAAAGGGCTATTTTGCATTTTTTGCCGATTAGCACACATTGGAATGTGGCTAACTCCTCCTAAGGCTTTCGTCCCACTGACACCAAATTTGCTCAGGCCAATCTACACCCCATGGCCATTCAAAGTTGTAAAAATCATGACGCTGCACCCCACGGTTTACGTTCTAGGGGGCGCCAAAGATGACCCAAATATCCACATTCTTAAAAGAATCCACATCCCCCCCCCCCCCCCCCATCCCCCTCCCCCATCCCCCATCCCCCATGGCAGGAGAAACAGTCAAGTTTTTCCTGCCCATCACTCAATGGCTCAATCGCATCGCTCTCCCGGCAACACCGTAACGAGGAGCAACTTGCCGTTTGGATATATCCTAGCTGTGTTTGTGCCCTCACTCATGGTCCAGACTTTTTTCAAATAGGACATGTAGTTTGTCTGCAGTGAGTGTTTTGGTAGAGACTGCGCCTCCCATTCATTATAATGGGAAATGACCACAGACAAGTGCGCACACCATCTTTGGACCTTGAGTGTGACGCGATCGGGAGGGGGAGGCGGTCGCACTGGGGGCAGCGCAACGCGGCTCGGGCCCGCCAGTGCCCCAACGGGGCCCTAGTTATTATTTTTCCTCCCCTTTGAACTGGAAAATGGCCCACTTCCCACTGGCGAAAACTCATGAAATTTGGCAGGACGACCGGGCCTGGTGAAAAATTTGATATTCCGAAGTCGCCCAAACAAGAAAATGCAAAATGGCTCCATAGCGCCCCCTAAGGTGAAAATTCACACTATTCACTGTCACGCCGGTACGCTTTGTCATATTGACACAAAAATTGACACACATATGTATCTCAATAAGATCTACAAAAAAGTCAGTGCGGCCGTATCTGTCAAAATTACGGTTAAAGGGTTATTTCGCATTTTTTGCCGATCCGCACACATTGGAATTTCGCTAACTCCTCCGAAGGCTTTCGTTCCACCGGCACCACATTTGCTCAGGCCAATCTACACCCCGTGGCCATTAAAAGTTATCAAAATCATGATGCTGCACCCCAAGGTTTAGGTTCTAGGGGGCGCCAAAGATAACACTAAAATCCACATATTTAAAAGTCTTATAACTTTTTATTTTTGTCCTCACTGGCCTCCAAGTTTTCTAGGATGATGCAATGTCCAGCCATCAACACATTTGTGAAGGAATTTTTACTCCCCAAAAGAGCGCCCCCCCATGGCAGGAGAAAAAAGTCCATTTTTTCTTGTCCCCTAAGGTGAAAATACACATTGTTGAGTGTCACGCCTATACGCTTTGTCAAAATGACATAAAAATTGACACACACATGTAACTCAATAAGATCTACGAAAAAGTCAATGCGCGTGTATCTGTCAAATGTACGGTTAAAGGGTTATTCCGCATTTTTTGCCGATCCGCACACATTGGAATGTGGCTAACTCCTCCGAAGGCTTTCGTTCCACCGGCACCACATTTGCTCAGGCCAATCTACACCCCATGGCCATTAAAAGTTATTCAAATCATGACGCTGCACCCCACGGTTTAGGTTCTAGGGGGCGCCAAAGATAACCCTAAAATCCATAAATTTAAAAGTCTTATAACTTTATATTTTTGCCCTCACTGGCCTCCAAGTTTTCTAGGATGATGCAATGTCCAGCCATCAACACATTTGTGAAGGAATTTTTACTCCCCAAAAGAGCGCCCCCCCATGGCAGGAGAAAAAAGTCCATTTTTTCTTGTCCCCTAAGGTGAAAATACACATTGTTGAGTGTCACGCCTATACGCTTTGTCAAAATGACATAAAAATTGACACACACATGTAACTCAATAAGATCTACGAAAAAGTCAATGCGCGCGTATCTGTCAAATGTACGGTTAAAGGGTTATTCCGCATTTTTTGCCGATCCGCACACATTGGAATGTGGCTAACTCCTCCTAAGGCTTTCGTTCCACCGGCACCACATTTGCTCAGGCCAATCTACACCCCATGGCCATTAAAAGTTATTCAAATCATGACGCTGCACCCCACGGTTTAGGTTCTAGGGGGCGCCAAAGATAACCCTAAAATCCATAAATTTAAAAGTCTTATAACTTTATATTTTTGCCCTCACTGGCCTCCAAGTTTTCTAGGATGATGCAATGTCCAGCCATCAACACATTTGTGAAGGAATTTTTACTCCCCAAAAGAGCGCCCCCCCATGGCAGGAGAAAAAAGTCCATTTTTTCTTGTCCCATAAGGTGAAAATACACATTGTTGACTGTCATACCTGTACGCTTTGTCATATTGACACAAAATTTGACACACACATGTATCTCAATAAGATCTACGAAAAAGTCAATGCGCGCGTATCTGTAAAATGTACGGTTAAAGGGCTATTTTGCATTTTTTGCCGATTAGCACACATTGGAATGTGGCTAACTCCTCCTAAGGCTTTCGTCCCACTGACACCAAATTTGCTCAGGCCAATCTACACCCCATGGCCATTCAAAGTTGTAAAAATCATGACGCTGCACCCCACGGTTTACGTTCTAGGGGGCGCCAAAGATGACCCAAATATCCACATTCTTAAAAGAATCCACATCCCCCTCCCCCCCCATCCCCCCTCCCCCATCCCCCATCCCCCATGGCAGGAGAAACAGTCAAGTTTTTCCTGCCCATCACTCAATGGCTCAATCGCATCGCTCTCCCGGCAACACCGTAACGAGGAGCAACTTGCCGTTTGGATATATCCTAGCTGTGTTTGTGCCCTCACTCATGGTCCAGACTTTTTTCAAATAGGACATGTAGTTTGTCTGCAGTGAGTGTTTTGGTAGAGACTGCGCCTCCCATTCATTATAATGGGAAATGACCACAGACAAGTGCGCACACCATCTTTGGACCTTGAGTGTGACGCGATCGGGAGGGGGAGGCGGTCGCACTGGGGGCAGCGCAACGCGGCTAGGGCCCGCCAGTGCCCCAACGGGGCCCTAGTTATTATTTTTCCTCCCCTTTGAACTGGAAAATGGCCCACTTCCCACTGGCGAAAACTCATGAAATTTGGCAGGACGACCGGGCCTGGTGAAAAATTTGATATTCCGAAGTCGCCCAAACAAGAAAATGCAAAATGGCTCCATAGCGCCCCCTAAGGTGAAAATTCACACTATTCACTGTCACGCCGGTACGCTTTGTCAAAATGACACAAAAATTGACACACACATGTATCTCAATAAGATCTACAAAAAAGTCAGTGCGGGCGTATCTGTCAAATGTACGGTTAAAGGGTTATTTCGCATTTTTTGCCGATCCGCACACATTGGAATTTCGCTAACTCCTCCGAAGGCTTTCGTTCCACCGGCACCACATTTGCTCAGGCCAATCTACACCCCATGGCCATTAAAAGTTATTCAAATCATGACGCTGCACCCCACGGTTTAGGTTCTAGGGGGCGCCAAAGATAACCCTAAGATCCACATATTTAAAAGTCTTATAACTTTTTATTTTTGCCCTCACTGGCCTCCAAGTTTTCTAGGATGATGCAATGTCCAGCCATCAACACATTTGTGAAGGAATTTTTACTCCCCAAAAGAGCACCCCCCCATGGCAGGAGAAAAAAGTCCATTTTTTCTTGTCCCCTAAGGTGAAAATACACATTGTTGAGTGTAACACCTGTACGCTTTGGCAAAATGACACAAAAATTGACACACACATGTATCTCAATAAGATCTACGAAAAAGTCAATGCGCGCGTATCTGTCAAATGTACGGTTAAAGGGTTATTCCGCATTTTTTGCCGATCCGCACACATTGGAATTTCGCTAACTCCTCCGAAGGCTTTCGTTCCACCGGCACCACATTTGCTCAGGCCAATCTACACCCCATGGCCATTAAAAGTTATTCAAATCATGACGCTGCACCCCACGGTTTAGGTTCTAGGGGGAGCCAAAGATAACCGTAAAATCCACATATTTAAAAGTCTTATAACTTTTTATTTTTGTCCCCACTGGCCTCCAAGTTTTCTAGGATGATGCAATGTCCAGCCATCAACACATTTGTGAAGGAATTTTTACTCGGCAAAAGAGCGCCCCCCATGGCAGGAGAAAAAAGTCAATTTTTTCTTGTCCACTAAGGTGAAAATACACATTGTTGAGTGCTACGCCTGTATGTTTTGTCGTATTGACACAAAATTTTACATACACGTGTATTTACATAAGATCTTCGAAAAAGTCAATGGCCACGTATCTGTAAGATGTACGGTTAAAGGGTTATTTTGCATTTTTTGCAGATTCGCACACATTGGAATTTCGCTAATTCCTCCGAAGGCTTTCGTTCCACCGGCACCACATTTGCTCAGGCCAATCTACACCCCATGGCCATTAAAAGTTATTCAAATCATGACGCTGCACCCCACGGTTTAGGTTCTAGGGGGCGCCAAATATAACCCTAAAATCCACATATTTAAAAGTCTTATAACTTTTTATTTTTGTCCTCACTGGCCTCCATGTTTTCTAGGATGATGCAATGTCCAGCCATCAACACATTTGTGAAGGAGTTTTTTCTCTTTAAAAGAGCGCCCCCCCATGGCAGGAGAATAAAGTCAAGTTTTTCCTGTTCATCATTCAATGGCTCAAACGCACTGCTCTCTCGGCAAAAGCGAAAGGAGGAGCAACTTGCCATTTGGATATATCTTAGCTGTGTTTGTGCCCTCACTCATGGTCCAGACTTTTTTCAAATAGGACATGGAGTTTTTCTGCAGCGAGCGTTTTGGTAGAAACTGCGCCTCCCGTTCATTATAATGGTAAATGACCACAAACAAGTGCGCACACCATCTTTGGACCTTGAGTGTGACGCGATCGGGTGGGGGAGGCGGTCGCGCTGGGGGCGGCGTGACACGGCTCGGGCCCGCCAGTGCCCCAACGGGGCCCTAGTTTCTTCTTCTTATTATTATTATTATTTTTCTGCCCCTTTGAACTGGAAAATGGCCCACTTCCCACTGGTGAAAAGTCATGAAATTTGGCAGGACGACCGGGCCTGGTGAAAAATTCGATATTCTGAAGTCGCCCAAAAAATCAAATGCAAAATGGCTCCATAGCGCCCCCTAAGGTGAAAAATTCACATGATTGAGTGTCACGCCTGTACGCTTTGTCAAAATGACACAAAATTTGACACACACGTGTATCTCAATAAGATCTACAAAAAAGTCAGTGCGGGCGTATCTGTCAAATGTACGGTTAAAGGTTTATTTCGCATTTTTTGCCGATCCGCACACATTGGAATTTCGCTAACTCCTCCGAAGGTTTTCGTTCCACCGGCACCACATTTGCTCAGGCCAATCTACACCCCATGGCCAATAAAAGTTGTACAAATCATGACGCTGCACCCCACGGTTTACGTTCTAGGGGGCGCCAAAGATAACCCAAAAATCCACAGTCTTAAAAGTCTTATAACTTTTTATTTTTGTCCTCACTGGCCTCCAAGTTCTCTAGGATGATGCAATGTCCAGCCATCAACACATTTGTGAAGGAATTTTTACTCGCCAAAAGAGCGCCCCCCATGGCAGGAGAAAAATGTCCATTTTTTCTTGTCTCCTAAGGCGAAAATACACATCGTTGACTGTCACTCCTTTACGCTTTGTCAAAATGACACAAAATTTGACACACACATGTATCTCAATAAGATCTACAAAAAAGTCAGTGCGGGCGTATCTGTCAAATGTACGGTTAAAGGGTTATTTCGCATTTTTTGCCGATCCGCACACATTGGAATTTCGCTAACTCCTCCGAAGGCTTTCGTTCCAACGGCACCACATTTGCTCAGGCCAATCTACACCCCATGGCCATTAAAAGTTGTACAAATCATGACGCTGCACCCCACGGTTTACGTTCTAGGGGGCGCCAAAGATAACCCAAAAATCCACAGTCTTAAAAGTCTTATAACTTTTTATTTTTGTCCTCACTGGCCTCCAAGTTCTCTAGGATGATGCAATGTCCAGCCATCAACACATTTGTGAAGGAATTTTTACTCGCCAAAAGAGCGCCCCCCCATGGCAGGAGAAAAAAGTCCATTTTTTCTTGTCTCCTAAGGCGAAAATACACATTGTTGACTGTCACGCCTTTACGCTTTGTCAAAATGACACAAAATTTGACACACACATGTATCTCAATAAGATCTACGAAAAAGTCAATGCGAGCGTATCTGTTCAATGTACGGTTAAAGGGCTATTTCGCATTTTTTGCCGATTCGCACACATTGGAATGTGGCTAACTCCTCCTAAAGCTTTTTTCCCATCGGCTTCAAATTTGCTCAGGTCAATCTACACCCCATGGCCATTCAAAGTTGTACAAATCATGACGCTGCACCCCACGGTTTACGTTCTAGGGGGTGCCAAAGAGGACCCAAATATCCACATTTTTAAAAGTCTTATAACTTTTTATTTTTGTCCTCACTGGCCTCCAAGTTTTCTAGGATGATGCAATGTCCAGCCATCAACACATTTGTGAAGGAATTTTTTCTCCCCAAAAGAGCGCCCCCCCATGGCAGGAGAAAAAGTCAAGTTTTTCCTGCCTATCGCTCAATGGCTCAAAAGCATCGCTCTCTCGGCAAAACCGAAAGGAGGAGCAACTTGCCATTTGGATATATACTAGCTCTGTTTGTGCCCTCACTCATGGTCCAGACTTTTTTCAAAAAGGACATGGAGTTTGTCTGCAGCGAGCGTTTTGGTAGAAACTGCGCCTCCCATTCATTATAATGGTAAATGACCACAGACAAGTGCGCACACCATCTTTGGACCTTGAGTGTGACGCGATCAAGAGGGGTAGGCGGTCGCGCTGGGGGCGGCGCAACACGGCTCGGGCCCGCCAGTGCCCTAACGGGGCCCTAGTTCTTTCTTTCTTTTTCTTATTTTTCCTCCCCTTTGAAGGGGAAAATGGCCCACTTCCCACTGGCGAAAACTCATGAAATTTGGCAGGACGACCGGGCCTGGTAAAAAATTCGATATTCTGAAGTCGCTGAAAAAATTATTTGCAAAATGGCTCCAAAGCGCCCCCTAAGGTGAAAATTCACACTATCGAGTGTCACGCCTGTACGCTTTGTCATATTGACACAAAAATTGACACACACGTGTATCTCAATAAGGTCTACAAAAAAGTCAGTGTAGGCGTATCTGTGAAATGTACGGTTAAAGGGCTATTTTGCATTTTTTGCCGATCCGCACACATTGGAATGTGGCTAACTCCTCCGAAGGCCTTCGTTCCACCGGCACCAAATTTGCTCAGGCCAATCTACTCCCCATGGCCATTCAAAGTTGTACAAATCATGGCGCTGCACCCTACGGTTTAGGTTCTAGCGGGCGCCAAAGATAACCCAAAAATCCACATTCTTAAAAGTCTTATAACTTTTTATTTTTGTCCTCACTGGCCTCCAAGTTTTCTAGGATGATGCAATGTCCAGCCATCAACACATTTTTGAAGGAATTTTTTCTCCCCAAAAGAGCGCCCCCCCATGGCAGGAGAAAAAAGGCAATTTTTTCTTGTCCCCTAAGGTGAAAATACACATTGTTGAGTGTCACGCCTGTGCGCTTTGTCATATTGACACAAAATTTGACAATCACGTGTATCTCAATAAGTTCTACGAAAAAGTCAAAGCGCACGTATCTGTAAAATGTACGGTTAAAGGACTATTTTGCATTTTTTTCCGATTCACACACATTGGAATGTGGCTAACTCCTAAGGCTTTTGTCCCACCGACACCAAATTTGCTCAGGCCAATCTACATCCCATGGCCATTCAAAGTTGTACAAATCATGACGCTGAACCCCACGGTTTACGTTGTAGGGGGCGCCAAAAATAACCCAAAAATCCACATGATTACAAATCGTTATGGCCACTGAGTGGCGCCAAAGGAGTTGTCTATTAAATCTGATACTACAGAAAAAGTTAAAAGGCTCTTAAAGGGTTAAAAAAAATATCTTCAATGAAACATTTGCTAGTTTTGAACAGGGCAGAAGCAGGGGCGGATCTAGAAAAATATTCATGGGGTGGCAAGAGGGGGGCAGGAATTTTTGAGGGGTGGCAACATATGGCAGATATATACTGAGTTTGATCGATACAAAAAGGCATGGCTGCCATTTACAAACATGACAGACATTCTTCGTCCAATACAATCTTTCTTTTATTAGGATTCTCACACCAGTAAGATTAATACAATGAGGCATGGAAAAATAAAAACAACAACCCATTGCAGCTCCATGGATTTAGACCAGTGTCACATTTTAAACCTTTCTTTCTCATATGCAAGCATGAAAATGGGTCAGGGGTTGAAAAGGTGAGAAGGGTGCGGAGGAAATACGTTCCGGCACACTGTACAACCCAACAAAATATTGAGCTCTGTTCACCCACATTGTGTTTCAGTGATCTGCAGGAGGCGCCAAAAACACTCCAAGTCACACCTGCTTGCTTTTTTGCAGATGCCTGCTTTTGCTATTTTAGATGGCTCAAAACCAGGGCCGTAGCCAGGATTTTGGAATAGGTGAGGTCCATGATGCGCGCGCAAAGCGCGCGCTTAAATTTTTTAAAATGTTTTTTTTAATTATAATTTTTTAGGCTACAAGTCACACAAGATGTTTATTGTTTAAATATATTTTATTTATTTTAAATTTTTTTTTTATTCCATCCTCCTCCGTGTGCCTCTGCTCCCCTTCCATCTCTGAATGACTCTCCTCTCTCTGCTACACCTAACTTTCCCTATTCTCTCTTCCATCCTCCTTGGTTTCATGTTTACTATCTTCCTCTTTGTCAATTTCTTTCTTTTTCTTTGCCAGAAATGCATCCAGGGTATTCTGTTTTAATCTCTTGAACATGTTTGCCCTGCTCTCTGTGACTTGTTTTCTGTGGAATGGGTATATTAAAATTAATATGAGCTGCAAACTTGCTAGATAAACTGAACATTAATATCTAAAAGTGCCCCCTCTAACTTCTTAACCCATATGTACTTTCACTTACCAAATGATTTCTTGAATTTGACATATAAGGTACTCAGAAGGTCTACTATTTTTTACTGTTTTTAAACTGTTGGGTTTATTTTGTAGCGGCTTTAGAAGAGTGCTATGATGCAAACGTGTACAAATAACTAAGACGTTGCCTGAACTGCACTAAACAAAGCAAACGTCACGTAACTCGAGGTCCTCGAGTAGTCGCATCATCGTGACGCGTACTCGGCCAGCTGATGAGCCGGGCGCTCATCAAAAAAGAAAATAAGCGCCGGGCGCGCTCTCCGCTGTGGATAAAAGTAAATAAACTGGCTTTGATCAGATGATTTGACAGGCCGAACTAGTGCCGAATTATCTAAAAAATATATATTGTGGTCACCTAGGTGTAGATGGGCGGGGATGTGGTCTATGAAGTGCTAATAATAAAAATACTTTAGTTTTTGAATGGGGTTTCACAGGGCGCAGTCGCGGGTACGTGCATCAGCTGATCATACAGCTGTTCACCGCAACACGCACACAGGCACAAACAGAACACAAAGCCCATGGATGTTTACCACAATTTACAAGCACGTTTCACAGAGAGGTTTCAAGTTTTTATAAGTTTATGTTTTATTCAGTTGGGCGTATTTGGCGGGAAAAAAAACTCGGAAAAAATAGGTGAGTCAAGGTAAAGAACAATAAACTTTCGGGACAGCAAATATTCTGAATCAGAGGGCTATTGTTTTCGGCTAATCTGTATAACCTGAATGAAATCATTAAAGGCACACGCTTTTGAATCCGTCCAACGGTAAGGAAAACTTCGATTATTTCGCCTTGTTACGTACTTTCAACCGCGCTCTCGTCAGGGGGGCATTCTACGGCACAACACCGGCGTGGATAAGTCCTGGTTCTCGTTCTCGCAGCTTTGCAATGCTACCACAGGCTCTCCAAGTACTCCAAGTACACGTGAAGAGTGTGCGCATGATTGGTTCTCGTCAGCGAGGCAGCCAGGAGGATTTGCTGACCGTCCAAGTGTCATTTAAAGGGCCGATTTCTGAAGTGTTCAGTTTACGTATTAAGTCAATCACATGATAATTAAAAAATAAATAAATAAATCTCCCGACCCCGACCCCGACCCCCCCCCCCCCCCCAAAAAAAAAAAAAAAATCTCCTCGGATCTACACGATTCATGTAAGTCACCTTTTTTGACTTCAAAACGGCGAATTTCGCCGAAAGGTGAGAGATTTTCATGCCTGAAAATGGCTTTTACCTCTTTCCTCGTGCCTTTTTCTGTCTCTGTCTCTCTCTCGCTTCGAGCCCATAGACTGTAAGTTCGCGCCTCTCCCACCAAAGAAGTCTCGTGTCGCTCTCGCGCTCTCTCGTGCTGCATTCACTGTCGTCGGACATCGGAACTTCGCGCTCGTACCTGTTACATTTTTCTACCGGTTCATTGCTGCCGGTTGGGGTGGCAGCAGGGGTGGCAAGGGTTAATTTTAGGGTGGCACCTGCCACCCCATGCCACCCCAGTAGATCCGCCCCTGGGCAGAAGTAAAATAAGAGATGTACAAAAAAAAAAATCTGGAAAAAATATTAATCCAATTTGATTTTACAGCAGACAAAGAAGTTTTGGCCACTCATCCAAGTTTTCTAGGATGATGCAATGTTCAGCCATCAACACATTTGTGAAGTAATTTTTTTCTCACCAAAAGAGTGCCCCCCCCAAGGCAGGAGAAAAAGTCAAGTTTTTCCTGCCCATCGCTCAATGGCTCAAACACACCACTCTCTCTGCAAAACCGAAAGGAGGAGAAACTTGCCATTTGGATATATACTGGCTGTGCCCTCACTCATGGTCCAGACTTTTTTCATATAGGTCATGAAGTTTGTCTGCAGCAAGTGTTTTGGTAGAAACTGCGCCTCCCATTCATTATAATGGTAAATGACCACGGACAAGTGCGCACACCATCTTTGGACCTTGATATATTTTTGCAATCCAAATATTTTTTATTTCATTTTACATTTTTTTTGGTTTAACCAACTGCAAAAGGTCTGAAACATGTTCCAAAAAAGGTTTTGGACAGTGATTTTAACCCTAATGCCAAAAACCTTAAACCTTACCATAGCCCCATAACCTAATACCGGGGTATTACCTTCAGGAACCCCGAACAACCCAAATATTTTTTTTTCATTTTACATTTTTTTTTGGTGTAACTGACTCCAAAAGGTTGGAAAAGAGTTCCTCCAAAGGCTTTGGACAGTGATTTTAACCCTCACGCCAAAAACCTTAAACCTTACCTTAGCCCCAAAACCTAATACCCGGGTATTACCTTCAGGATGCCCGAACACCCCAAATATATATTTTTTTATTTTTCATGTTGTTTTGGTCTAACTAACTCCAAAAGCTTGGAAAAGAGTTCCTACAAAGGTTTTGGACAATAATTTTAACCCTAACGCCAAAAACCTAAAACCTTACCCTAGCCCCATAACCTAATACCTGGGTATTACCTTCAGGAAGCCCGAACACCCCAAATATTTTTTTTTTCATTTTTCATTTTTTTTTGGTCTAACTAACTCCAAAAGCTTGGAAAAGAGTTCCTACAGAGGTTTTGGACAGTGATTTTAACCCTAACGCCAAAAACCTTAAACCTTTCCAAAGCCCCAGAAACTGATTCCCGGGTATTGCCTTCAGGAAGCCCGAAAACCCCAAATATTTTTTTTTCATTTTTCTTTTTTTTTTGGTCTAACTAACTCCAAAAGGTTGGAAAAGAGTTCCTCCAAAGGTTTTGGACAATAATTTTAACCCTAATGCCAAAAAACTGAACCCTTACCATAGCCCCATAACCTAATACCCGGGTATTACCTTCAGGAAGCCCGAACACCCCAAATATTTTTTTTTATTTTTTTTTATTTTTTTTTTTGGTCATACTGACTCCAAAAGGTTGGAAAAGAGTTCCTACAAAGGTTTTGGACAGTAATTTTAACCGTAACGCCAAAAACCTTAAACCTTACCATAGCCCCATAACCTGATACCCGGGTACTACCTTCAGGAAGCCAGAACACCCCAAATATTTTTTTTTCATTTTACATTTTTCTTTTGGTGTACAAACTCCAAAAGGTCTGAAACATGTCCCTAAAAAGGTTTTGGACAGTGATTTTAACCCTAATGCCAAAAACCTCAAACCTTACCCTAGCCCCAAAACCCTAATACCTGGGTATTACCTTCAGGAAGCCCGAACACCCCAAATATTTTTTTTTCGTTTTTCTTTTTTTTTTGGTCTACCTAACTCCAAAAGGTTGGAAAAGAGTTCCTACAAAGGTTTTTGGACAGTGATTTTAACCCTAACGCCAAAAACCTAAAACCTTTCCTATTCCTATTACCTTCAGGAAGCCCGAACACCCCAAATATTTTTTTTTCATTTTTCTTGGAAAAGAGTTCCTACAAAGGTTTTTGGACAGTGATTTTACCCCTAACGCCAAAAACCTTAAACCTTTCCTATTTCCTATTACCTTCAGGAAGCCCGAACACCCCAAATATTTTTTTTTCATTTTTCTTTTTTTTTTGGTCTAACGAACTCCATAAGGTTGGAAAAGAGTTCCTACAAAGGTTTTGGACAGTTATTTTCACCCTAACGTCAAAAACCTTAAACCTTACCATAGCCCCATAACCTTATACCCGGGTATTACCTTCAGGAAGCCCGAACACCCCAAATATTTTTTTTTCATTTTACTTTTTTTTTTTGGTTTAACCAACTGCAAAAGGTCTGAAACATGTTCCTTAAAAGGTGTTGGACAGTGATTTTAACCCTAACGCCAAAAACCTCAAACCTTACCCTAGCCCAAAAACCTAATACCCGGGTATTACCTTCAGGAAGCCCGAAAACCCCAAATATTTTTTTTTCATTTTTCATTTTTTTTTTGGTATAACCAACTCCAAAAGGTCTGAAACATGTTCCTAAAAAGGTTTTGGACAGTTAGTTTAACCCTATCGCCAAAAACCTTAAACCTTACCATAGCCCCATAACGTAATATTAGGGTATTACCTTCAGGAAGCCCAAACACCCCAAATATTTTTTTTTCATTTTTAATTTTTTTTTGGTCTAACTGACTCAAAAAGGTTGGAAAAGAGTTCCTACAAAGGTTTTGGACAGTGATTTTAACCCTATCACCAAAAACCTTAAACCTTACCATAGCCCCATAATCTAATACCCGGGTATTACCTTCAGGAAGCCCGAACACCCCAAATAATTTTTTTTTATTTTTTTTATTTTTTATTGGTCTAACTGCCTCCAAAAGGTTGGAAAAGAGTTCCTACAAAGGTTTTGGACAGTGATTTTAACCCTAACGCCAAAAACCTTAAACCTTACCATAGTCCCATAACCTGATACCCGGGTATTACCTTCAGGAAGCCCGAACACCCCCAATATTTTTTTTTTCATTTTACATTTTTTTTTTTGGTGTACAAACTCCAAAAGGTCTGAAACATGTTCCTAAAAGGTTTTGGACAGTGATTTTAACCCTAATGCCAAAAACCTCAAACCTTACCCTAGCCCCAAAACCTAATAACCGGGTATTACCTTCAGGAAGCCCGAACACCCCAAATATTTTTTTTTCGTTTTTCTTTTTTTTTTGGTCTACCTAACTCCAAAAGGTTGGAAAAGAGTTCCTACAAAGGTTTTTGGACAGTAATTTTAACCCTAACGCCAAAAACCTTAAACCTTTCCTATTCCTATTACCTTCAGGAAGCCCGAACACCCCAAATATTTTTTTTTCATTTTTCTTGGAAAAGGGTTCCTACAAAGGTTTTTGGACAGTGATTTTAACCCTAACGCCAAAAACCTTAAACCTTTCCAATTTCCTATTACCTTCAGGAAGCCCGAACACCCCAAATATTTTTTTTTTCTTTTTCTTTTTTTTTTGGTCTACCTAACTCCAAAAGGTTGGAAAAGAGTTCCTACAAAGGTTTTGGACAGTTATTTTAACCCTAACTTCAAAAACCTTAAACCTTACTATAGCCCCATAACCTAATACCCGGGTATTACCTTCAGGAAGCCTGAACACCCCAAATATTTTTTTTTCATTTTACTTTTTTTTTTTGGTTTAACCAACTGCAAAAGATCTGAAACATGTTCCTAAAAAGGTTTTGGACAGTCATTTTAACCCTAACGCCAAAAACCTGAAACCTTACCCTAGCACCAAAACCTAATACCCGGGTATTACCTTCAGGAAGCCGGAAAACCCCAAATATTTTTTTTTCTTTTTTCTTTTTTTTTTGGTCTACCTAACTCCAAAAGGTTGGAAAAGAGTTCCTGCAAAGGTTTTTGGACAGTGATTTTAACCCTAACGCCAAAAACCTTAAACCTTTCCTAAGCCCCATAACCTAATACCCAGGTATTACCTTCAGGAAGCCCGAAAACCCCAAATATTTTTTTTTCATTTTTCTTTTTTTTTTGGTCTAACTAACTCCAAAAGGTTGGAAAAGAGTTCCTACAAAGGTTTTGGACAATAATTTTAACCCTAACGCCAAAAAACTGAACCCTTACCATAGCCCCATAACCTGGGTATTACCTTCAGGAAGCCCGAACACCCCAAATATTTTTTTTTCATTTTACATTTTTTTTTTGGTGTAACCAACTCCAAAAGGTCTGAAACATGTTCCTAAAAAGGTTTTGGAAAGTTAGTTTAACCCTATCGCCAAAAACCTTAAACCTTACCATAGCCCCATAACCTAATACCCGGGTATTACCTCCAGGAAGGCTGAAAACCCATAATATTTTTTTTTTCATTTTTCTTTTTTTTTTGGTCTAACTGACTCCAAAAGGTTGGAAAAGAGTTCCTACAAAGGTTTTGGGCAGTGATTTTAACCCTAATGCCAAAAACCTTAAACTTTTCCTAAGCCCCATAACCTAATACCCGGGTATTACCTTCAGGAAGCCTGAACACCCCAAATATTTTTTATTTCATTTTTCATTTTTTTTTTGGTCTAACTAACTCCGAACTGTTGGAAAAGAGTTCCTACAAAGGTTTCGGATAGTGATTTTAACCCTAATGCCAAAAACCCTAAAACTTTCCAAAGCCCCATAACCTAATACCTGGGTATTACCTTCAGGAAGCCCGAAAACCACAAATATTTTTTTTAATTTTTCTTTTTTTTTTGACTAACTACCTCCAAAAGGTTGGAAAAGAGTTCCTCCAAAGGTTTTGGACATTGATATTAACCCTAACGCCAAAAACCTAAAACCTAACCCTGGCCCGATAACCTTATACCTGGGTATTACCTTCAGGAAGCCCGAAAACCCAAAATATTTTCTTTTCATTTTTCATTCTTTTTTGGTCTAACTCCAAAAGGTTGGAAAAGAGTTCCTACAAAGGTTTTGGACAGGGATTTTAACCCTTACGCCAAAAACCTTAAACCTTACCCTAGCCCCAAAACCTAATACCCGGGGATGACCTTCAGGAATCCCGAACACCCCAAATATTTGTTTTTCATTAGGGCCCGAGCGTAGCTGCTAAGCAGCTGCGAGAGCCCTATTATTCCTGATGGATTCTTCTTTCTTCTTCTTCTTCTTATTATTTTTCTGCCCCTTTGAACTGGAAAATGGCCCACTTCCCACTGGTGAAAAGTCATGAAATTTGGCAGGACGACCGGGCCTGGTGAAAAATTCGATATTCTGAAGTCGCCCAAAAGATCAAATGCAAAATGGCTCCATAGCGCCCCCTAAGGTGAAAAATTCACATGATTGAGTGTCACGCCTGTACGCTTTGTCAAAATGACACAAAAATTGACACACACGTGTATCTCAATAAGATCTACAAAAAAGTCAGTGCGGGCGTATCTGTCAAATGTACGGTTAAAGGGCTATTTCGCATTTTTTGCCGATCCGCACACATTGGAATTTCGCTAACTCCTCCGAAGGCTTTCGTTCCACCGGCACCAAATTTGCTCAGGCCAATCTACACCCCATGGCCATTAAAAGTTGTACAAATCATGACGCTGCATCCCACGGTTTACGTTCTAGGGGGCGCCAAAGATAACCCAGAAATCCACATTCTTAAAAGTCGTATAACTTTTTATTTTTGTCCTCACTGGCCTCCAAGTTTTCTAGGATGATGCAATGTCCAGCCATCAACACATTTGTGAAGGAATTTTTACTCCCCAAAAGAGCGCCCCCCCATGGCAGGAGAAAAAAGTCCATTTTTTCTTGTCTCCTAAGGCGAAAATTCACACTATTGACTGTCACGCCTTTACGCTTTGTCATATTGACACAAAAATTGACACACACATGTATCTCAATAAGATCTACAAAAAAGTCAGTGCGGGCGTATCTGTCAAATGTACGGTGAAAGGGCTATTTCGCATTTTTTGCCGATCCGCACACATTGGAATTTCGCTAACTCCTCCGAAGGCTTTCGTTCCAAAGGCACCACATTTGCTGAGGCCAATCTACACCCCATGGCCATTAAAAGTTGTACAAATCATGACGCTGCACCCCACGGTTTACGTTCTAGGGGGCGCCAAAGATAACCCAAAAATCCACAGTCTTAAAAGTCTTATAACTTTTTATTTTTGTCCTCACTGGCCTCCAAGTTCTCTAGGATGATGCAATGTCCAGCCATCAACACATTTGTGAAGGAATTTTTACTCGCCAAAAGAGCGCCCCCCATGGCAGGAGAAAAAAGTCCATTTTTTCTTGTCTCCTAAGGCAAAAATACACATTGTTGACTGTCACGCCTTTACGCTTTGTCAAAATGACACAAAATTTGACACACACATGTATCTCAATAAGATCTACAAAAAAGTCAGTGCGGGCGTATCTGTCAAATGTACGGTTAAAGGGTTATTTCGCATTTTTTGCCGATCCGCACACATTGGAATTTCGCTAACTCCTCCTAAATCTTTTGTCCCATCGGCTTCAAATTTGCTCAGGCCAATCTACACCCCATGGCCATTCAAAGTTGTACAAATCATGACGCTGCACCCCACAGTTTACGTTCTAGGGGGCGCCAAAGAGGACCCAAATATCCACATTTTTAAAAGTCTTATAACTTTTTATTTTTGTCCTCACTGGCCTCCAAGTTTTCTAGGATGATGCAATGTCCAGCCATCAACACATTTGTGAAGGAATTTTTTCTCCCCAAAAGAGCTCCCCCCCATGGCAGGAGAAAAAGTCAAGTTTTTCCTGCCCATCGCTCAATGGCTCAAACGCATCGCTCTCTCTGCAAAACCGAGAGGAGGAGCAACTTGCCATTTGGATATATACTAGCTGTGTTTGTGCCCTCACTCATGGTCCAGACTTTTTTCAAATAGGACATGTAGTTTGTCTGCAGCGAGCGTTTTGGTAGAAACTGCGCCTCCCATTCATTATAATGGGAAATGACCACAGACAAGTGCGCACACCATCTTTGGACCTTGAGTGTGACGCGATCGGGAGGGGGAGGCGGTCGCGCTGGGGGCGGCGCGACGCGGCTCGGGCCCGACAGTGCCCCACCGGGGCCCTAGTCTTTAGGGCCCGAGCCAGCTGCAGAGCAGCCGGGCGTAGAGCCCTATTATTCCTGTAAAGGTTTTTCTTTCTTCTTTCTTTCTTTCTTTCTTTCTTTCTTTCTTCTTATTTTTCCTCCCCTTTGAAGGGGAAAATGGCCCACTTCCCACTGGCGAAAACTCATGAAATTTGGCAGGACGAATGGGCCTGGTGAAAAATTCGATATTCTGAAGTCGCCCAAACAATAAAATGCAAAATGGCTCCAAAGCGCCCCCTAAGGTGAAAATTCACACTATTGACTGTCACGCCTTTACGCTTTGTCATATTGACACAAAAATTGACACACACATGTATCTCAATAAGATCTACAAAAAAGTTAGTGCGGGCGTATCTGTCAAATGTACGGTTAGAGGGTTATTTCGCATTTTTTGCCGATCCGCACACATTGGAATTTCGCTAACTCCTCCGAAGGCTTTCGTTCCACCGGCACCACATTTGCTCAGGCCAATCTACACCCCATGGCCATTAAAAGTTGTACAAATCATGACGCTGCACCCCACGGTTTACGTTCTAGGGGGCGCCAAAGATAACCCAAAAATCCACAGTCTTAAAAGTCTTATAACTTTTTATTTTTGTCCTCACTGGCCTCCAAGTTCTCTAGGATGATGCAATGTCCAGCCATCAACACATTTGTGAAGGAATTTTTACTCGCCAAAAGAGCGCCCCCCCATGGTAGGAGAAAAAAGTCAATTTTTTCTTGTCTCCTACTGGCGAAAATTCACACTATTGACTGTCACGCCTTTACGCTTTGTCATATTGACACCAAAATTGACACACACATGTATCTCAATAAGATCTACAAAAAAGTCAATGCGCGCGTATCTGTCAAATGTACGGTTAAAGGGCTATTTCGCATTTTTTGCCGATCCGCACACATTGGAATTTCGCTAACTCCTCCGAAGGCTTTCGTTCCAAAGGCACCACATTTGCTCAGGTCAATCTACACCCCATGGCCATTAAAAGTTGTACAAATCATGACGCTGCACCCCACGTTTTACGTTCTAGGGGGCGCCAAAGATAACCCAAAAATCCACAGTCTTAAAAGTCTTATAACTTTTTATTTTTGTCCTCACTGGCCTCCAAGTTCTCTAGGATGATGCAATGTCCAGCCATCAACACATTTGTGAAGGAATTTTTACTCGCCAAAAGAGCGCCCCCCCATGGCAGGAGAAAAAAGTCCATTTTTTCTTGTCTCCTAAGGCGAAAATACACATTGTTGACTGTCACGCCTTTACGCTTTGTCAAAATGACACAAAATTTGACACACACATGTATCTCAATAAGATCTACGAAAAAGTCAATGAGAGCGTATCTGTTCAATGTACGGTTAAAGGGCTATTTCGCATTTTTTGCCGATTCGCACACATTGGAATGTGGCTAACTCCTCCTAAATCTTTTGTCCCATCGGCTTCAAATTTGCTCAGGTCAATCTACACCCCATGGCCATTCAAAGTAGTACAAATCATGACGCTGCACCCCACAGTTTACGTTCTAGGGGGCGCCAAAGAGGACCCAAATATCCACATTTTTAAAAGTCTTATAACTTTTTATTTTTGTCCTCACTGGCCTCCAAGTTTTCTAGGATGATGCAATGTCCAGCCATCAACACATTTGTGAAGGAATTTTTTCTCCCCAAAAGAGCGCCCCCCCATGGCAGGAGAAAAAGTCAAGTTTTTCCTGCCCATCGCTTAATGGCTCAAACGCATTGCTCTCCCGCTAAAACCAAAAGGAGGAGCAACTTGCCATTTGGATATGTCCTAGCTGTGTTTGTGCCCTCACTCATGGTCCAGAGTTTTTTCAAATAGGACATGTAGTTTGTCTGCAGCGAGCGTTTTGGTAGAAACTGTGCCTCCCATTCATTATAATGGGAAATGACCAAAGACAGGTGCGCACACCATCTTTGGACCTTGACTTTGACGTCACAGTTTGAGATACAAATGTTATTTGACCTCTGACCTTTGGTGGACACCCTAACCTTTCAACCCGCGAAAACGGCGTTTCAATAGCTCTTACGGCTTTCCTACAAATACACTTTGTTCAGCTACTCCTACTGTCCTTTAAGCTCTGCTTCTCAGATCATCAAAGAGTGTGCACGTGTGTAATAAGCGCATATTGAATGTTAATTATGTTAAATATGTTAATTATTAGAAGAAAAAACAACAACAGTCCTTTTGGACAAAATTTCTTTTTTATTACAGAATTAGAATAATGGAAGCATAGTCCAAGGAAACCATTCAAGTGATGTCATACCTCATAATTTATTGAGATGTTGGCTAGTCTGGGCATTTCTTCATTCATCAGGTTTCCTGCATGCATACTAACAGAGCACATCAGTAGCAGTGAGTGATAAGTATGAGTGTGTCATTGTGTAAGAAAGAAAGTGGTTTACTTGCACATCCATAGAAAATAGGTGGTTGAGCACAGCACGCAAACAAAGCTTTGCCACAACGGTTGAACTTCCCAAGTAGCTGATACCAAGGTCACACAATCATGGTGAGCAAAGGTCAAACCAGGCCAGGCACTCACGAGGCTGGCTGTGGCAAGTGTAAGTGAAAGCAACACGCAATGGCAGGAAGAACAGCAAACACCGATGAAGGAAAAGGGTCTTTGCAGTGATGGGCGTCACCAGAGAGGGCGATGGCCAGAGGGCACGAATGGGACGGGGAGGCGGTCGCGCTGGGGGCGGCGCGACGCGGCTCGGGCCCGCCAGTGCCCCAACGGGGCCCTAGTCTTCTTATTATTTTTCTGCCCCTTTGAACTGGAAAATGGCCCACTTCCCACTGGTGAAAAGTCATGAAATTTGGCAGGACGACCGGGCCTGGTGAAAAATTCGATATTCTGAAGTCGCCCAAAAGATCAAATGCAAAATGGCTCCATAGCGCCCCCTAAGGTGAAAAATTCACATGATTGAGTGTCACGCCTGTACGCTTTGTCAAAATGACACAAAAATTGACACACACGTGTATCTCAATAAGATCTACAAAAAAGTCAGTGCGGGCGTATCTGTCAAATGTACGGTTAAAGGGCTATTTCGCATTTTTTGCCGATCCGCACACATTGGAATTTCGCTAACTCCTCCGAAGGCTTTCGTTCCACCGGCACCAAATTTGCTCAGGCCAATCTACACCCCATGGCCATTAAAAGTTGTACAAATCATGACGCTGCATCCCACGGTTTACGTTCTAGGGGGCGCCAAAGATAACCCAGAAATCCACATTCTTAAAAGTCGTATAACTTTTTATTTTTGTCCTCACTGGCCTCCAAGTTTTCTAGGATGATGCAATGTCCAGCCATCAACACATTTGTGAAGGAATTTTTACTCCCCAAAAGAGCGCCCCCCCATGGCAGGAGAAAAAAGTCCATTTTTTCTTGTCTCCTAAGGCGAAAATTCACACTATTGACTGTCACGCCTTTACGCTTTGTCATATTGACACAAAAATTGACACACACATGTATCTCAATAAGATCTACAAAAAAGTCAGTGCGGGCGTATCTGTCAAATGTACGGTGAAAGGGCTATTTCGCATTTTTTGCCGATCCGCACACATTGGAATTTCGCTAACTCCTCCGAAGGCTTTCGTTCCAAAGGCACCACATTTGCTGAGGCCAATCTACACCCCATGGCCATTAAAAGTTGTACAAATCATGACGCTGCACCCCACGGTTTACGTTCTAGGGGGCGCCAAAGATAACCCAAAAATCCACAGTCTTAAAAGTCTTATAACTTTTTATTTTTGTCCTCACTGGCCTCCAAGTTCTCTAGGATGATGCAATGTCCAGCCATCAACACATTTGTGAAGGAATTTTTACTCGCCAAAAGAGCCCCCCCCATGGCAGGAGAAAAAAGTCCATTTTTTCTTGTCTCCTAAGGCAAAAATACACATTGTTGACTGTCACGCCTTTAACGCTTTGTCAAAATGACACAAAATTTGACACACACATGTATCTCAATAAGATCTACAAAAAAGTCAGTGCGGGCGTATCTGTCAAATGTACGGTTAAAGGGTTATTTCGCATTTTTTGCCGATCCGCACACATTGGAATTTCGCTAACTCCTCCTAAATCTTTTGTCCCATCGGCTTCAAATTTGCTCAGGCCAATCTACACCCCATGGCCATTCAAAGTTGTACAAATCATGACGCTGCACCCCACAGTTTACGTTCTAGGGGGCGCCAAAGAGGACCCAAATATCCACATTTTTAAAAGTCTTATAACTTTTTATTTTTGTCCTCACTGGCCTCCAAGTTTTCTAGGATGATGCAATGTCCAGCCATCAACACATTTGTGAAGGAATTTTTTCTCCCCAAAAGAGCTCCCCCCCATGGCAGGAGAAAAAGTCAAGTTTTTCCTGCCCATCGCTCAATGGCTCAAACGCATCGCTCTCTCTGCAAAACCGAGAGGAGGAGCAACTTGCCATTTGGATATATACTAGCTGTGTTTGTGCCCTCACTCATGGTCCAGACTTTTTTCAAATAGGACATGTAGTTTGTCTGCAGCGAGCGTTTTGGTAGAAACTGCGCCTCCCATTCATTATAATGGGAAATGACCACAGACAAGTGCGCACACCATCTTTGGACCTTGAGTGTGACGCGATCGGGAGGGGGAGGCGGTCGCGCTGGGGGTGGCGCGACGCGGCTCGGGCCCGACAGTGCCCCACCGGGGCCCTAGTTTTTCATTTTTTTTGGTCTTACTAACTCCAAAAGGTTGGAAAAGAGTTCCTACAAAGGTTTTGGACAGTGGTTTTAACCCTAACGCCAAAAACCTTAAACCTTACCATAGTCCCATAACCTAATAGGTCCTTCAGGAAGCCCGAACACCCCAAATATATTTTTTTCATTTTACATTTTTTTTTGGTTTAACCAACCGCAAAAGGTCTGAAACATGTTCCTAAAAAGGTTTTGGACAGTGATTTTAACCCTAATCCAAAAACCTTAACCCTTACCATAGCCCCATAACCTAATACCGGGGTATTACCTTCAGGATGCCCGAACACCCACAATATATTTTTTATTTTTCATGTTTTTTTGGTCTAACTAACTCCAAAAGCTTGGAAAAGAGTTCCTACAAAGGTTTTGGACAGTGATTTTAACCCTAACGCCAAAAACCTTAAACCTTTCCAAAGCCAAAGAAACTGATTCCCGGGTATTGCCTTCAGGAAGCCCGAACACCCCAAATATTTTTTTTTCATTTTTCATTTTTTTTTGGTCTCACTAACTCCAAAAGGTTGGAAAAGAGTTCCTACAAAGGTTTTGGACAATAATTTTAACCCTAACGCCAAAAAACTGAACCCTTACCATAGCCCCATAATCTAATACCCGGGTATTACCTTCAGGAAGCCCGAACACCCCAAATATTTTTTTTTCATTTTACATTTTTTTTTGGTGTAACCAACTCCAAAAGGTTGGAAAAGAGTTCCTACAAAGGTTTTGGACAGTAATTTTAACCCTAACGCCAAAAACCTTAAACCTTACCATAGCCCCATAACCTGATACCCGGGTATTACCTTCGGGAAGCCCGAACACCCCAAATATTTTTTTTTCATTTTACATTTTTATTTTGGTGTACAAACTCCAAAAGGTCTGAAACATGTTCCTAAAAATGTTTTGGACAGTGATTTTAACCCTAATGCCAAAAACCTTAAAACTTACCATAGCCCCATAACCTAATACCCGGGTATTACCTTCAGGAAGCCCGAACACCCCAAATATTTTTTTTTCATTTTACATTTTTTTTAGTGTAACCAGCTCCAAAAGCTTGGAAAAGAGTTCCTACAAAGGTTTTGGACAGTGATTTTAACCTTAACGCCAAAAAACTGAACCCTTACCATAGCCCCATAATCTAATACCCGGGTATTACCTTCAGGAAGCCCGAACACCCCGTATATTTTTTATTTCATTTTTCTTTTTTTGTTTGGTCTAGTTAACTCCATAAGGTTGGAACATGTTCCTAAAAAGGTTTTGGACATTGATTTTAAACCTAACGCCAAAAACCTTAAACCTTTCCAAAGCTCCATAACATAATACCCATGTATTACCTTCAGGAAGCCCGAACACCCCAAATATTATTTTTTCATTTTACTTTTTTTTTTGGTGTACAAACTCCAAAAGGTCTGAAACATGTTCCTAAAAAGGTTTTGGACAGTGATTTTAACCCTAATGCCAAAAACCTCAAACCTTACCCTAGCCCCAAAACCTAATACCCGGGTATTACCTTCAGGAAGCCCAAAAACCCCAAATAATATTTTTTTCTTTTTGGTCTACCTAATTCCAAAAGGTTGGAAAAGAGTTCCTAAAAAGGTTTTTGGACAGTGATTTTAACCCTAGCGCCAAAAACCGTAAACCTTACCGTAGCCCCATAACCTAATACGGGTATTACCTTCAGGAAGCCGAAACACCCCAAATAAATATTTTTTATTTTTTATCTTTTTTTGTTTCTGACTAACTCCAAAAGGTTGGAAAAGAGTTCCTACAAAGGTTATGGAAAGTGATTTTAACCCTAACGCAAAAAAACTTAAACCTTTCCAAAGCCCCATAACCTAATACTACCTTCAGGAAGCCCGAACACCCCAAATATTTTTTTTTTCATTTTTCATTTTTTTTGGTCTACCTAACTCCAAAAGGTTGGAAAAGAGTTCCTACAAAGGTTTTGGACAGAGATTTTAACCCTTACGCCAAAAACCTTAAACCTTTCCCTAGCCCCAAAACCTAATACCCATGTATTACCTTCAGGAAGCCCGAACACCCCAAATATTTTTTTTCATTTTACATTTTTTTTTTTGGTTTAACCAACTGCAAAAAGTCTGAAACATGTTCCTAAAAAGGTTTAGGACAGTGATTTTAACCCTAACGCCAAAAACCTTAAATATTTCCTAAGCCCCATAACCTAATACCCGGGTATTACCTTCAGGAAGCCCGAACACTCCAAATAATTTTTTTTTCATTTTACTTTTTTTTTTGGTGTACAAACTCCACAAGGTCTGAAACAAGTTCCTAAAAAGGTTTTGGACAGTGATTTTAACCCTAATGCCAAAAACCTCAAACCTTACGCTAGCCCCAAAACCTAATACCCGGGTATTACCTTCAGGAAGCCCGAAAACCCCAAATATTTTCTTTTCATTTTTCATTCTTTTTTGGTCTAACTCCAAAAGGTTGGAAAAGAGTTCCTACAAAGGTTTTTGGACAGTGATTTTAACCCTAACGCCAAAAACCTTAAACCTTTCCTAAGCCCCATAACCTAATACCCAGGTATTACCTTCAGGAAGCCCGAAAACCCCAAATACTTTTTTTTTCATTTTTCTTTTTTTTTTGGTCTAACTAACTCCAAAAGGTTGGAAACGAGTTCCTACAAAGGTTTTGGACAATAATTTTCACCCTAACGACAAAAAACTGAACCCTTACCATAGCCCCATAACCTAATACCTTCAGGAAGCCCGAACACCCCAAATATTTTTTTTTCATTTTACATTTTTTTTTGGTGTAACCAACTCCAAAAGGTCTGAAACATGTTCCTAAAAAGGTTTTGGACAGTTAGTTTAACCCTATCGCCAAAAACCTTAAACCTTACCATAGCCCCTTAACCTAATATTAGGGTATTACCTCCAGGAAGCCTGAAAACCCCAAATAATTTTTTTTTCATTTTTCTTTTTTTTTTGGTCTAACTGACTCCAAAAGTTTGGAAAAGAGTTCCTACAAAGGTTTTGGACAGTGATTTTAACCCTAACGCCAAAAACCTTAAACCTTTCCTAAGCCCCATAACCTAATACCCGGGTATTACCTTCAGGAAGCCTGAACACCCCAAATATTTTTTATTTCATTTTTCATTTTTTTTGGTCTAACTAACTCCGAAATGTTGGAAAAGAGTTCCTACAAAGGTTTTGGACATTGATTTTAACCCTTACGCCAAAAACCTTAAACCTTTCCCTAGCCCCAAAACCTAATACTCATGTATTACCTTCAGGAAGCCCGAACACCCCAAATATTTTTTTTCATTTTACATTTTTTTTTTGGTTTAACCAACTGCAAAAGGTCTGAAACATGTTCCTAAAAAGGTTTAGGACAGTGATTTTAACCCTAACGCCAAAAACCTTAAATATTTCCTAAGCCCCATAACCGAATACCCGGGTATTACCTTCAGGAAGCCCGAACACCCCAAATATTTTTTTTTCATTTTTCATTTATTTTTGGTCTAATGAACTCCATAAGGTTGGAAAAGAGTTCCTACAAAGGTTTTGGACAGTTATTTTCACCCTTACGTCAAAAACCTTAAACCTTACCATAGCCCCATAACCTAATACCCGGGTATTACCTTCAGGAAGCCCGAACACTCCAAATAATTTTTTTTTCATTTTACTTTTTTTTTTGGTGTACAAACTCCACAAGGTCTGAAACAAGTTCCTAAAAAGGTTTTGGACAGTGATTTTAACCCTAATGCCAAAAACCTCAAACCTTACGCTAGCCCCAAAACCTAATACCCGGGTATTACCTTCAGGAAGCCCGAAAACCCCAAATATTTTCTTTTCATTTTTCATTCTTTTTTGGTCTAACTCCAAAAGGTTGGAAAAGAGTTCCTACAAAGGTTTTGGACAGTGATTTTAACCCTAACGCCAAAAACCTTAAACCTTTCCTAAGCCCCATAACCTAATACCCAGGTATTACCTTCAGGAAGCCCGAAAACCCCAAATACTTTTTTTTTCATTTTTCTTTTTTTTTTGGTCAAACTAACTCCAAAAGGTTGGAAACGAGTTCCTACAAAGGTTTTGGACAATAATTTTCACCCTAACGACAAAAAACTGAACCCTTACCATAGCCCCATAACCTAATCCCTTCAGGAAGCCCGAACACCCCAAATATTTTTTTTTCATTTTACATTTTTTTTTGGTGTAACCAACTCCAAAAGGTCTGAAACATGTTCCTAAAAAGGTTTTGGACAGTTAGTATAACCCTATCGCCAAAAACCTTAAACCTTACCATAGCCCCTTAACCTAATATTAGGGTATTACCTCCAGGAAGCCTGAAAACCCCAAATAATTTTTTTTTCATTTTTCTTTTTTTTTGGTCTAACTGACTCCAAAAGTTTGGAAAAGAGTTCCTACAAAGGTTTTGGACAGTGATTTTAACCCTAACGCCAAAAACCTTAAACCTTTCCTAAGCCCCATAACCTAATACCCGGGTATTACCTTCAGGAAGCCTGAACACCCCAAATATTTTTTATTTCATTTTTCATTTTTTTTGGTCTAACTAACTCCGAAATGTTGGAAAAGAGTTCCTACAAAGGTTTTGGACATTGATTTTAACCCTAACGCCAAAAACCTAAAACCTTACCCTAGCCCCATAACCTAATACCTGGGTATTACCTTCAGGAAGCCCGAACACCTCAAATATATTTTTTTTCATTTTTCATTTTTTTTTGGTCTAACTAACTCCAAAAGCTTGGAAAAGAGTTCCTACAAAGGTTTTGGACAGTGATTTTAACCCTAACGCCAAAAACCTTAAACCTTTCCAAAGCCCCAGAAACTGATTCCCGGGTATTGCCTTCAGGAAGCCCGAAAACCCCAAATACTTTTTTTTTCATTTTTCTTTTTTTTTTTTGGTCTAACTAACTCCAAAAGGTTGGAAAAGAGTTCCTACAAAGGTTTTGGACAATAATTTTAACCCTAATGCCAAAAAACTGAACCCTTACCATAGCCCCATAACCTAATACCCGGGTATTACCTTCAGGAAGCCCGAACACCCCAAATATTTTTTTTTCATTTTACATTTTTTTTTTGTGTAACCAACTCCAAAAGGTCTGAAACATGTTCCTAAAAAGGTTTTGGACAGGGATTTTAACCCTTACGCCAAAAACCTTAAACCTTACCCTAGCCCCAAAACCTAATACCCGGGGATGACCTTCAGGAAGCCCAAACACCCCAAATATTTTTATTTCATTTTTCATTTTTTTTGGTCTAACTAACTCCAAAAGGTATGAAAAGAGTTCCTACAAAGGTTTTGGACAGTGGTTTTAACCCTAACGCCAAAAACCTTAAACCTTACCATAGTCCCATAACCTAATACCTGGGTATTACCTTCAGGAAGCCCGAACACCCCAAATATTTTTTTTTTCATTTTTCATGTTTTTTTTTGGTCTAACTAACTCCAAAAGCTTGGAAAAGAGTTCCTACAAAGGTTTTGGACAGTGATTTTAACCCTAACGCCAAAAACCTTAAACCTTTCCAAAGCCCCAGAAACTGATTCCCGGGTATTGCCTTCAGGAAGCCCGAAAACCCCAAATATTTTTTTTTCATTTTTCTTTTTTCTTTTGTTCTAACTAACTCCAAAAGGTTGGAAAAGAGTTCCTACAAAGGTTTTGGACAATAATTTTAACCCTAATGCCAAAAAACTGAACCCTTACCATAGCCCCATAACCTAATACCCGGGTATTACCTTCAGGAAGCCCGAACACCCCAAATATTTTTTTTTCATTCTACATTTTTTTTTGGTGTAACCAACTCCAAAAGGTCTGAAACATGTTCCTAAAAAGGTTTTGGAAAGTTAGTTTAACCCTATCGCCAAAAACCTTAAACCTTACCATAGCCCCATAACCTAATACCCGGGTATTACCTCCAGGAAGCCTGAAAACCCCAAATATATTTTTTTTTCAATTTTCTTTTTTTTTTGGTCTAATTGACTCCAAAAGGTTGGAAAAGAGTTCCTACAAAGGTTTTGGACAGTGATTTTAACCCTAACGCCAAAAACCTTAAACCTTTTCCTAAGCCCCATAACCTAATACCCGGGTATTACCTTCAGGAAGCCTGAACACCCCAAATATTTTTTATTTCATTTTTCATTTTTTTTTTGGTCTAACTAACTCCGAACTGTTGGAAAAGAGTTCCTACAAAGGTTTCGTATAGTGATTTTAACCCTAATGCCAAAAACCCTAAAACTTTCCAAAGCCCCATAACCTAATACCTGGGTATTGCCTTCAGGAAGCCCGAAAACCCAAAATATTTTCTTTTCATTTTTCATTCCTTTTTGGTCTAACTCCAAAAGGTTGGAAAAGAGTTCCTACAAAGGTTTTGGACAGGGATTTTAACCCTTACGCCAAAAATTTTAAACCTTACCCTAACCCCAAAACCTAATACCCGGGGATGACCTTCAGGAAGCCCGAACACCCCAAATATTTTTATTTCATTTTTCATTTTTTTTGGTCTAACTAACTCCAAAAGGTATGAAAAGAGTTCCTACAAAGGTTTTGGACAGTGGTTTTAACCCTAACGCCAAAAACCTTAAACCTTACCATAGTCCCATAACCTAATAGGTCCTTCAGGAAGCCCGAACACCCCAAATATATTTTTTTCATTTTACATTTTTTTTTGGTTTAACCAACTCCAAAAGGTCTGAAACATGTTCCTAAAAAGGTTTTGGACAGTGATTTTAACCCTAATCCAAAAACCTTAACCCTTACCATAGCCCCATAACCTAATACCAGGGTATTACCTTCAGGAAGCCCGAACACCCCAAATATTTTTTTTTCATTTTAAATTTTTTTCTTGGTGTAACTGACTCCAAAAGGTTGGAAAAGAGTTCCTACAAAGGCTTTGGACAGTGATTTTAACCCTCACACCAAAAACCTTAAACCTTACCTTAGCCCCAAAACCTAATACCCGGGTATTACCTTCAGGATGCCCGAACACCCCAAATATATATTTTTTTATTTTTCATGTTTTTTTGGTCTAACTAACTCCAAAAGCTTGGAAAAGAGTTCCTCCAAAGGTTTTGGACATTGATTTTAACCCTAACGCCAAAAACCTCAAACCTTACCCTAGCCCAAAAACCTGATACCCGGGTATTACCTTCAGGAAGCCCGAACACCCCAAATATTTTTTTTTCATTTTACATTTTTTTTTTGGTGTACAAACTCCAAAAGGTCTGAAAGGTGTTCCTAAAAAGGTTTTGGACAGTGATTTTAACCCTAATGCCAAAAACCTCAAACCTTACCCTAGCACCAAAACCTAATACCCGGGTATTACCTTCAGGAAGCCCGAACACCCCAAATATCTTTTTTTTTCTTTTTTCTTTTTTCTTTGGTCTACCTAACTCCAAAAGTGCTACGGCCGCCGCCTTAGAGTGGCGAGTCTTGGGTCTTCCTCTCTCTCTCTCTCTCTGTGTGTGTGTGTGCGGGTGTGAGAGTGCCTGTGTGTGCATGCTGCCTGCAGTTCACAGGTTGCCGTGGCTGCGGATCAATTAAGTGCCTGATCACCTCCACCTGGAAACTGCAAACACTGACTGGCTGAGGGCTTCTGCCAATTGAGAGGAGCCACTTGGGGGGAGTGGATAAAACTCCAACGGACCTGCAGATCAGGGAGCACGCTGTAACCAGTGGAGCTCCCATGCCTCTTCCTCAGACTGATTGTCTTAGTAATTGTGAATAAGGACTTTTTCATAGCTTGTGAGGCATTTTGGTTTGCACATGCCTACCTGCTTTCTTTTGTATCCAGCATTAGGGCTGAGAGTTGTGTTTTAGTTTGTTTCTTGCCGATTGTGAGCAGATCTGTTTATTTTACTGGTAACTAACTCTAGGTTAGAGTCTCCCTGTGTTTTTGGCAACCTGTTAAGTTTCCTTTAAGGCCTTTGTTGCCTCTCTTTTTGTTGTTACTGCCAATTTTACTTTTGTTAATAAATAACTTGATTTGATCATTTAACATCTGGTCGGTTTTATGTTGCTTCCCTTCTCCCTTAAACGAGCTGGTCGTAACATAAATGGGGGCTCGTCCGGGATCCTAATCCGTTAAAGGAGACCCGGAAATCCGAAAAGTTATTGTTAATAAAGGTAAGATTATTGTGTGTGTGCTTAGGTAGGTAAAATGGCATCTTTCAATCTTGACAGCTTCTTGTTAAATCCGACACTTGACCAAATTAATAAGTGCAGAAAGGATAATTTGGTCGAGATAGCTGTGCACTTCAATGTCCTGTTTGCCAAATCAATCCTGAAAAAAGAATTAAAATCTCTAGTCATAGGTAAGTTGGTGGAATTAGGTGTAATTGTTTTGCCGGTGCTCCCTGAGTCACCTGTGTGCGCACCTGGCTCTGAGACTGCGGCTGATTACACTGCACAAAGGGAGTTCAGTAAAGTGTCTGCTCAGCCCAAAACTCCCTTTACCTTGCCTCGCTATGTTCCTCCTTTCTCAGGCAGCACTGATTCTCTGGGTGAGGCCAGACTGAAAGTCAGGCTGGCACGAATCCAGATGGAGGCTCAGGAGAGAGCCGAGAACCGGCAAGCAAAGCTGAGGCTTGAGATCCGTAAAATGGAGATCGAGGCTGATAAAGCAGTCCGACTACGTCAGCTGGAGCTAGAAGCTCAGGTGAAAGCAACCCCGGCACTGGATGCATCTGCAGATGCAATAATGTCACCTCCTTCCACCAGCTCTACCCGAGAGTCCTTTGACATTGGTAAGCATATTTCTCTTGTTCCACCATTCAGAGACTCTGAAGTTGACAGTTATTTTCCGGCATTTGAGCGCATTGCGACTGCACTTCAGTGGCCTTATGAAGAGTGGCCACTACTTCTCCAATGTAAGATCCATGGTAAAGCACAAGAAGCTGTAGCTGCTCTACCTTTAGCGGAGAGCCTGAACTATGAAAAGGTAAAGATGTCTATTTTACGTGCCTATGAATTAGTCCCTGAAGCTTACAGGCAAAAATTTCGGAACCACACAAGGGGCCCTGAACAGACGTATGTGGAGTTCGCAAGGGAAAAGGGAACTCTTTTTGATAAATGGTGTAACGCTAGTAAAACTGCTGATTTCAGTTCACTCCGTGAACTAATTCTTCTGGAAGAATTTAAGAAATGTCTACCAGAGCGCATTGTTGTGTACCTAAATGAACAGAAAGTTTCATCTCTCTCTGCAGCCTCTGTACTGGCTGATGAATTTGTGCTAACCCACAAACCTGTGTTTTTGTCTACTTATGAAAAGCCTCGTGCTCCGGCACCACAGAGAGGACAAGCCAGAGTGTTCCACAGAAGGGATGAAAGAAGCTGTAACTATTGTCATAAATCTGGACACCTCATTGCAAACTGTCCCTCCTTAAACAGGAAAAAACAGAATGGCAACGGATCGCCCCCTAAAGGCGTTGGGCTCATTAAATCTGAGAAACGTGTAGTATCTAATGCTGTTTCTTCTGTTTGCCCAGATCCATGTTTTGAGCCGTTCATATTCGACGGGTATGTATCTCTGACAGGTAAGACTGCTGATCAGTGCCCAGTACGCATTTTGAGGGACACCGGTGGCTCTCAATCCGTTATACTGGCTAGTGCATTGCCATTTTCTGAAAAGTCTTTTTGTGGTTATACTGTTGCCTTGCAAGGTATTGAGATGGGTTATGTCCCACAACCGGTGCATACAGTCCACATTAAGTCCCGGTTGATAAGTGGTGTTTTTCCTGTGGCTGTTTGTCCCGCTCTGCCTATAAAAGGAGTAGTTCTACTTATGTGCAACGACATCGCTGGTGGCCAGGTAACCCCTGCACTAGAGGTGTCTGACTCTCCGCAGAGCCCTGATATAGAAAATGAAACAGAAACTGCTCAGAAACCGTTTCCATCTTGTGCTGTAACTCGTGCGCAATCTCGTAAACTGGATGAATTCTCACTGTCGGATACTGTGCTAATGTCTGCTTTTTCAGATGTGGAAGTTGTGAAGGAGAAAGCTCCCACATCTCTGCGGTCAGAAAGTGCCGAGCCCGTGCGTTCTGCGAATCTGAGTTCGGCGCCGTCGGACAGTCCGACGCTGCCGGTGGGCAGTGAACGTCTCGCCGCTGCGCAGAGGGCTGACCCGACTCTGGCACGTTGCTTCAAAAGTGTGGTGAGTGCCGACAAAGCAAGTGGTGAAACAGTATCTTACCTAATGAATAAAGACATCCTGGTGCGTAAATGGACTCCTGCAGTGTCTGATTGCGAATATAGTGCTTTACAAGTTGTAGTGCCTTTTGTATACCGGCAGCATGTATTGTCAGTTGCCCACGAGAGCAAATGGTCAGGTCATTTGGGGGTGAATAAGACCTACAACCTCATCCTCAAGCATTTCTTCTGGCCTGGGTTAAAATCTGATGTAGCCAAATTCTGTCGCTCTTGTCATGTGTGTCAACTAGCGGGTAAACCAAACCAAACCATCCCACCTGCTCCACTCCATCCTTTTCCTACCATAGGTGAGCCCTTTGAGCGTGTAATCTTAGACTGTGTAGGCCCATTGCCCCGCTCTAAAACAGGTAATCAGTACCTACTCACCATTATGTGTGCTGCCACCCGCTATCCGGAAGCCGTCCCGCTGCGTAAAATTACGTCCAGCTCTGTTGTCAAAGCCCTGACAAAGTTTTTCTCCACGTTTGGCCTCCCTCGTGTTATCCAGACCGATCAAGGTACAAACTTCCAGTCTCGGTTGTTCAGACAAGTCCTTAAAACGCTCAGTGTCCAACACTCCGTGTCCAGCGCGTATCATCCTGAATCCCAGGGAGCGTTAGAACGTTGGCATCAGACATTAAAATCCATGCTGCGTAAATACTCCCTCGAGACAGGTAAAAGTTGGGATGAAGGGGTTCCTTTCGTGTTGTTCGCCGCTCGTGACGCTGTCCAGGAATCCTTAGGTTTGAGCCCCGCAGAGCTCGTATTTGGCCACACACTCCGCGGTCCGCTTAAATCTCTGCAAGAAAAATTCCTGTCCTCTGAAGTCTCACGTGAAGAGAACGTACTTGATTTTGTGAGTAAATTCCGCGAGCGTTTACACCGTGCAAACTCGCTCGCTAAAGAGTGTCTTTTGTCCTCCCAGGCTGTGATGAAACGTCGTTATGACCGATCTGCCGTCCCCCGCCGATTTGATGTTGGTGACAAAGTGCTGGCCTTTCTGCCGATCCCTGGTTCTTCTCTCTCTGCTAAATTTACCGGTCCCTATGAGGTCCGTGAATGCCTCAGTGACCTCAACTATGTTATTGCTACCCCGGAGAGAAGGCGTAAAAGTCGTGTTTGTCACATAAACATGCTCAAACCTTACTTCACACGTGAACCGAACCCAGCTGTCACTCCACCAGTGGTTCCCCCAAAAGCTAATACTATCGCTGTCAATGCGCTGATTGTCACTGAGTCTCCTACCATTGCTGATGAGGATGATTTACAGACGTGTACCTCATCGCATCAAACAGCGCGACTGCCGAATTCGGAGTCACTGAAAACATTATCGTCCCAGCTAAGTCATTTGACCCGCGCGCAACAAAGTGACCTAATTGCTTTGATCAATAATTTTAAGTGTCTTTTCGGCGACGTTCCAACTCGCACTACTGTTCTGCAACATGACATAGATGTCAACGGAGCAAAGCCCATCCGACAGCATCCGTACAGACTCAACCCCGTGAAGCGCCAGCTCATGAAAAAAGAAACAGATTATTTGTTAAAACACGGTTTAGCTGTGCCAAGCTCCAGCGCTTGGAGCTCTCCATGTTTGTTTGAGAAAAAATCAGACGGTACCCCTCGTTTTATCACAGATCTGTGAAAGGTAAATTCAGTAACTGTCAAAGACTCGTTCCTCTTCCTAGAATGGAAGATTGTGTCGACACGCTTGGCAGCGCTAAGTACGTCAGCAAGCTGGACCTATTGAAAGGATACTGGCAAGTCCCGTTAACGGAGCGCGCATCTGAGATCTCCGCGTTTGTGACTCCTGACTGTTTCTTGCAGTACACCGTCATGGCGTTTGGCATGTGTAACGCCCCGGCCACCTTCCAGCGGCTCGTTAATACCGTCTTGGCCGGGCTGCCAAACTGTAACGCGTACTTGGATGACTTAATTGTTTACACAGTGACGTGGCAGGAGCACCTCCGCATCCTCGAACAGGTGTTCACTCGTCTTGCGCACGCGACCCTAACGCTAAATCTCGCCAAGTGTGATTTCGGTAAGGCCACCGTCACCTATTTAGGACGACAGGTTGGGCAGGGTCAAGTTAAGCCTCTCGACGCCAAGGTAACTGCCATAGCAGAGTTTCCGGTCCCAACCACCCGCAAGGCGCTCCGTCGTTTTCTGGGCATGGCGGGCTACTACCGTAGCTTCTGCCGCAACTTCTCCTCCGTTGTTCAGCCGTTGACTTCTCTAACTAGTCCCAAAGTCGACTTTGATTGGTCCCCTGCCTGTCAGCATGCGTTTGACAGCGCAAAGTCCCTCCTTAGCCACGCCCCTGTCCTTGCAGCTCCTGACTTCTCCCAGCCGTTCAAACTTGAGGTAGATGCCTCTGCAGTAGGTGTCGGGGCTGTCCTGTTGCAGGAGGATAGTGATGAAGTTGACCACCCAGTAGGATATTTTTCCCGCAAATTTAACAAGCATCAGGTGAACTACTCAATCATAGAAAAAGAAACCCTTGCTTTGTTATGGTCACTTCAACACTTTGAAGTATACGTAGGTTCCAGTCCTCTGCCAGTGGTGGTCTTCACTGACCACAACCCACTCGTCTTTCTGCATCGTATGTATAACCACAACCAAAGGCTTATGCGGTGGGCACTGGTCATGCAGGATTACAATGTGGAGATCCAGCACAAAAAGGGGTCCGACAATGTGGTAGGAGATGCGTTGTCCAGAATGTAATGTTGACTGTGTGGTTTTTTTTTTTTGCTCATGACAAACCTCCTTAGGAGGGTTTGCCTCTTAAGGGGAGGGGTGTTACGGCCGCCGCCTTAGAGTGGCGAGTCTTGGGTCTTCCTCTCTCTCTCTCTCTCTCTCTGTGTGTGTGTGTGTGTGCGGGTGTGAGAGTGCCTGTGTGTGCATGCTGCCTGCAGTTCACAGGTTGCCGTGGCTGCGGATCAATTAAGTGCCTGATCACCTCCACCTGGAAACTGCAAACACTGACTGGCTGAGGGCTTCTGCCAATTGAGAGGAGCCACTTGGGGGGAGTGGATAAAACTCCAGCGGACCTGCAGATCAGGGAGCACGCTGTAACCAGTGGAGCTCCCATGCCTCTTCCTCAGACTGATTGTCTTAGTAATTGTGAATAAGGACTTTTTCATAGCTTGTGAGGCATTTTGGTTTGCACACGCCTACCTGCTTTCTTTTGTATCCAGCATTAGGGCTGAGAGTTGTGTTTTAGTTTGTTTCTTGCCGATTGTGAGCAGATCTGTTTATTTTACTGGTAACTAACTCTAGGTTAGAGTCTCCCTGTGTTTTTGGCAACCTGTTAAGTTTCCTTTAAGGCCTTTGTTGCCTCTCTTTTTGTTGTTACTGCCAATTTTACTTTTGTTAATAAATAACTTGATTTGATCATTTAACATCTGGTCGGTTTTATGTTGCTTCCCTTCTCCCTTAAACGAGCTGGTCGTAACAAAAAGGTTGGAAAAGAGTTCCTACAAAGGTTTTGGACAGTTATTTTCACCCTAACGTCAAAAACCTTAAACCTTACCATAGCCCCATAACCTAATACCCGGTTATTACCTTCAGGAAGCCCGAACACCCCAAATATTTTTTTTTCATTTTACTTTTTTTTTTTGGTTTAACCAACTGCAAAATGCCTGAAACATGTTCCTAAAAAGGTTTTGGACAGTGATTTTAACCCTAACGCCAAAAACCTCAAACCTTACCCTAGCCCCAAAACCTAATACCCGGGTATTACCTTCAGGAAGCCCGAAAACCCCAAATATTTTTTTTTTCTTTTTTCTTTTTTTTTTGGTCTACCTAACTCCAAAAGGTTGGAAAAGAGTTCCTACAAAGGTTTTGGACAATAATTTTAACCCTAACGCCAAAAAACTGAACCCTTACCATAGCCCCATAACCTAATACCTTCAGGAAGCCCGAACACGCCAAATTTTTTTTTTTCATTTTACATTTTTTTTGTGTGTAACCAACTCCAAAAGGTCTGAAACATGTTCCTAAAAAGGTTTTGGACAGTTAGTTTAACCCTATCGCCAAAAACCTTAAACTTTACCATAGCCCCTTAACCTAATATTAGGGTATTACCTCCAGGAAGCCTGAAAACCCCAAATATTTTTTTTTTTTCATTTTTCTTTTTTTTTGGTCGAACTGACTCCAAAAGGTTGGAAAAGAGTTCCTACAAAGGTTTTGGACAGTGATTTTCACCCTAACGCCAAAAACCTTAAACCTTACCATAGCCCCATTACCTGATACCCGGGTATTACCTTCAGGAAGCCTGAACACCCCAAATATTTTTTTTTAATTTTACTTTTTTTTTTGGTCTACCTAACTCCAAAAGGTTGGAAAAGAGTTCCTACAAAGGTTTTTGGACAGTGATTTTAACCCTAACGCCAAAAACCTTAAACATTTCCTAAGCCCCATAACCTAATGCCTGGGTATTACCTTCAGGAAGCCCGAACACCCCAAATTTTTTTTTTTCATTTTTCTTTTTTTTTTGGTCTAACGAACTCCATAAGGTTGGAAAAGAGTTCCTACAAAGGTTTTGGACAGTTATTTTCACCCTAACGTCAAAAACCTTAAACCTTACCATAGCCCCATAACCTAATACCCGGGTATTACCTTCAGGAAGTCCGAACACCCCAAATATTTTTTTTTCATTTTTCTTGTTTTTTTGGTCTAACGAACTCCATAAGGTTGGAAAAGAGTTCCTACAAAGGTTTTGGACAGATATTTTCACCCTAACGTCAAAAACCTTAAACCTTACCATAGCCCCATAACCTAATACCCGGGTATTACCTTCAGGAAGCCTGAACACCCCAAATATTTTTTTTTCATTTTACATTTTTTTTTGGTGTAACCAACTCCAAAAGGTCTGAAACATGTTCCTAAAAAGGTTTTGGACAGTTATTTTAACCCTATCACCAAAAACCTTAAACCTTTCCTAAGCCCCATAACCTAATACCCGGGTATTACCTCCAGGAGGCCTGAAAACCCCAAATATTATTTTTTCATTTTTCTTTTTTTTTGGTCTAACTGACCATTCAAAGTTGTACAAATCATGACGCTGAACCCCACGGTTTACGTTCTAGGGGGCTGCAAAGATAACCCAAAAATCCACATGATTACAAATTGTTTTGGCCACTTAGTGGCGCCAAAGGGAGTTGTCTATTAACAGCAGACAAAGTAGTTATGGCCACTGAGTGGCGCCAAAGGAGTTGTCTATTAAATCTGATACTACAGAAAAATTTAAAAGGCTCTTAAAGGGTTAAAAAAAATATCTTCAATGAAACATTTGCTAGTTTTGAACAGGGCAGAAGTAAAATAAGAGATGTACAAAAAAAAATCTGGAAAAAATATTAATCCAATTTGATTTTACAGCAGACAAAGAAGTTTTGGCCACTCATCCAAGTTTTCTAGGATGATGCAATGTTCAGCCATCAAAACATTTGTGAAGTCATTTTTTTCTCACCAAAAGAGCGCCCCCCCAAGGCAGGAGAAAAAGTCAAGTTTTTCCTGCCCATCGCTCAATGGCTCAAACACACCGCTCTCTCTGCAAAACCGAAAGGAGGAGCAACTTGCCATTTGGATATATACTAGCTGTGTTTGTGCCCTCACTCATGGTCCAGACTTTTTTCATATAGGTAATGAAGTTTGTCTGCAGCAAGTGTTTTGGTAGAAACTGCGCCTCCCATTCATTATAATGGTAAATGACCACAGACAAGTGCGCACACCATCTTTGGATCTTGATATATTTTTGCAATCCAAATATTTTTTATTTCATTTTTCATTTTTTTTTGGTCTAACTAACTCAAAAGGTTGGAAAAGAGTTCCTACAAAGGTTTTGGACAGTGATTTTAACCCTAACGCCAAAAACCTAAAACCTTACCCTAGCCCCATAACCTAATACCTGGGTATTACCTTCAGGAAGCCCGAACACCCCAAATATTTTTTTTTTCATTTTTCATTTTTTTTTGGTGTAACTAACTCCAAAAGCTTGGAAAAGAGTTCCTACAAAGGTTTTGGACAGTGATTTTAACCCTAACGCCAAAAACCTTAAACCTTTCCAAAGCCCCAGAAACTGATTCCCGGGTATTGCCATCAGGAAGCCCGAAAACCCCAAATATTTTTTTTTCATTTTTCTTTTTTTTGGTCTAACTAACTCCAAAAGCTTGGAAAAGAGTTCCTCCAAAGGTTTTGGACATTGATTTTAACCCTAACGCCAAAAACCTAAAACCTTACCCTAGCCCCATAACCTAATACCTGGGTATTACCTTCAGGAAGCCCGAACACCCCAAATATTTTTTTTTTCATTTTTCATTTTTTTTTGGTGTAACTAACTCCAAAAGCTTGGAAAAGAGTTCCTACAAAGGTTTTGGACAGTGATTTTAACCCTAACGCCAAAAACCTTAAACCTTTCCTAAGCCCCGGAAACTGATTCCCGGGTATTGCCATCAGGAAGCCCGAAAACCCCAAATATTTTTTTTTCATTTTTCTTTTTTTTGGTCTAACTAACTCCAAAAGCTTGGAAAAGAGTTCCTCCAAAGGTTTTGGACATTGATTTTAACCCTAACGCCAAAAACCTAAAACCTTACCCTAGCCCCATAACCTAATACCTGGGTATTACCTTCAGGAAGCCCGAACACCCCAAATATTTTTTTTTTCATTTTTCATTTTTTTTTGGTGTAACTAACTCCAAAAGCTTGGAAAAGAGTTCCTACAAAGGTTTTGGACAGTGATTTTAACCCTAACGCCAAAAACCTAAAACCTTTCCAAAGCCCCAGAAACTGATTCTCGGGTATTGCCATCAGGAAGCCCGAAAACCCCAAATATTTTTTTTTTCATTTTTCATTTTTTTTTGGTGTAACTAACTCCAAAAGCTTGGAAAAGAGTTCCTACAAAGGTTTTGGACAGTGATTTTAACCCTAACGCCAAAAACCTTAAACCTTCCCAAAGCCCCAGAAACTGATTCCCGGGTATTGCCTTCAGGAAGCCCGAAAACCCCAAATATTTTTTTTTCATTTTTCTTTTTTTTTTGGTCTAACTAACTCCAAAAGGTTGGAAAAGAGTTCCTACAAAGGTTTTGGACAATAATTTTAACCCTAATGCCAAAAAACTGAACCCTTACCATAGCCCCAAAACCTAATACCCGGGTATTACCTTCAGGAAGCCCGAACACCCCAAATATTTTTTTTTCATTTTACAATTTTTTTTGGTGTAACCAACTCCAAAAGGTCTGAAACATGTTCCTAAAAAGGTTTTGGACAGTTAGTTTAACTCTATCGCCAAAAACCTTAAACCTTACCATAGCCCCTTAACCTAATATTAGGGTATTACCTCAAGGAAGCCTGAAAACCCCAAATATTTTTTTTTCATTTTTCTTTTTTTTCGGTCGAACTGACTCCAAAAGGTTGGAAAAGAGTTCCTACAAAGGTTTTGGACAGTGATTTTAACCCTAACGCCAAAAACCTTAAACCTTACCATAGCCCCATTACCTGATTCCCGGGTATTACCTTCAGGAAGCCTGAACACCCCAAATATTTTTTTTTAATTTTACTTTTTTTTTTGGTCTACCTAACTCCAAAAGGTTGGAAAAGAGTTCCTACAAAGGTTTTTGGACAGTGATTTTAACCCTAACGCCAAAAACCTTAAACATTTCCTAAGCCCCATAACCTAATGCCTGGGTATTACCTTCAGGAAGCCCGAACACCCCAAATTTTTTTTTTCATTTTTCTTTTTTTTTTGGTCTAACGAACTCCATAAGGTTGGAAAAGAGTTCCTACAAAGGTTTTGGACAGTTATTTTCACCCTAACGTCAAAAACCTTAAACCTTACCATAGCCCCATAACCTAATACCCGGGTATTACCTTCAGGAAGTCCGAACACCCCAAATATTTTTTTTTCATTTTTCTTGTTTTTTTGGTCTAACGAACTCCATAAGGTTGGAAAAGAGTTCCTACAAAGGTTTTGGACAGATATTTTCACCCTAACGTCAAAAACCTTAAACCTTACCATAGCCCCATAACCTAATACCCGGGTATTACCTTCAGGAAGCCTGAACACCCCAAATATTTTTTTTTCATTTTACATTTTTTTTTGGTGTAACCAACTCCAAAAGGTCTGAAACATGTTCCTAAAAAGGTTTTGGACAGTTATTTTAACCCTATCACCAAAAACCTTAAACCTTTCCTAAGCCCCATAACCTAATACCCGGGTATTACCTCCAGGAAGCCTGAAAACCGCAAATATATTTTTTTCTTTTTTCTTTTTTTTTGGTCTAACTGACTCAAAAAGGTTGGAAAAGAGTTCCTACAAAGGTTTTGGACAGTGATTTTAACCCTAACGCCAAAAACCTTAAACCTTTCCAAAGCCCCAGAAACTGATTCCCGGGTATTGCCTTCAGGAAGCCCGAAAACCCCAAATATTTTTTTTTCATTTTTCTTTTTCTTTTGGTCTAACTAACTCCAAAAGGTTGGAAAAGAGTTCCTACAAAGGTTTTGGACAAAAATTTTAACCCTAATGCCAAAAAACTGAACCCTTACCATAGCCCCAAAACCTAATACCCGGGTATTACCTTCAGGATGCCCGAACACCCCAAATATATATTTTTTTATTTTTCAGGTTTTTTTGGTCTAACTAACTCCAAAAGCTTGGAAAAGAGTTCCTCCAAAGGTTTTGGACATTGATTTTAACCCTAACGCCAAAAACCTAAAACCTTACCCTAGCCCCATAACCTAATACCTGGGTATTACCTTCAGGAAGCCCGAACACCCCAAATATTTTTTTTTTCATTTTTCATTTTTTTTTTGGTGTAACTAACTCCAAAGCTTGGAAAAGAGTTCCCACAAAGGTTTTGGACAGTGATTTTAACCCTAACGCCAAAAACCTTAAACCTTTCCAAAGCCCCAGAAACTGATTCCCGGGTATTGCCATCAGGAAGCCCGAAAACCCCAAATATTTTTTTTTCATTTTTCTTTTTTTTTTGGTCTAACTAACTCCAAAAGGTTGGAAAAGAGTTCCTACAAAGGTTTTGGACAATAATTTTAACCCTAATGCCAAAAAACTGAACCCTTACCATAGCCCCAAAACCTAATACCCGGGTATTACCTTCAGGAAGCCCGAACACCCCAAATATTTTTTTTTCATTTTACATTTTTTTTGTGTGTAACCAACTCCAAAAGGTCTGAAACATGTTCCTAAAAAGGTTTTGGACAGTTAGTTTAACCCTATCGCCAAAAACCTTAAACCTTACCATAGCCCCTTAACCTAATATTAGGGTATTACCTCCAGGAAGCCTGAAAACCCCAAATATTTTTTTTTTTTCATTTTTCTTTTTTTTTGGTCGAACTGACTCCAAAAGGTTGGAAAAGAGTTCCTACAAAGGTTTTGGACAGTGATTTTCACCCTAACGCCAAAAACCTTAAACTTTACCATAGCCCCATTACCTGATACCCGGGTATTACCTTCAGTAAGCCTGAACACCCCAAATATTTTTTTTTAATTTTACTTTTTTTTTTGGTCTACCTAACTCCAAAAGGTTGGAAAAGAGTTCCTACAAAGGTTTTTGGACAGTGATTTTAACCCTAACGCCAAAAACCTTAAACATTTCCTAAGCCCCATAACCTAATGCCTGGGTATTACCTTCAGGAAGCCCGAACACCCCAAATATTTTTTTTTCATTTTTCTTGTTTTTTTGGTCTAACGAACTCCATAAGGTTGGAAAAGAGTTCCTACAAAGGTTTTGGACAGATATTTTCACCCTAACGTCAAAAACCTTAAACCTTACCATAGCCCCATAACCTAATACCCGGGTATTACCTTCAGGAAGCCTGAACACCCCAAATATTTTTTTTTCATTTTACATTTTTTTTTGGTGTAACCAACTCCAAAAGGTCTGAAACATGTTCCTAAAAAGGTTTTGGACAGTTATTTTAACCCTATCACCAAAAACCTTAAACCTTTCCTAAGCCCCATAACCTAATACCCGGGTATTACCTCCAGGAGGCCTGAAAACCCCAAATATTTTTTTTTCATTTTTCTTTTTTTTTGGTCTAACTGACCATTCAAAGTTGTACCAATCATGACGCTGAACCCCAGGGTTTACGTTCTAGGGGGCGCCAAAGATAACCCAAAAATCCACATGATTACAAATTGTTTTGGCCACTTAGTGGCGCCAAAGGGAGTTGTCTATTAACAGCAGACAAAGTAGTTATGGCCACTGAGTGGCGCCAAAGGAGTTGTCTATTAAATCTGATACTACAGAAAAATTTAAAAGGCTCTTAAAGGGTTAAAAAAAATATCTCCAATGAAACATTTGCTAGTTTTGAACAGGGCAGAAGTAAAATAAGAGATGTACAAAAAAAAATCTGGAAAAAATATTAATCCAATTTGATTTTACAGCAGACAAAGAAGTTTTGGCCACTCATCCAAGTTTTCTAGGATGATGCAATGTTCAGCCATCAAAACATTTGTGAAGTCATTTTTTTCTCACCAAAAGAGCGCCCCCCCAAGGCAGGAGAAAAAGTCAAGTTTTTCCTGCCCATCGCTCAATGGCTCAAACACACCGCTCTCTCTGCAAAACCGAAAGGAGGAGCAACTTGCCATTTGGATATATACTAGCTGTGTTTGTGCCCTCACTCATGGTCCAGACTTTTTTCATATAGGTCATGAAGTTTGTCTGCAGCAAGTGTTTTGGTAGAAACTGCGCCTCCCATTCATTATAATGGTAAATGACCACAGACAAGTGCGCACACCATCTTTGGATCTTGATATATTTTTGCAATCCAAATATTTTTTTTTCATTTTTCATTTTTTTTTGGTGTAACTAACTCCAAAAGCTTGGAAAAGAGTTCCTACAAAGGTTTTGGACAGTGATTTTAACCCTAACGCCAAAAACCTAAAACCTTACCCTAGCCCCATAACCTAATACCTGGGTATTACCTTCAGGAAGCCCGAACACCCCAAATATTTTTTTTTTCATTTTTCATTTTTTTTTGGTGTAACTAACTCCAAAAGCTTGGAAAAGAGTTCCTACAAAGGTTTTGGACAGTGATTTTAACCCTAACGCCAAAAACCTTAAACCTTTCCGAAGCCCCAGAAACTGATTCCCGGGTATTGCCATCAGGAAGCCCGAAAACCCCAAATATTTTTTTTTCATTTTTCTTTTTTTTGGTCTAACTAACTCCAAAAGGTTGGAAAAGAGTTCCTCCAAAGGTTTTGGACATTGATTTTAACCCTAACGCCAAAAACCTAAAACCTTACCCTAGCCCCATAACCTAATACCTGGGTATTACCTTCAGGAAGCCCGAACACCCCAAATATTTTTTTTTTCATTTTTCATTTTTTTTTGGTGTAACTAACTCCAAAAGCTTGGAAAAGAGTTCCTACAAAGGTTTTGGACAGTGATTTTAACCCTAACGCCAAAAACCTAAAACCTTTCCAAAGCCCCAGAAACTGATTCTCGGGTATTGCCATCAGGAAGCCCGAAAACCCCAAATATTTTTTTTTTCATTTTTCATTTTTTTTTGGTGTAACTAACTCCAAAAGCTTGGAAAAGAGTTCCTACAAAGGTTTTGGACAGTGATTTTAACCCTAACGCCAAAAACCTTAAACCTTCCCAAAGCCCCAGAAACTGATTCCCGGGTATTGCCTTCAGGAAGCCCGAAAACCCCAAATATTTTTTTTTCATTTTTCTTTTTTTTTTGGTCTAACTCCAAAAGGTTGGAAAAGAGTTCCTACAAAGGTTTTGGACAATAATTTTAACCCTAATGCCAAAAAACTGAACCCTTACCATAGCCCCAAAACCTAATACCCGGGTATTACCTTCAGGAAGCCCGAACACCCCAAATATTTTTTTTTCATTTTACAATTTTTTTTGGTGTAACCAACTCCAAAAGGTCTGAAACATGTTCCTAAAAAGGTTTTGGACAGTTAGTTTAACTCTATCGCCAAAAACCTTAAACCTTACCATAGCCCCTTAACCTAATATTAGGGTATTACCTCAAGGAAGCCTGAAAACCCCAAATAATTTTTTTAATTTTTCTTTTTTTTCGGTCGAACTGACTCCAAAAGGTTGGAAAAGAGTTCCTACAAAGGTTTTGGACAGTGATTTTAACCCCAACGCCAAAAACCTTAAACCTTACCATAGCCCCATTACCTGATTCCCGGGTATTACCTTCAGGAAGCCTGAACACCCCAAATATTTTTTTTTTAATTTTACTTTTTTTTTTGGTCTACCTAACTCCAAAAGGTTGGAAAAGAGTTCCTACAAAGGTTTTTGGACAGTGATTTTAACCCTAACGCCAAAAACCTTAAACATTTCCTAAGCCCCATAACCTAATGCCTGGGTATTACCTTCAGGAAGCCCGAACACCCCAAATTTTTTTTTTCATTTTTCTTTTTTTTTTGGTCTAACGAACTCCATAAGGTTGGAAAAGAGTTCCTACAAAGGTTTTGGACAGTTATTTTCACCCTAACGTCAAAAACCTTAAACCTTACCATAGCCCCATAACCTAATACCCGGGTATTACCTTCAGGAAGTCCGAACACCCCAAATATTTTTTTTTCATTTTTCTTGTTTTTTTGGTCTAACGAACTCCATAAGGTTGGAAAAGAGTTCCTACAAAGGTTTTGGACAGATATTTTCACCCTAACGTCAAAAACCTTAAACCTTACCATAGCCCCATAACCTAATACCCGGGTATTACCTTCAGGAAGCCTGAACACCCCAAATATTTTTTTTTCATTTTACATTTTTTTTTGGTGTAACCAACTCCAAAAGGTCTGAAACATGTTCCTAAAAAGGTTTTGGACAGTTAGTTTAACCCTATCGCCAAAAACCTTAAACCTTACCATAGCCCCATAACCTAATACCCGGGTATTACCTCCAGGAGGCCTGAAAACCCCAAATATTTTTTTGTAATTTTTCTTTTTTTTTGGTCTAACTGACCATTCAAAGTTGTACAAATCATGACGCTGAACCCCACGGTTTACGTTCTAGGGGGCGCCAAAGATAACCCAAAAATCCACATGATTACAAATTGTTTTGGCCACTGAGTGGCGCCAAAGGGAGTTGTCTATTAACAGCAGACAAAGTAGTTATGGCCACTGAGTGGCGCCAAAGGAGTTGTCTATTAAATCTGATACTACAGAAAAATTTAAAAGGCTCTTAAAGGGTTAAAAAAAATATCTTCAATGAAACATTTGCTAGTTTTGAACAGGGCAGAAGTAAAATAAGAGATGTACAAAAAAAAATCTGGAAAAAATATTAATCCAATTTGATTTTACAGCAGACAAAGAAGTTTTGGCCACTCATCCAAGTTTTCTAGGATGATGCAATGTTCAGCCATCAAAACATTTGTGAAGTCATTTTTTTCTCACCAAAAGAGCGCCCCCCCAAGGCAGGAGAAAAAGTCAAGTTTTTCCTGCCCATCGCTCAATGGCTCAAACACACCGCTCTCTCTGCAAAACCGAAAGGAGGAGCAACTTGCCATTTGGATATATACTAGCTGTGTTTGTGCCCTCACTCATGGTCCAGACTTTTTTCATATAGGTCATGAAGTTTGTCTGCAGCAAGTGTTTTGGTAGAAACTGCGCCTCCCATTCATTATAATGGTAAATGACCACAGACAAGTGCGCACACCATCTTTGGATCTTGATATATTTTTGCAATCCAAATATTTTTTATTTCATTTTTCATTTTTTTTTGGTCTAACTAACTCAAAAGCTTGGAAAAGAGTTCCTACAAAGGTTTTGGACAGTGATTTTAACCCTAACGCCAAAAACCTTAAACCTTACCCTAGCCCCATAACCTAATACCTGGGTATTACCTTCAGGAAGCCCGAACACCCCAAATATTTTTTTTTTCATTTTTCATATTTTTTTGGTGTAACTAACTCCAAAAGCTTGGAAAAGAGTTCCTACAAAGGTTTTGGACAGTGATTTTAACCCTAACGCCAAAAACCTTAAACCTTTCCAAAGCCCCAGAAACTGATTCCCGGGTATTGCCATCAGGAAGCCCGAAAACCCCAAATATTTTTTTTTCATTTTTCTTTTTTTTGGTCTAACTAACTCCAAAAGCTTGGAAAAGAGTTCCTCCAAAGGTTTTGGACATTGATTTTAACCCTAACGCCAAAAACCTAAAACCTTACCCTAGCCCCATAACCTAATGCCTGGGTATTACCTTCAGGAAGCCCGAACACCCCAAATATTTTTTTTTTCATTTTTCATTTTTTTTTTGGTGTAACTAACTCCAAAAGGCTTGGAAAAGAGTTCCTACAAAGGTTTTGGACAGTGATTTTAACCCTAACGCCAAAAACCTTAAACCTTTCCAAAGCCCCAGAAACTGATTCCCGGGTATTGCCTTCAGGAAGCCCGAAAACCCCAAATATTTTTTTTTCATTTTTCTTTTTTTTTTGGTCTAACTAACTCCAAAAGGTTGGAAAAGAGTTCCTACAAAGGTTTTGGACAATAATTTTAACCCTAATGCCAAAAAACTGAACCCTTACCATAGCCCCAAATATTATTACCTTCAGGAAGCCCGAACACCCCAAATATTTTTTTTTCATTTTACATTTTTTTTTGGTGTAACCAACTCCAAAAGGCCTGAAACATGTTCCTAAAAAGGTTTTGGACAGTTAGTTTAACCCTATCGCCAAAAACCTTAAACCTTACCATAGCCCCATAACCTAATACCCGGGTATTACCTCCAGGAGGCCTGAAAACCCCAAATATTTTTTTTTCATTTTTCTTTTTTTTTGGTCTAACTGACCATTCAAAGTTGTACAAATCATGACGCTGAACCCCACGGTTTACGTTCTAGGGGGCGCCAAAGATAACCCAAAAATCCACATGATTACAAATTGTTTTGGCCACTGAGTGGCGCCAAAGGGAGTTGTCTATTAACAGCAGACAAAGTAGTTATGGCCACTGAGTGGCGCCAAAGGAGTTGTCTATTAAATCTGATATTACAGAAAAATTTAAAAGGCTCTTAAAGGGTTAAAAAAATATCTTCAATGAAACATTTGCTAGTTTTGAACAGGGCAGAAGTAAAATAAGAGATGTACAAAAAAAATCTGGAAAAAATATTAATCCAATTTGATTTTACAGCAGACAAAGAAGTTTTGGCCACTCATCCAAGTTTTCTAGGATGATGCAATGTTCAGCCATCAAAACATTTGTGAAGTCATTTTTTTCTCACCAAAAGAGCGCCCCCCCCAAGGCAGGAGAAAAAGTCAAGTTTTTCCTGCCCATCGCTCAATGGCTCAAACACACCGCTCTCTCTGCAAAACCGAAAGGAGGAGCAACTTGCCATTTGGATATATACTAGCTGTGTTTGTGCCCTCACTCATGGTCCAGACTTTTTTCATATAGGTCATGAAGTTTGTCTGCAGCAAGTGTTTTGGTAGAAACTGCGCCTCCCATTCATTATAATGGTAAATGACCACAGACAAGTGCGCACACCATCTTTGGATCTTGATATATTTTTGCAATCCAAATATTTTTTATTTCATTTTTCATTTTTTTTTGGTCTAACTAACTGAAAAGCTTGGAAAAGAGTTCCTACAAAGGTTTTGGACAGTGATTTTAACCCTAACACCAAAAACCTTAAACCTTTCCAAAGCCCCAGAAACTGATTCCCGGGTATTGCCTTCAGGAAGCCCGAAAACCCAAAATATTTTTTTTTCATTTTTCTTTTTTTTTGGTCTAACTAACTCCAAAAGGTTGGAAAAGAGTTCCTACAAAGGTTTTGGACAGTGATTTTAACCCTAATGCCAAAAACCTCAAACCTTACCCTAGCCCCAAAACCTAATACCCGGGTATTACCTTCAGGAAGCCCGAACACCCCAAATATTTTTTTTTCTTTTTTCTTTTTTTTTTGGTCTACCTAACTCCAAAAGGTTGGAAAAGAGTTCCTACAAAGGTTTTGGACAGTGATTTTAACCCTAACGCCAAAAACCTTAAACCTTTCCTGAGCCCCAAAACCTAATACCTGGGTATTACCTTCAGGAAGCCCGAACGCCCCAAATACATTTTTTTTATTTTTTTTATTTTTTTTTGGTCATACTGACTCCAAAAGGTTGGAAAAGAGTTCCTACAAAGGTTTTTGACAGTGATTTTAACCCTCACGCCAAAAACCTTAAACCTTACCTTAGCCCCAAAACCTAATACCCGGGTACTACCTTCAGGAAGCCCGAACACCCCAAATACATTTTTTTTATTTTTTTTATTTTTTTTTGGTCATACTGACTCCAAAAGGTTGGAAAAGAGTTCCTACAAAGGTTTTTGACAGTGATTTTAACCCTCACGCCAAAAACCTTAAACCTTACCTTAGCCCCAAAACCTAATACCCGGGTATTACCTTCAGGATGCCCGAACACCCCAAATATATATTTTTTTATTTTTCAGGTTTTTTTGGTCTAACTAACTCCAAAAGCTTGGAAAAGAGTTCCTCCAAAGGTTTTGGACATTGATTTTAACCCTAACGCCAAAAACCTAAAACCTTACCCTAGCCCCATAACCTAATACCTGGGTATTACCTTCAGGAAGCCCGAACACCCCAAATATTTTTTTTTTCATTTTTCATTTTTTTTTGGTGTAACTAACTCTAAAAGCTTGGAAAAGAGTTCCTACAAAGGTTTTGGACAGTGATTTTAACCCTAACGCCAAAAACCTTAAACCTTTCCAAAGCCCCGGAAACTGATTCCCGCGTATTGCCATCAGGAAGCCCGAAAACCCCAAATATTTTTTTTTTCATTTTTCTTTTTTTTGGTCTAACTAACTCCAAAAGCTTGGAAAAGAGTTCCTCCAAAGGTTTTGGACATTGATTTTAACCCTAACGCCAAAAACCTAAAACCTTACCCTAGCCCCATAACCTAATACCTGGGTATTACCTTCAGGAAGCCCGAACACCCCAAATATTTTTTTTTCATTTTTCATTTTTTTTTGGTGTAACTAACTCCAAAAGCTTGGAAAAGAGTTCCTACAAAGGTTTTGGACAGTGATTTTAACCCTAACGCCAAAAACCTTAAACCTTTCCAAAGCCCCAGAAACTGATTCCCGGGTATTGCCATCAGGAAGCCCGAAAACCCCAAATATTTTTTTTTCATTTTTTTTTTTTTTGGTCTAACTAACTGCAAAAGCTTGGAAAAGAGTTCCTCCAAAGGTTTTGGACATTGATTTTAACCCTAACGCCAAAAACCTAAAACCTTACCCTAGCCCCATAACCTAATACCTGGGTATTACCTTCAGGAAGCCCGAAAACCCCAAATATTTTTTTTCATTTTTCATTTTTTTTTGGTGTAACTAACTCCAAAAGCTTGGAAAAGAGTTCCTACAAAGGTTTTGGACAGTGATTTTAACCCTAACGCCAAAAACCTTAAACCTTTCCAAAGCCCCAGAAACTGATTCCCGGGTATTGCCTTCAGGAAGCCCGAAAACCCCAAATATTTTTTTTTCATTTTTCTTTTTTTTTTGGTCTAACTAACTCCAAAAGGTTGGAAAAGAGTTCCTCCAAAGGTTTTGGACATTGATTTTAACCCTAACGCCAAAAACCTAAAACCTTACCCTAGCCCCATAACCTAATACCTGGGTATTACCTTCAGGAAGCCCGAACACCCCAAATATTTTTTTTTTCATTTTTCATTTTTTTTTTGGTGTAACTAACTCCAAAAGCTTGGAAAAGAGTTCCTACAAAGGTTTTGGACAGTGATTTTAACCCTAACGCCAAAAACCTTAAACCTTTCCAAAGCCCCAGAAACTGATTCCCGGGTATTGCCTTCAGGAAGCCCGAAAACCCCAAATATTTTTTTTTCATTTTTCTTTTTTTTTTGGTCTAACTAACTCCAAAAGGTTGGAAAAGAGTTCCTACAAAGGTTTTGGACAATAATTTTAACCCTAATGCCAAAAAACTGAACCCTTACCATAGCCCCAAAACCTAATACCCGGGTATTACCTTCAGGAAGCCCGAACACCCCAAATATTTTTTTTTCATTTTACATTTTTTTTTGGTGTAACCAACTCCAAAAGGTCTGAAACATGTTCCTAAAAAGGTTTTGGACAGTTAGTTTAACCCTATCGCCAAAAACCTTAAACCTTACCATAGCCCCATAACCTAATACCCGGGTATTACCTCCAGGAGGCCTGAAAACCCCAAATATTTTTTTGTCATTTTTCTTTTTTTTTGGTCTAACTGACCATTCAAAGTTGTACAAATCATGACGCTGAACCCCACGGTTTACGTTCTAGGGGGCGCCAAAGATAACCCAAAAATCCACATGATTACAAATTGTTTTGGCCACTGAGTGGCGCCAAAGGGAGTTGTCTATTAACAGCAGACAAAGTAGTTATGGCCACTGAGTGGCGCCAAAGGAGTTGTCTATTAAATCTGATACTACAGAAAAATTTAAAAGGCTCTTAAAGGGTTAAAAAAAATATCTTCAATGAAACATTTGCTAGTTTTGAACAGGGCAGAAGTAAAATAAGAGATGTACAAAAAAAAATCTGGAAAAAATATTAATCCAATTTGATTTTACAGCAGACAAAGAAGTTTTGGCCACTCATCCAAGTTTTCTAGGATGATGCAATGTTCAGCCATCAAAACATTTGTGAAGTCATTTTTTTCTCACCAAAAGAGCGCCCCCCCAAGGCAGGAGAAAAAGTCAAGTTTTTCCTGCCCATCGCTCAATGGCTCAAACACACCGCTCTCTCTGCAAAACCGAAAGGAGGAGCAACTTGCCATTTGGATATATACTAGCTGTGTTTGTGCCCTCACTCATGGTCCAGACTTTTTTCATATAGGTCATGAAGTTTGTCTGCAGCAAGTGTTTTGGTAGAAACTGCGCCTCCCATTCATTATAATGGTAAATGACCACAGACAAGTGCGCACACCATCTTTGGATCTTGATATATTTTTGCAATCCAAATATTTTTTATTTCATTTTTCATTTTTTTTGGTCTAACTAACTCAAAAGCTTGGAAAAGAGTTCCTACAAAGGTTTTGGACAGTGATTTTAACCCTAACGCCAAAAACCTAAAACCTTACCCTAGCCCCATAACCTAATACCTGGGTATTACCTTCAGGAAGCCCGAACACCCCAAATATTTTTTTTTTCATTTTTCATTTTTTTTTGGTGTAACTAACTCCAAAAGCTTGGAAAAGAGTTCCTACAAAGGTTTTGGACAGTGATTTTAACCCTAACGCCAAAAACCTTAAACCTTTCCAAAGCCCCAGAAACTGATTCCCGGGTATTGCCATCAGGAAGCCCGAAAACCCCAAATATTTTTTTTTCATTTTTCTTTTTTTTGGTCTAACTAACTCCAAAAGCTTGGAAAAGAGTTCCTCCAAAGGTTTTGGACATTGATTTTAACCCTAACGCCAAAAACCTAAAACCTTACCCTAGCCCCATAACCTAATACCTGGGTATTACCTTCAGGAAGCCCGAACACCCCAAATATTTTTTTTTCATTTTTCATTTTTTTTTGGTGTAACTAACTCCAAAAGCTTGGAAAAGAGTTCCTACAAAGGTTTTGGACAGTGATTTTAACCCTAACGCCAAAAACCTTAAACCTTTCCAAAGCCCCAGAAACTGATTCCCGGGTATTGCCTTCAGGAAGCCCGAAAACCCCAAATATTTTTTTTTCATTTTTCTTTTTTTTTTGGTCTAACTAACTCCAAAAGGTTGGAAAAGAGTTCCTACAAAGGTTTTGGACAATAATTTTAACCCTAATGCCAAAAAACTGAACCCTTACCATAGCCCCAAAACCTAATACCCGGGTATTACCTTCAGGAAGCCCGAACACCCCAAATATTTTTTTTTCATTTTACATTTTTTTTTGGTGTAACCAACTCCAAAAGGCATGAAACATGTTCCTAAAAAGGTTTTGGACAGTTAGTTTAACCCTATCGCCAAAAACCTTAAACCTTACCATAGCCCCATAACCTAATACCCGGGTATTACCTCCAGGAGGCCTGAAAACCCCAAATATTTTTTTTTCATTTTTCTTTTTTTTTGGTCTAACTGACCATTCAAAGTTGTACAAATCATGACGCTGAACCCCACGGTTTACGTTCTAGGGGGCGCCAAAGATAACCCAAAAATCCACATGATTACAAATTGTTTTGGCCACTTAGTGGCGCCAAAGGGAGTTGTCTATTAACAGCAGACAAAGTAGTTATGGCCACTGAGTGGCGCCAAAGGAGTTGTCTATTAAATCTGATACTACAGAAAAATTTAAAAGGCTCTTAAAGGGTTAAAAAAAATATCTTCAATGAAACATTTGCTAGTTTTGAACAGGGCAGAAGTAAAATAAGAGATGTACAAAAAAAAATCTGGAAAAAATATTAATCCAATTTGATTTTACAGCAGACAAAGAAGTTTTGGCCACTCATCCAAGTTTTCTAGGATGATGCAATGTTCAGCCATCAAAACATTTGTGAAGTCATTTTTTTCTCACCAAAAGAGCACCCCCCCAAGGCAGGAGAAAAAGTCAAGTTTTTCCTGCCCATCGCTCAATGGCTCAAACACACCGCTCTCTCTGCAAAACCGAAAGGAGGAGCAACTTGCCATTTGGATATATACTAGCTGTGTTTGTGCCCTCACTCATGGTCCAGACTTTTTTCATATAGGTCATGAAGTTTGTCTGCAGCAAGTGTTTTGGTAGAAACTGCGCCTCCCATTCATTATAATGGTAAATGACCACAGACAAGTGCGCACACCATCTTTGGATCTTGATATATTTTTGCAATCCAAATATTTTTTATTTCATTTTTCATTTTTTTTTGGTCTAACTAACTCAAAAGCTTGGAAAAGAGTTCCTACAAAGGTTTTGGACAGTGATTTTAACCCTAACGCCAAAAACCTAAAACCTTAACCTAGCCCCATAACCTAATACCTGGGTATTACCTTCAGGAAGCCCGAACACCCCAAATATTTTTTTTTTCATTTTTCATTTTTTTTTGGTGTAACTAACTCCAAAAGCTTGGAAAAGAGTTCCTACAAAGGTTTTGGACAGTGATTTTAACCCTAACGCCAAAAACCTTAAACCTTTCCAAAGCCCCAGAAACTGATTCCCGGGTATTGCCATCAGGAAGCCCGAAAACCCCAAATATTTTTTTCATTTTTCTTTTTTTTGGTCTAACTAACTCCAAAAGCTTGGAAAAGAGTTCCTCCAAAGGTTTTGGACATTGATTTTAACCCTAACGCCAAAAACCTAAAACCTTACCCTAGCCCCATAACCTAATACCTGGGTATTACCTTCAGGAAGCCCGAACACCCCAAATATTTTTTTTTTCATTTTTCTTTTTTTTTTGGTGTAACTAACTCCAAAAGCTTGGAAAAGAGTTCCTACAAAGGTTTTGGACAGTGATTTTAACCCTAACGCCAAAAACCTTAAACCTTTCCAAAGCCCCAGAAACTGATTCCCGGGTATTGCCATCAGGAAGCCCGAAAACCCCAAATATTTTTTTTTCATTTTTCTTTTTTTTTGGTCTAACTAACTCCAAAAGCTTGGAAAAGAGTTCCTCCAAAGGTTTTGGACATTGATTTTAACCCTAACGCCAAAAACCTAAAACCTTACCCTAGCCCCATAACCTAATACCTGGGTATTACCTTCAGGAAGCCCGAACACCCCAAATATTTTTTTTTTCATTTTTCTTTTTTTTTTGGTGTAACTAACTCCAAAAGCTTGGAAAAGAGTTCCTACAAAGGTTTTGGACAGTGATTTTAACCCTAACGCCAAAAACCTTAAACCTTTCCAAAGCCCCAGAAACTGATTCCCGGGTATTGCCTTCAGGAAGCCCGAAAACCCCAAATATTTTTTTTTCATTTTTCTTTTTTTTTTGGTATTCACAGTTTTAACAAAATGAAACTCCAAAAGGATCTGAACACCAAATTTTTCTTTCTTTTTTTGTGTAACAACTCAAAAGACAGTTCCTACAAAGGTTTTGGACAGTGATTTTAACCCTAACGCCAAAAACCTTAAACCTTACCATAGCCCCATAACCTAATACCCGGGTATTACCTCCAGGAGGCCTGAAAACCCCAAATATTTTTTTTTCATTTTTCTTTTTTTTTGGTCTAACTGACCATTCAAAGTTGTACAAATCATGACGCTGAACCCCACGGTTTACGTTCTAGGGGGCGCCAAAGATAACCCAAAAATCCACATGATTACAAATTGTTTTGGCCACTGAGTGGCGCCAAAGGGAGTTGTCTATTAACAGCAGACAAAGTAGTTATGGCCACTGAGTGGCGCCAAAGGAGTTGTCTATTAAATCTGATACTACAGAAAAATTTAAAAGGCTCTTAAAGGGTTAAAAAAATATCTTCAATGAAACATTTGCTAGTTTTGAACAGGGCAGAAGTAAAATAAGAGATGTACAAAAAAAAATCTGGAAAAAATATTAATCCAATTTGATTTTACAGCAGACAAAGAAGTTTTGGCCACTCATCCAAGTTTTCTAGGATGATGCAATGTTCAGCCATCAAAACATTTGTGAAGTCATTTTTTTCTCACCAAAAGAGCGCCCCCCCAAGGCAGGAGAAAAAGTCAAGTTTTTCCTGCCCATCGCTCAATGGCTCAAACACACCGCTCTCTCTGCAAAACCGAAAGGAGGAGCAACTTGCCATTTGGATATATACTAGCTGTGTTTGTGCCCTCACTCATGGTCCAGACTTTTTTCATATAGGTCATGAAGTTTGTCTGCAGCAAGTGTTTTGGTAGAAACTGCGCCTCCCATTCATTATAATGGTAAATGACCACAGACAAGTGCGCACACCATCTTTGGATCTTGATATATTTTTGCAATCCAAATATTTTTTATTTCATTTTTCATTTTTTTTTGGTCTAACTAACTCAAAAGCTTGGAAAAGAGTTCCTACAAAGGTTTTGGACAGTGATTTTAACCCTAACGCCAAAAACCTTAAACCTTTCCAAAGCCCCAGAAACTGATTCCCGGGTATTGCCTTCAGGAAGCCCGAAAACCCAAAATATATTTTTTTCATTTTTCTTTTTTTTTGGTCTAACTAACTCCAAAAGGTTGGAAAAGAGTTCCTACAAAGGTTTTGGACAGTGATTTTAACCCTAATGCCAAAAACCTCAAACCTTACCCTAGCCCCAAAACCTAATACCCGGGTATTACCTTCAGGAAGCCCGAACACCCCAAATATTTTTTTTTCTTTTTTCTTTTTTTTTTGGTCTACCTAACTCCAAAAGGTTGGAAAAGAGTTCCTACAAAGGTTTTTGGACAGTAATTTTTAACCCTAACGCCAAAAACCTTAAACCTTTCCTAAGCCCCATAACCTAATGCCCGGGTATTACCTCCAGGAAGCCTGAAAACCCCAAATATTTTTTTTTTCATTTTTCTTTTTTTTGGTCTAACTGACTCCAAAAGGTTGGAAAAGAGTTCCTACAAAGGTTTTGGACAGTGATTTTAACCTTAACGCCAAAAACCTTAAACCTTTCCTAAGCCCCATAACCTAATACCGGGTATTACCTTCAGGAAGCCTGAACACCCCAAATAATTTTTATTTCATTTTTCATTTTTTTTGTCTAACTGACTCCAAAAGGTTGGAAAAGAGTTCCTACAAAGGTTTTGGACAGTGATTTTAACCCTAACGCCAAAAACCTTAAACCTTACCATAGCCCCATAACCTGATACCCGGGTATTACCTTCAGGAAGCCCGAAAACCCCAAATATTTTCTTTTCATTTTTCATTCTTTTTTGGTCTAACTCCAAAAGGTTGGAAAAGAGTTCCTACAAAGGTTCTGGACAGTGATTTTAACCCTAATGCCAAAAACCTCAAACCTTACCCTAGCCCCATAACCTAATACCCGGGTATAACCTTCAGGAAGCCCGAACACCCCAATTTTTTTTTTTCATTTTTCATTTTTTTTTTGGTCTCACAAACTCCATAAGGTTGGAAAAGAGTTCCTACAAAGGTTTTGGACAGATATTTTCACCCTAACGTCAAAAACCTTAAACCTTACCATAGCCCCATAACCTAATACCCGGGTATTACCTTCAGGAAGCCCGAACACCCCAAATATTTTTTTTTCATTTTACATTTTTTTTAGTGTAACAAACTGCAAAAGGTCTGAAACATGTTCCTAAAAAAGGTTTTGGACAGTGATTTTAACCCTAACGCCTAAACCTCAAACCTACCCTAGCCCAAAAACCTTCAGGAAGCCCGAAAACCCCAAATATTTTTTTTTCTTTTTTCTTTTTTTTTTGGTCTACCTAACTCCAAAAGGTTGGAAAAGAGTTCCTACAAAGGTTTTGGACAGTGATTTTAACCCTAACGCCAAAAACCTTAAACCTTTCCTAAGCCCCAAAACCTAATACCTGGGTATTACCTTCAGGAAGCCCGAACACCCCAAATACATTTTTTTTATTTTTTTTATTTTTTTTTGGTCATACTGACTCCAAAAGGTTGGAAAAGAGTTCCTACAAAGGTTTTTGACAGTGATTTTAACCCTCACGCCAAAAACCTTAAACCTTACCTTAGCCCCAAAACCTAATACCTTCAGGATGCCCGAAAACCCCAAATATATATTTTTTTATTTTTCATGTTTTTTTGGTCTAACTAACTCCAAAAGCTTGGAAAAGAGTTCCTCCAAAGGTTTTGGACATTGATTTTAACCCTAACGCCAAAAACCTAAAACCTTACCCTAGCCCCATAACCTAATACCTGGGTATTACCTTCAGGAAGCCCGAACACCCCAAATATTTTTTTTTTCATTTTTCCTTTTTTTTTGGTCTACCTAACTCCAAAAGGTTGGAAAAGAGTTCCTACAAAGGTTTTGGACAGTGGTTTTAACCCTAACGCCAAAAACCTTAAACCTTACCATAGTCCCATAACCTAATAGGTCCTTCAGGAAGCCCGAAAACCCCAAATATATTTTTTTCATTTTACATTTTTTTTTGGTTTCACCAACTGCAAAAGGTCTGAAACATGTTCCTTAAAAGGTTTTGGACAGTGATTTTAACCCTAATCCAAAAACCTTAACCTTACCATAGCCCCATAACCTAATACCGGGGTATTACCTTCAGGAAGCCCGAACACCCCAAATATTTTTTTTTCATTTTACGTTTTTTTTGGTGTAACTGACTCCAAAAGCTTGGAGAAGAGTTCCTCCAAAGGTTTTGGACATTGATTTTAACCCTAACGCCAAAAACCTCAAACGTTACCCTAGCCCAAAAACCTGATACCCGGGTATTACCTTCAGGAAGCCCGAACACCCCAAATATTTTTTTTTCATTTTACATTTTTTTTTGTTGTACAAACTCCAAAAGGTCTGAAAGGTGTTCCTAAAAAGGTTTTGGACAGTTATTTTCACCCTAACGTCAAAAAACCTTAAACCTTACCATAGCCCCATAACCTAATACCCGGTTATTACCTTCAGGAAGACCGAACACCCCAAATATTTTTTTTTCATTTTACTTTTTTTTTTTGGTTTAACCAACTGCAAAATGCCTGAAACATGTTCCTAAAAAGGTTTTGGACAGTGATTTTAACCCTAATGCCAAAAACCTCAAACCTTACCCTAGCCCCAAAACCTAATACCCGGGTATTACCTTCAGGAAGCCCGAAAACCCCAAATATTTTTTTTTCTTTTTTCTTTTCTTTTTGGTCTACCTAACTCCAAAAGGTTGGAAAAGAGTTCCTACAAAGGTTTTGGACAATAATTTTAACCCTAACGCCAAAAAACTGAACCCTTACCATAGCCCCATAACCTAATACCTTCAGGAAGCCCGAACACCCCAAATATTTTTTTTTCATTTTACATTTTTTTTGGTCTACCTAACTCCAAAAGGTTGGAAAAGAGTTCCTACAAAGGTTTTTGGACAGTGATTTTAACCCTAACGCCAAAAACCTTAAACCTTTCCTAAGCCCCATAACCTAATACCCGGGTATTACCTTCAGGAAGCCCGAACACCCCAAATATTTTTTTTTAATTTTACATTTTTTTTTTGGTCTAACGAACTCCATAAGGTTGGAAAAGAGTTCCTACAAAGGTTTTGGACAGTTATTATCACCCTAACGTCAAAAACCTTAAACCTTACCATAGCCCCATAACCTAATACCCGGGTATTACCTTCAGGAAGCCTGAACACCCCAAATATTTTTTTTTCATTTTACATTTTTTTTTGGTGTAACCAACTCCAAAAGGTCTGAAACATGTTCCTAAAAAGGTTTTGGACAGTTATTTTAACCCTATCACCAAAAACCTTAAACCTTTCCTAAGCCCCATAACCTAATACCCGGGTACTACCTTCAGGAAGCCCGAACACCCCAAATACATTTTTTTTATTTTTTTTATATTTTTTTGGTCATACTGACTCCAAAAGGTTGGAAAAGAGTTCCTACAAACGTTTTTGACAGTGATTTTAACCCTCACGCCAAAAACCTTAAACCTTACCTTAGCCCCAAAACCTTATACCCGGGTATTACCTTCAGGATGCCCGAACACCCCAAATATATATTTTTTTATTTTTCATGTTTTTTTGGTCTAACTAACTCCAAAAGCTTGGAAAAGAGTTCCTCCAAAGGTTTTGGACATTGATTTTAACCCTCACGCCAAAAACCTCAAACCTTACCCTAGCCCAAAAACCTAATACCCGGGTATTACTTTCAGGAAGCCCGAAAACCCCAAATATTTTTTTTTCATTTTTCATTTTTTTTTGGTCTAACTAACTCCAAAAGGTTGGAAAAGAGTTCCTACAAAGGTTTTGGACAATAATTTTAACCCTAACGCCAAATAACTGAACCCTTACCATAGCCCCATAACCTAATACCTGAAGGAAGCCCGAACACCCCAAATATTTTTTTTTCATTTTACATTTTTTTTTGGTGTAACCAACTCCAAAAGGTCTGAAACATGTTCCTAAAAAGGTTTTGGACAGTTAGTTTAACCCTATCGCCAAAAACCTTAAACCTTACCATAGCCCTATAACCTAATATTAGGGTATTACCTTCAGGAAGCCCGAACACCCCAAATATTTTTTTTTCGTTTTTCTTTCTTTTTTTGGTTTACCTAACTCCAAAAGGTTGGAAAAGAGTTCCTACAAAGGTTTTTGGACAGTAATTTTAACCCTAACGCCAAAAACCTTAAACCTTTCCTATTCCTATTACCTTCAGGAAGCCCGAACACCCCAAATATTTTTTTTTCATTTTTCTTGGAAAAGAGTTCCTACAAAGGTTTTTGGACAGTGATTTTAACCCTAACGCCAAAAACCTTAAACCTTTCCTATTTCCTATTACCTTCATGAAGCCCGAACACCCCAAATATTTTTTTTTCATTTTTCTTTTTTTTTTGGTCTAACAAACTCCATAAGGTTGGAAAAGAGTTCCTACAAAGGTTTTGGACAGTGATTTTAACCCTATCGCCAAAAACCTTAAACCTTTCCTAAGCCCCATAACCTAATACCCGGGTATTACCTTCAGGAAGCCTGAACACCCCAAATACGTTTTATTTCCTTTTTCCTTTTTTTTTTTGGTCTAACTAACTCCGAAATGTTGGAAAAGAGTTCCTACAAAGGTTTTGGATAGTGATTTTAACCCTAATGCCAAAAACCCTAAAACTTTCCAAAGCCCCATAACCTAATACCCGGGTATTACCTTCAGGAAGTCCGAACACCCCAAATACATTTTTTTTATTTTTTTTATTTTTTATTGGTCTAACTGACTCCAAAAGGTTGGAAAAGAGTTCCTACAAAGGTTTTGGACAGTGATTTTAACCCTAACACCAAAAACCTTAAACCTTACCATAGCCCCATAACCTGATACCCGGGTATTACCTTCAGGAAGCCCGAACACCCCAAATACTTTTTTTTTCATTTTACATTTTTTTTTTGGTGTACAAACTCCAAAAGGTCTGAAACGTGTTCCTAAAAAGGTTTTGGACAGTGATTTTAACCCTAACGCCAAAAACCTTAAACCTTTCCTAAGCCCCATAACCTAATACCCGGGTATTACCTTCAGGAAGCCCGAACACCCCAAATACATTTTTTTTATTTTTTTTTATTTTTTTTTGGTCATACTGACTCCAAAAGGTTGGAAAAGAGTTCCTACAAAGGTTTTGGACAGTGATTTTAACCCTAACGCCAAAAACCTTAAACCTTACCATAGCCCCATAACCTGATACCCGGGTATTACCTTCAGGAAGCCCGAACACCCCAAATATTTTTTTTTCATTTTACTTTTTTTTTTTGGTGTACAAACTCCAAAAGGTCTGAAACATGTTCCTAAAAGGTTTTGGACAGTGATTTTAACCCTAACGCCAAAAACCTTAAACCTTACCATAGCCCCATAACCTAATACCCGGGTATTACCTTCAGGAAGCCTGAAAACCCAAATATTTTTTTTTTCATTTTTCTTTTTTTTTTGGTCTACCTAACTCCAAAAGGTTGGAATAGAGTTCCTACAAAGGTTTTTGGACAGTGATTTTAACCCTAACACCAAAAACCTTAAACCTTACCATAGCCCCATAATCTAATACCCGGGTATTACCTGAAGGAAGCGCGAACACCCCAAATATTTTTTTTTCGTTTTTTTGGTTTAACCAACTGCAAAAGGTCTGAAACATGTTCCTAAAAAGGTTTTGGACATTGATTTTAACCCTATCGCCAAAAACCTTAAACCTTACCCTAGCCCCATAACCTAATACCCGGGTATTACCTTCAGGAAGTCCGAAAACCCCAAATTTATTTTTTTCTTTTTTCTTTTTTTTTTGGTCTAACTAACACAAAAAGGTTGGAAAAGAGTTCCTACAAAGGTTTTGGACAGTGATTTTAAACCTCACGCCAAAAACCTTGAACCATACCTTAGCCCCCAAACCTAATACCCATGTATTACGTTCAGGAAGCCCGAACACCCCAAATATATATATATTTTTTTTTTCATCTTTTTTTTGGTCTAACGAACTCCGTAAAGTTGGAACAGAGTTCCTACAAAGGTTTTGGACAATAATTTTTAACCCTAATGCCAAAAAACTGAACCCTTACCATAATCCCATAACCTAATACCCAGGTATTACCTTCAGGAAGCCCGAAAACCCCAAATATTTTTTTTTCATTTTACAATTTTTTTTGGTGTAACCAACTCCAAAAGGTCTGAAACATGTTCCTAAAAAGGTTTTGGACAGTTATTTTTACCCTATCACCAAAAACCTTAAACCTTTCCTAAGCCCCATAACCTAATACCCGGGTATTACCTCCAGGAAGCCTGAAAACCGCAAATATATTTTTTTCTTTTTTCTTTTTTTTTTGGTCTAACTGACTCCAAAAGGTTGGAAAAGAGTTCCTACAAAGGTTTTGGACAGTGATTTTAACCCTAACGCCAAAAACCTTAACCCTTACCATAGCCCCATAATCTAATACCGGGGTATTACCTTCAGGAAGCCCGAACACCCCAAATACATTTTTTTTATTTTCATCTTTTTTTTGTTCTAACTAACTCCAAAAGGTTGGAAAAGAGTTCCTACAAAGGTTTTGGACAGTGATTTTAACCCTAACGCCAAAAACCTTAAACCTTACCATAGCCCCATAACCTGATACCCGGGTATTACCTTCAGGAAGCCCGAACACCCCAAATATTTTTTTTTCATTTTACATTTTTTTTTTTTTGGTGTACAAACTCCAAAAGGTATGAAAAGAGTTCCTAAAAAGGTTTTGGACAGTGATTTTAACCCTAATGCCAAAAACCTCAAACCTTACCCTAGCCCCAAAACCTAATACCCGGGTATTACCTTCAGGAAGCCTGAAAACCCCAAATATTTTTTTTTCTTTTTTCTTTTTTTTTTTGGTCTACCTAACTCCAAAAGGTTGGAAAAGAGTTTCTACAAAGGTTTTTGGACAGTGATTTTAACCCTAACACCAAAAACCTTAAACCTTACCATAGCCCCATAATCTAATACCCGGGTATTACCTTCAGGAAGCCCGAACCCCCCAAATATATATATATATTTTTTTCATCTTTTTTTTGGTCTAACGAACTCCGTAAGGTTGGAAAAGAGTTCCTACAAAGGTTTTGGACAATAATTTTAACCCTAATGCCAAAAAACTGTACCCTTACCATAGCCCCATAACCTAATACCCGGGTATTACCTTCAGGAAGCCCGAACACCCCAAATATTTTTTTTTCATTTTTCATCTTTTTTTTGTTCTGACTAACTCCAAAAGTTTGGAAAAGAGTTCCTACAAAGGTTTTGGAAAGTGATTTTAACCCTAACGCAAAAAACCTTAAACCTTTCCAAAGCCCCATAACCTAATACCCGGGTATTACCTTCAGTAAGCCCGAACACCCCTAATATTTTTTTTTTTCATTTTACATTTTTTTTGGTGTAACTAACTCCAAAAGGTCTGAAACATTTTCCTAAAAAGGTTTTGGACATTGATTTTAATCCTAACGCCAAAAACCTTAAGCCTTTCCTAAGCCCCATAACCTAATACCAGGGTATTATCTTCAGGAAGCCCGAAAACCAAAAATATTTTTATTTCATTTTTCATTTTTTTTTGGTCTAACTAACTCTGAAAGCTTGGAAAAGAGTTCCTACAAAGGTTTTAGACAGTGATTTTAACCCTAACACCAAAAACCTTAAACCTTACCATAGCCCCATAACCTAATACCCGGGTATTACCTTAAGGAAGCCCGAACCCCCCAAATATATATATATTTTTTTTTCATCTTTTTTTTGGTCTAACTAACTCCGAAATGTTGGAAAAGAGTTCCTACAAAGGTTTTGGACAGTGATTTTAACCCAAATGCCAAAAACCCTAAAACTTTCCAAAGCCCCATAACCTAATACCCGGTTAATACCTTCAGGAAGCCCGAACACCCCAAATATTTTTTTTTCATTTTTCATTTTTTTTGGTCTAACTAACTCCGAAAGCTTGGAAAAGAGTTCCTACAAAGGTTTTGGACAGTGATTTTAACCCGAATGCCAAAAACCTTAAACCTTACCATAGCCCCATAACCTAATACCCGGGTATTACCTTCAGGAAGCCCGAACACCCCAAATATTTTTTATTTCATTTTTCATTTTTTTTTGGTCTAACTAACTCCAAAAGCTTGGAAAAGAGTTCCTACAAAGGTTTTGGACAGTGATTTTAACCCTAACTCCAAAGACCTTAAACCTTACCATCGCCCCATAACCTAATACCCGGGTATTACCTTCAGGAAGCCCGAACACCCCAAATATTTTTTTTTCATTTTACATTTTTTTTAGTGTAACCAACTCCAAAAGGTTGGAAAAGAGTTCCTACAAAGGTTTTGGACAGTGATTTTAACCTTAACACCAAAAACCTTAAACCTTACCGTAGCCCCATAATCTAATACCCGGGTATTACCTTAAGGAAGCCCGAACACCCCAAATATATATATTTTTTTTTTCATCTTTTTTTTGGTCTAACGAACTCCGAAATGTTGGAAAAGAGTTCCTACAAAGGTTTTGGACAGTGATTTTAACCCTAATGCCGAAAACCTTAAAACTTTCCAAAGCCCCATAACCTAATACCCGGGTATTACCTTCAGGAAGCCCGAAAACCACAATTTTTTTTTTTTCATTTTTCATTTTTGTTTGGTCTAACTAACTCCAAAAGGTTGGAAAAGAGTTCCTACAAAGGTTTTGGACAGTGATTTTAACCCTAACGCCAAAAACCTTAACCCTTACCATAGCCCCATAATCTAATACCCGGGTATTACCTTCAGGAAACCCGAACACCCCAAATACATTTTTTTTATTTTTCATCTTTTTTTTGTTCTAACTAACTCCAAAAGGTTGGAAAAGAGTTCCTACAAAGGTTTTGGACAGTGATTTTAACCCTAACGACAAAAACCTTAAACCTTTCAATAGCCCCATAACCTGATATCCGGGTATTACCTTCAGGAAGCCCGAACACCCCAAATATTTTTTTTTAATTTTACATTTTTTTTTTGGTGTACAAACTCCAAAAGGTCTGAAACATGTTCCTAAAAAGGTTTTGGACAGTGATTTTAACCCTAATGCCAAAAACCTCAAACCTTACCCTAGCCCCAAAACCTAATACCCGGGTATTACCTTCAGGAAGCCTGAAAACCCCCAATATTTTTTTCTTTTTTCTTTTTTTTTTGGTCTTCCTAACTCCAAAAGGTTGGAAAAGAGTTCCTACAAAGGTTTTTTGACAGTGATTTTAACCCTAACACCAAACACCTTAAACCTTACCATAGCCCCATAATCTAATACCCGGGTATTACCTTAAGGAAGCCCGAGCCCCCAAATATATATATATTTTTTTTTCATCTTTTTTTTTGGTCTAACGAACTCCGTAAGGTTGGAAAAGAGTTCCTACAAAGGTTTTGGACAATAATTTTAACCCTAATGCCAAAAAACTGAACCCTTACCATAGCCCCATAACCTAATACCCGGGTATTACCTTCAGGAAGCCCGAACACCCAGAATATTATTTTTTCTTTTTTCTTTTTTTTTTTGGTCTACCTAACTCCAAAAGGTTGGAAAAGAGTTCCTACAAAGGTTTTAGGACAGTGATTTTAAGCCTAACGCCAAAAACCTTAAACCTTACCGTAGCCCCATAACCTAATACGGGTATTACCTTCAGGAAGCCCGAACACCCCAAATATATATTTTTTATTTTTCATCTTTTTTTTGTTCTGACTAACTCCAAAAGCTTGGAAAAGAGTTCCTACAAAGGTTTTGGAAAGTGATTTTAACCCTAAAGCAAAAAACCTTAAACCCTCTCCAAAGCCCCATAACCTAATACCCGGGTATTACCTTCAGGAAGCCCGAAAACCCCAAATATTTTTTTTTCTTTTTTCTTTTTTTTTTTGGTCTACCTAACTCCGAAAGGTTGGAAAAGAGTTCCTACAAAGGTTTTTGGACAGTGATTTTAACCCTAACGCCAAAAACCTTAAACCTTACCGTAGCCCCATAACCTAATACGGGTATTACCTTCAGGAAGCCCGAACACCCCAAATATATATTTTTTATTTTTCATCTTTTTTTTGTTCTGACTAACTCCAAAAGGTTGGAAAAGAGTTCCTACAAAGGTTTTGGACAGTGATTTTAACCCTAACGCAAAAAACCTTAAACCTTTCCAAAGCCCCATAACCTAATACCCGGGTATTACCTTCAGGAAGCCCGAACACCCCTAATATTTTTTTTTTTCATTTTTCATTTTTTTTGGTCTACCTAACTCCAAAAGGTTGGAAAAGAGTTCCTACAAAGGTTTTGGACAGAGATTTTAACCCTAACTCCAAAAACCTTAAACCTTTCCCTAGCCCCAAAACCTAATACCCATGTATTACGTTCAGGAAGCCCGAACACCCCAAATATTTTTTTTTCATTTTACATTTTTTTTGGTGTAACTAACTCCAAAAGGTCTGAAACATTTTCCTAAAAAGGTTTTGGACATTTGATTTTAACCCTAACGCCAAAAACCTTAAACCTTTCCAAAGCCCCATAACCTAATACCCGGGTATTACCTTCAGGAAGCCCGAAAACCCCAAATATTTTTTTTTCCTTTTTTCTTTTTTTTTGGTCTAACTAACTCCAAAAGGTTGGAAAAGAGTTCCTACAAAGGTTTTGGACAGTGATTTTCGCCCTAACGCCAAAAACCTTAAACCTTACCATAGTCCCATAACCTAATAGGTCCTTCAGGAAGCCCGAACACCCCAAATATTTTTTTTACATTTTACTTTTTTTTTTGTTTAACCAACTGCAAAAGGTCTGAAACATGTTCCTAAAAAGGTTTTGGACAGTTATTTTTACCCTATCACCAAAAACCTTAAACCTTTCCTAAGCCCCATAACCTAATACCCGGGTATTACCTCCAGGAAGCCTGAAAACCCCAAATATATTTTTTTTTTTTTATTTTTTTTTGGTCTAACTGACTCCAAAAGGTTGGAAAAGAGTTCCTACAAAGGTTTTGGACAGTGATTTTAACCCTAACGCCAAAAACCTTAAACCTTTCCTAAGCCCCATAACCTAATACCCGGGTATTACCTTCAGGAAGCCCGAACACCCCAAATATTTTTTTTTTATTTTTTTTTTATTTTTTTTTGGTCATACTGACTCCAAAAGGTTGGAAAAGAGTTCCTACAAAGGTTTTGGACAGTGATTTTAAACCTATCGCCAAAAACCTTAAACCTTTCCTAAGCCCCATAACCTAATACCCGGGTATTACCTTCAGGAAGCCTGAACACCCCAAATATTTTTTTTTTCATTTTACATTTTTATTTTGGTGTACAAACTCCAAAAGTTCTGAAACATGTTCCTAAAAATGTTTTGGACAGTGATTTTAACCCTAATGCCAAAAACCTCAAACCTTACCCTAGCCCCAAAACCTAATACCCGGGTATTACCTTCAGGAAGCCCGAAAACCCCAAATATTTTTTTTTCCTTTTTTCTTTTTTTTTTTGGTCTAACTAACTCCCAAAGGTTGGAAAAGAGTTCCTACAAAGGTTTTGGACAGTGATTTTAACCCTAACGCCAAAAACCTTAAAACTTACCATAGCCCCATAACCTGATACCCGGGTATTACCTTCAGGAAGCCCGTACACCCCAAATATTTTTTTTTCATTTTACATTTTTTTTAGTGTAACCAGCTCCAAAAGGTTGGAAAAGAGTTCCTCCAAAGGTTTTGGACATTGATTTTAACCCTAACGCCAAAAACCTAAAACCTTACCCTAGCCCCTTAACCTAATACCTGGGTATTACCTTCAGGAAGCCCGAACACCCCAAATATATATATGTTTTTTATATTTTTTTTGGTCTAAAGAACTCCGAAATGTTGGAAAAGAGTTCCTACAAAGGTTTTGGACAGTGATTTTAACCCTAATGCCAAAAACCCTAACACTTTCCAAAGCCCCATAACCTAATACCCGGGTATTACCTTCAGGAAGCCCGAAAACCCCAAATATTTTTTTTTCATTTTTCATTTTTGTTTGGTCTAACTAACTCCAAAAGGTTGGAAAAGAGTTCCTACAAAGGTTTTGGAAAGTGATTTTAACCCTAACGCCAAAAACCGTAACCCTTACCATAGCCCCATAATCTAATACCGGGGTATTACCTTCAGGAAGCCTGAACACCCCAAATATTTTTTTTTTCATTTTTCATTTTTTTTTTGGTCTAACTAACTTCAAAAGGTTGGAAAAGAGTTCCTACAAAGGTTTTGGACAGTGATTTTAACCCTAACGCCAAAAGCCTTAAAATTTCCCCTCGCCCCATAACCTAATACCTCGGTATTACCTTCAGGAAGCCCGAACACCCCAAATATTTTTTTTTCACTTTTCATTTCTTTTTGGTCTACCTAACTCCAAAAGGTCTGAAACTTATTCCAACAAAGGTTTTGGACAGTGATTTTAACCCTAATGCCAAAAACCTTAGACCTTACCATAGCCCCATAACCTAATACCTGGGTATTTCCTTCAGGAAGCCCGAACACCCCAAATATATTTTTTTTCATTTTACATTTTTTTTTTGGTGTAACAAACTCCAAAAGTTCTGAAACATGTTCCTAAAAAGGTTTTGGACAATGATTTTAACCCTAACGCCAAAAACCTTAACCCTTACCATAGCCCCATAATCTAATACCGGGGTATTACCTTCAGGAAGCCCGAACACCCCAAATATTTTTTTTTTCATTTTTCATTTTTTTTTGGTCTAACTAACTCCAAAAGGTTGGAAAAGAGTTCCTACAAAGGTTTTGGACAGTGGTTTTAACCCTAACGCCAAAAACCTTAAACCTTACCTTAGCCCCATAACCTAATAGGTCCTTCAGGAAGCCCGAACACCCCAAATATTTTTTTTTTCATTTTACTTTTTTTTTTTTGGTTTAACCAACTGCAAATGGTCTGAAACATGTTCCTAAAAAGGTTTTGGACAGTGATTTTAACCCTAACGCCATAAACCTAAAACCTTACCCTAGCCCCATAACCTAATACCTGGGTATTACCTTCAGGAAGCCCGAACACCCCAAATATTTTTTTTTCATTTTTCTTTTTTTTTTGGTCTAACTAACTCCAAAAGGTTGGAAAAGAGTTCCTACAAAGGTTTTGGACAGTGATTTTAACCCTAACGCCAAAAGCCTTAAACCTTCCCCTAGCCCCATAACCTAATACCTGGGTATTACCTTCAGGAAGCCCGAAAACCCCAAATATTTTTTTATTCATTTTTTTGGTCTAACTAACTCCAAAAGCTTGGAAAAGAGTTCCTACAAAGGTTTTGGACAGTGATTTTAACCCTAACGCCAAAAGCCTTAAAATTTCCCCTCGCCCCATAACCTAATACCTGGGTATTACCTTCAGGAAGCCCGAACACCCCAAATATTTTTTTTTCACTTTTCATTTCTTTTTGGTCTACCTAACTCCAAAAGGTCTGAAACTTATTCCAACAAAGGTTTTGGACAGTGATTTTAACCCTAATGCCAAAAACCTTAGACCTTACCATAGCCCCATAACCTAATACCTGGGTATTTCCTTCAGGAAGCCCGAACACCCCAAATATATTTTTTTTCATTTTACATTTTTTTTTTTTGGTGTAACAAACTCCAAAAGTTCTGAAACATGTTCCTAAAAAGGTTTTGGACAGTGATCTTAACCCTAACGCCAAAAACCTTAACCCTTACCATAGCCCCATAATCTAATACCCGGGTATTACCTTAAGGAAGCCCGAACACCCCAAATATATATATATTTTTTTTCATCTTTTTTTTGGTCTAACGAACTCCGAAATGTTGGAAAAGAGTTCCTACAAAGGTTTTGGACAGTGATTTTAACCCTAATGCCGAAAACCTTAAAACTTTCCAAAGCCCCATAACCTAATACCCGGGTATTACCTTCAGGAAGCCCGAAAACCACAAATTTTTTTTTTTCATTTTTCATTTTTGTTTGGTCTAACTAACTCCAAAAGGTTGGAAAAGAGTTCCTACAAAGGTTTTGGACAGTGATTTTAACCCTAACGCCAAAAACCTTAACCCTTACCATAGCCCCATAATCTAATACCGGGGTATTACCTTCAGGAAGCCCGAACACCCCAAATATTTTTTTTTCATTTTTCATTTTTGTTTGGTCTACCTAACTCCAAAAGGTTGGAAAAGAGTTCCTACAAAGGTTTTGGACAGTGATTTTAACCCTAACGCCAAAAACCTTAAAACTTTCCAAAGCCCCATAACCTAATACCCGGGTATTACCTTCAGGAAGCCCGAACACCCCAAATACATTTTTTTTATTTTTCATCTTTTTTTTGTTCTAACTAACTCCAAAATGTTGGAAAAGAGTTCCTACAAAGGTTTTGGACAGTGATTTTAACCCTAACGACAAAAACCTTAAACCTTTCAATAGCCCCATAACCTGATATCCGGGTATTACCTTCAGGAAGCCCGAACACCCCAAATATTTTTTTTTAATTTTACATTTTTTTTTTGGTGTACAAACTCCAAAAGGTCTGAAACATGTTCCTAAAAAGGTTTTGGACAGTGATTTTAACCCTAATGCCAAAAACCTCAAACCTTACCCTAGCCCCAAAACCTAATACCCGGGTATTACCTTCAGGAAGCCTGAAAACCCCAAATATTTTTTTTCTTTTTTCTTTTTTTTTTGGTCTTCCTAACTCCAAAAGGTTGGAAAAGAGTTCCTACAAAGGTTTTTTGACAGTGATTTTAACCCTAACACCAAACACCTTAAACCTTACCATAGCCCCATAATCTAATACCCAGGTATTACCTTAAGGAAGCCCGAACCCCCCAAATATATATATATATTTTTTTCATCTTTTTTTTGGTCTAACGAACTCCGTAAGGTTGGAAAAGAGTTCCTACAAAGGTTTTGGACAATAATTTTAACCCTAATGCCAAAAAACTGAACCCTTACCATAGCCCCATAACCTAATACCCGGGTATTACCTTCAGGAAGCCCGAACACCCCAAATATTTTTTTTCATTTTACATTTTTTTTTGGTTTAACCAACTGCAAAAGGTCTGAAACATGTTCCTAAAAAGGTTTTGGACAGTTATTTTTACCCTATCACCAAAAACCTTAAACCTTTCCTAAGCCCCATAACCTAATACCCGGGTATTACCTCCAGGAAGCCTGAAAACCGCAAATATATTTTTTTCTTTTTTCTTTTTTTTTGGTCTAACTGACTCCAAAAGGTTGGAAAAGAGTTCCTACAAAGGTTTTGGACAATTATTTTAACCCTAACGCCAAAAACCTTAAACCTTTCCTAAGCCCCATAACCTAATACCCAGGTATTACCTTCAGGAAACCCGAACACCCCAAATACATTTTTTTTATTTATTTTTCATTTTTTTTTGGTCATACTGACTCCAAAAGGTTGGAAAAGAGTTCCTACAAAGGTTTTGGACAGTGATTTTAAACCTATCGCCAAAAACCTTAAACCTTTCCTAAGCCCCATAACCTAATACCCGGGTATTACCTTCAGGAAGCCTGAACACCCCAAATATTTTTTTTTTCATTTTACATTTTTATTTTGGTGTACAAACTCCAAAAGGTCTGAAACATGTTCCTAAAAATGTTTTGGACAGTGATTTTAACCCTAATGCCAAAAACCTCAAACCTTACCCTAGCCCCAAAACCTAATACCCGGGTATTACCTTCAGGAAGCCCGAACACCCCAAATATATATATATATATTTTTTTTTTTTTTGGTCTAAAGAACTCCGAAATGTTGGAAAAGAGTTCCTACAAAGGTTTTGGACAGTGATTTTAACCCTAATGCCAAAAACCCTAACACTTTCCAAAGCCCCATAACCTAATACCCGGGTATTACCTTCAGGAAGCCCGAAAACCCCAAATATTTTTTTTTCATTTTTCATTTTTGTTTGGTCTAACTAACTCCAAAAGGTTGGAAAAGAGTTCCTACAAAGGTTTTGGACAGTGATTTTAACCCTCACGCCAAAAACCTAAAACCTTACCCTAGCCCCATAACCTAATACCTGGGTATTACCTTCAGGAAGCCCGAACACCCCAAATATATTTTTTTCATTTTTCTTTTTTTTTTTTTTGGTCTAACTAACTCCAAAAGGTTGGAAAAGAGTTCCTACAAAGGTTTTGGACAGTGATTTTAACCCTAACGCCAAAAGCCTTAAACCTTCCCCTAGCCCCATAACCTAATACCTGGGTATTACCTTCAGGAAGCCCGAAAACCCCAAATATTTTTTTATTCATTTCTTTGGTCTAACTAACTCCAAAAGCTTGGAAAAGAGTTCCTACAAAGGTTTTGGACAGTGATTTTAACCCTAACGCCAAAAGCCTTAAAATTTCCCCTCGCCCCATAACCTAATACCTGGGTATTACCTTCAGGAAGCCCGAACACCCCAAATATTTTTTTTTTCACTTTTCATTTCTTTTTGGTCTACCTAACTCCAAAAGGTCTGAAACTTATTCCAACAAAGGTTTTGGACAGTGATTTTAACCCTAATGCCAAAAACCTTAGACCTTACCATAGCCCCATAACCTAATACCTGGGTATTTCCTTCAGGAAGCCCGAACACCCCAAATATATTTTTTTTCATTTTACATTTTTTTTTTTGGTGTAACAAACTCCAAAAGTTCTGAAACATGTTCCTAAAAAGGTTTTGGACAATGATTTTAACCCTAACGCCAAAAACCTTAACCCTTACCATAGCCCCATAATCTAATACCGGGGTATTACCTTCAGGAAGCCCGAACACCCCAAATATTTTTTTTTTCATTTTTCATTTTTTTTTGGTCTAACTAACTCCAAAAGGTTGGAAAAGAGTTCCTACAAAGGTTTTGGACAGTGATTTTAACCCTAACGCCAAAAACCTTAAACCTTACCTTAGCCCCATAACCTAATACCCGGGTATTACCTTCAGGAAGCCCGAACACCCCAAATATTTTTTTTTTCATTTTACTTTTTTTTTTTTGGTTTAACCAACTGCAAATGGTCTGAAACATGTTCCTAAAAAGGTTTTGGACAGTGATTTTAACCCTAACGCCATAAACCTAAAACCTTACCCTAGCCCCATAACCTAATACCTGGGTATTACCTTCAGGAAGCCCGAACACCCCAAATATATTTTTTTTCATTTTTCTTTTTTTTTTTTGGTCTAACTAACTCCAAAAGGTTGGAAAAGAGTTCCTACAAAGGTTTTGGACAGTGATTTTAACCCTAACGCCAAAAGCCTTAAACCTTCCCCTAGCCCCATAACCTAATACCTGGGTATTACCTTCAGGAAGCCCGAAAACCCCAAATATTTTTTTATTCATTTTTTTGGTCTAACTAACTCCAAAAGCTTGGAAAAGAGTTCCTACAAAGGTTTTGGACAGTGATTTTAACCCTAACGCCAAAAGCCTTAAACTTTCCCCTCGCCCCATAACCTAATACCTGGGTATTACCTTCAGGAAGCCCGAACACCCCAAATATTTTTTCACTTTTCATTTCTTTTTGGTCTACCTAACTCCAAAAGGTCTGAAACTTATTCCAACAAAGGTTTTGGACAGTGATTTTAACCCTAATGCCAAAAACCTTAGACCTTACCATAGCCCCATAACCTAATACCTGGGTATTTCCTTCAGGAAGCCCGAACACCCCAAATAAATTTTTTTTTCATTTTACATTTTTTTTTTGGTGTAACAAACTCCAAAAGTTCTGAAACATGTTCCTAAAAAGGTTTTGGACAGTGATTTTAACCCTAACGCCAAAAACCTTAAACCTTCCCCTAGCCCCATAACCTAATACCCGGGTATTACCTTCAGGAAGCCCGAAAACCCCAAATATTTTTTTTTCATTTTTCATTTTATTGGTTTAACTAACTCCAAAAGGTCTGAAACATGTTCCTTAAAAAATATTGGACAGTGATTTTAACCCTCACGCCATAAACCTTAAACCTTACCCTAGCCCCATAACCTAATACCCGAGTAGTACGGTTATTACCTTCAGGAAGCCTGAACACCCCAAATATTTTTTTTTCATTTTACATTTTTTTTGGTGTAACCAACTCCAAAAGGTCTGAAACATGTTCCTAAAAAGGTTTTGGACAGTGATTTTAACCCTAACGCCAAAAACCTTAAACCTTACCCTCGCCCCATAACCTAATAACCCGGGTATTACCTTCAGGAAGCCCGAAAACCCCAAATATTTTTTTTTCATTTTTCATTGTTTTTTGGTGTAAATAACTCCAAAAGGTTGGAAAAGAGTTCCTACAAAGGTTTTGGACAGTGATTTTAACCCTTTCGCCAAAAACCTTAAACCTTACCATAGCCTCATAACCTTATACCCGGGTATTACCTTTAGGAAGCCTTAACACCCCAAACATTTTTTTTTCTTTTTCTTTTTTTTGGTCTAACGAACTCCAAAAGGTTGGAAAAGAGTTCCTACAAAGGTTTTGGACAGTGATTTTAACCCATACGCCAAAAACCTTAAACCTTACCCTAGCCCCGTAACCTAATACCTGGGTATTACCTTCAGGAAGTCTTAACACCCCCAAAAACTTTTTTTTCATTATTATTATTTTTTTTTTTTTTAGTCTAGCTCCCTCCAAAAGGTTGGAAAAGAGTTCCTACAAAGGTTTTGGACAGTGATTTTAACCCTAACACCAAAAACCTTTAACCTTTTCCTAGCCCTGTAACATAATATATACATAATATTGCTCTACAAACACATAGTCTAAAAGATAGACAGCATAGCATACCAACTGAGCTGAGTCATTAAACTTTCTACCAACACATAATTTTTACACACAGATTGAGCTCGGAGACTCGACTGGAACATGTGACAGGTCGACATGCGCCGGCCAGTGCAAGCCCTTGATCAGCCTACCCCAAACCGCCAAGTCAACTGACAAAAGCGGGGGCTATCACTCTATCTCTTTCCCACACCTAACCAGCCACTTGCGTTCGGACAGACTTGTCACAATATCATTCAGAGAATAGTCTGAGCCCATGCTCCTTCTGTGCACACAACCCCCCCCCCCCTTTATAGAATCTAAGATCTTCCAGTTTCAAGGGTGAAAGTGAATTCCAAAGAATTCTCCACCTTGGAACCTATACTAACACTACATTCCTCAGATAACTAAACAAAAAACATCTAAACCCTAACAGCAATGACGAAAAGATAAAAACTTTTCAAGACAAATTAACTACTGACCCCACCCTGCCTCCCTCCTTTTCTCCCTCTCTCCTGATCTGTACCTCTCTCTCCTATCAGAGGATGAAAACCAGCAGGTGAGGAGAGTCTCAATGGCGAGTCACGGTGGCAAGATCTATTCTCTTTCTATCACTCGAATCCCTGCATGAGCAGAATGGTGCCAGACGGACCACCTGCTCCCACCACAATCCTCTGTGACTTTTTGACTCTATCCACTTTTAGAACTTAAAATAGTAATCAATAATCAACTGACCAACTCAGCTCAAACCAAACCCAAAACTCTGCCTAGAGAACTCTCACTTCCACGTTTACATATCTCTTTGTATCTTGTGAGGACCGTGAGGAGAGCAGAGCCTAGACCTAGTCGGGTCGGGGGACTATGTCCCTTGCTCACTCTCCTCACATGGATGGTGAGAGCAGGGGAGCTATGGGATGTTTCATCCGCCACCAAATCCCCCTCACCAACCTTTATTTTCCACCATCTCCACCTCTCCCTTAAACCCCCCTCTCCCTCTTCCCTTCTCTCTCTCTCTCTCTCTCTCACACACACACACACACACACACCCCTCTCTCTCTCTCCCTCATCTCTCTCCCTCATCTCTCCCCCTCTCTCTAACACACCCCCTCTTTCTTATTCCCTCCCCTGCCCCTTTATTTTCACCTTCACAGAGGACAAATAGGTGATCTTCAGCCTAGGCCTACCCAGGCCGGGGGGTAACCCCTGTTGGGTCACCTATATGGAGGATTAAGAGAGACCTGAAGGGGAACCGCCGTGCCCCCTAAATCCTCCCCCTCTAACATCTTTTTTAACACTCTAAAATTAGCCAGCTAACCCCACTACAAACAACTTCATCAAAAATTTAAATAATAAATACTTATTAATAACTGACCATCAGTGACACCAGACTAAGCTTGCAAAAAAGAACACACATACACGTACAGATTTTCCCTTAGGACATTGATCAAATTTACATTTCTGTCTGTCTTTTAGGGAACTGTTCTCTGTTTTTAAGCTCACTTCTGATTTTTGCTATTTGCTCTTGACACTTCTTTTTTTCCTTTTTTCTTCCCCTTTCCCTTTTGCAATCCACTTTTGTTCTTCTTTTATTTTTTTATTTTTTCATTGTTTTATATTATTTTATTTTATTTTATTTTAGGGTTCCTGTGCTTTTGTTTTTCTTCCCCCTCCCCTCTTTTTTCTTAGGAAGGACTGACTCCTGAGGTTCTCATGCCAGGAAAAATGTACCTCCCTCACTCACGGTTTTACCCACAATCCTTTGCTGTAACAGGAAGATTGATTCCTTAGGCTCTCATCCCTGAGAACTAAAATACCCACAATCCCTTACCATTGCATACAAATTTAATGTAGCAAAACTCAATTTAAAACAAAACTACATTAAAATTAACTTAAAACAACTTGAAAGTTTAAAATACAACCAAGAGACATCCATTCTGGAATACAAACATCGAGAAGAGAACACAACCATGTCTGAGAGGAACAGCACAAACCATGACTGGAGCCCAACTCTGAGGATGTCTTCTCCTGTCAAAAGCACAATTAAGTGCTGTGCACTAAACAGCAATTCCTGTTCCTGTAAATGAGCACTGACCACTGGACCAAGAAGACGGACCACCGCCTCGAGGAAGACGCCGCACCTCCATCACTCCAAGCCGCCCACCACCGAGCTTCGCCCCGCCGACGGCACCGAGTCCCAGCAAACCTTCCCGCGGAGCGCCTATCTTCTTTCCCCCGCCGAGGACCCCGGACTTCAGACACACCGCTGCCGCCGCGGCTGGACAGCTGGAACCTTTTCCCCCCCTCCAACAGATTTTAGACTACTGGAAAAGAAACGCCTCACATCAACAACAACATAGGACCACTAGGGTAAGTCTACGAAAAACACCTCAAAATTACTCTTAATAGTTAGTTTTGTTTGTTGAACTTCAGTTTGTGTCGTTTTTGAACTTGAGTCTGTGGTGTTTTTGAACTTGAGTTTGTGTCGTGTTTGAAGTTTGTGGCACCTCTGAGACTTTGCACTAATGCACCATAACCCTACTCCTATAGATAAAATTCACCCTATTCCCTCCCTACGAACACCACCTAGTCCTTCTCAATAAGAAAAATTATTATTAATAATAATAATATTATTATTATTATTATTATTATTATTATTATTATTATTATTATTTTAACACTTAACCATACCAACTCTACTCCCTAACTGAACCTCCAAAAATAATTGCTCTACAAACACATAGTCTAAAAGATAGACAGCATAGCATACCAACTGAGCTGAGTCATTAAACTTTCTACCAACACATAATTTTTACACACAGATTGAGCTCGGAGACTCGACTGGGAACATGTGACAGGTCGACATGTGCCGGCCAGTGCAAGCCCTTGATCAGCCTACCCCAAACCGCCAAGGCAACTGACGAATGTGGGGGCTATCACTCTATCTCTTACCCACACCAGTGTTAATTTTGACAACAAATTCTGATTTAGTTTTAGTCTTAGTCTTTTGACTAAAACACTACTTAGTTTTAGTCATATTTTAGTCATCTGAAATCTTTTTAGTTTAGTCTAGTTTTAGTCGACTAATATCACAAGAGTTTTAGTCGATGAAAATTACAATAGATTTAGTCAACTAAAAAGTGTGTAAAGGGTAATAATATGTACATTTTCTGAAAGTCATTACCTTTACAACAATAAACCTGTGTTCAATTAACACACAGACAGATTCCACTTGTAATTCATTTTATTTATGTTTCAAAACATTCAAAAAGGCAGCCAAAACTGTTCCTTTCTTTTTCTTGGCACCCTGTGGCCCATCGAGGTCACCTGAAGTCTTCTGTAGCTGTGATGAAGAAAAAAGGACGGTAGAGTTCATTTTTAACACCAACAAAATAGTTAAATGAATTATATGCATTTAAATCAGCAGCCAGCAGGTACCTTTAGCTTAACAGAACAGCAGTGGTGTATTGGTATCGCCCCCGACGACCCGCACCGTAACGTTAAATGATAATTAACGAGATTGATTTATCAGAGAGCCCCCGTTGAAAGAAAATGCACATGGCGGTGTGGGTTTAACAAAAGAGCAAAAAAATAACCAGGCTAGTGAGTGAGTTCACGTATGTTCAGAGCCTTGTGTGTTATGTTAAAATGTAACGTTACGTTAACGTTATGGAGCAGGTTTCATCCATTCATTCATTCATGCTTACCTGAGCGTATATATCATGGTGGCTCGACTCCAGGTGCCTCTTCAGATTCGTTGTGTTTTTCCCGGTTATTTTTGCTCCACAGTTTTTGCAAAGTGTTTTGTTGTCCTTTAAATCAAAAGTAAAGTGCGTCCACACATCCTGACGCCTCTTCCTCCCTGCTGTTGTTGACATTTTCAGCTGAGCACGACGAGGAGCGCGGGGACATTTCGCCTTTGCCGGGCTCGGTCTCAAACATCCTAACCACGTCGCTCTGATTGGTTCTCCCTCCCAACTCCTCCCGCCTCTTTCTAAAATCGTCATTTCCTTCCACAAACAAAATGAGCTCTGATTGGATCCTTGCCAGACATTTTCGTCTCGTTTTTATTCGTTGACAAACATGTCAATACACTTCGTTATCGTCTTAGGCCTTGTGAATTACTTTTTATCAAGTTATCGTCTCGTTTTAGTCAGAAAAAAAAGGTCGTTGACGATGACTATGACGAAAATTTTTCGTCAACAAAATTAACATGGACCCACACCCAAAAAAATTTTCATTTCATTTTTCGTTTTTTTTTTTTTTTGTCTAACTAACTCAAAAAGGTTGAAAAAGCAGATCCTACAAAGGTTTTGGACAGTGATTTTAACCCTAACGCCAAAAACCTTAGCCCCGTAACCTAATACCCGGGTATTACCTTCAGGAAGCCTTCAAACCCCAAACATTTTTTTTTTCATTTTTCGTTTTTTTTTTTGGTCTAGCTAACTCCAAAAGGTTGGAAAAGAGTTCCTACAAAGGTTTTGGACAGTGATTTTAACCCTAACGCCAAAAACCACGTCTGTACGCTTTGTCATATTGATACAAAAATTGACACACACGTGTATCTTAATAAGGTCTACGAAAAAGTCAGTGCAGGTGCTTTTGTGAAAAGTACGGTTAAAGGGCTATTTCGCATTTTTTGCCGGTCCGCACACATTGGAATGTGGCTAACTCCTCTGAAGGCTTTCGTTCCACCGGCACCAAATTTGCTCAGGCCAATCTACACCCCATGGCCATTAAAAGTTGTACAAATCATGACGCTGCACCCTACGGTTTAAGTTCTAGGGGGCGCCAAAAAAAAACCAAAAATCCACATTCTTAAAAGTCTTATAACTTTTTATTTTAGTCCTCACTGGCCTCCAAGTTTTCTAGGATAATGCCATGTCCAGCCATCAACACATTTGAGAAGGAATTTTTACTCCCCAAAAGAGCGCCCCCCCATGGCAGGAGAAAAAAGTCCATTTTTTCTTGTCCCCTAAGGTGAAAATACACTTTGTTGAGTGTCACGCCTATACACTTTATCATATTGACACAAAATTTGACACACACGTGTATCTCAATAAGATCTACGAAAAAGTCAATGCACACGTATCTGTGAAATGTACGGTTAAAGGGCTATTTCGCATTTTTTGCCGATTCGCACACATTGGAATGTTGCTAACTCCTAAGGCTTTCGTCCCACCGACACCAAATTTGCTCAGGCCAATCTACAACCCATGGCCATTCAAAGTTCAAAATCATGACGCTGCACCCCACGGTTTACGTTCTAGGGGGCGCCAAAGATAACCCAAAAATCCACATGATTACAAATTGTTTTGGCCACTGAGTGGCGCCAAAGGGAGTTGTCTATTAACAGCAGACAAAGTAGTTATGGCCACTGAGTGGCGCCAAAGGAGTTGTCTATTAAATCTGATACTACAGAAAAAGTTAAAAGGCTCTTAAAGGGTTAAAAAAAATATCTTCAATGAAACATTTGCTAGTTTTGAACAGGGCAGAAGTAAAATAAGAGATGTACAAAAAAAAATCTGGAAAAAATATTAATCCAATTTGATTTTACAGCAGACAAAGAAGTTTTGGCCACTCATCCAAGTTTTCTAGGATGATGCAATGTTCAGCCATCAACACATTTGTGAAGTCATTTTTTTCTCACCAAAAGAGCGCCCCCCCAAGGCAGGAGAAAAAGTCAAGTTTTTCCTGCCCATCGCTCAATGGCTCAAACACACCGCTCTCTCTGCAAAACCGAAAGGAGGAGCAACTTGCCATTTGGATATATACTAGCTGTGTTTGTGCCCTCACTCATGGTCCAGACTTTTTTCATATAGGTCATGAAGTTTGTCTGCAGCAAGTGTTTTGGTAGAAACTGCGCCTCCCATTCATTATAATGGTAAATGACCACAGACAAGTGCGCACACCATCTTTGGACCTTGATATATTTTTGCAATCCAAATATTTTTTTTTTCATTTTTCTTTTTTTTTTGGTCTAACTAACTCAAAAAGGTTGGAAAACAGTTCCTACAAAGGTTTTGGACAGTGATTTTAACCCTAACGCCAAAAACCTTAAACCTTTCCTAAGCCCCATAACCTAATACTGAAGGTATTACCTTCAGGAAGCCCGAACACCCCAAATATTTTTTTTCATTTTACATTTTTTTTTGGTTTAACCAACTGCAAAAGGTCTGAAACATGTTCCTAAAAAGGTTTTGGATAGTGATTTTAACCCTAATGCCAAAAACCCTAAAACTTTCCAAAGCCCCATAACCTAATACCCGGGTATTACCTTCAGGAAGCCCGAAAACCACAAATATTTTTTTCTAATTTTTCTTTTTTTTTCGTCTAACTACCTCCAAAAGCTTGGAAAAGAGTTCCTACAAAGGTTTTGGACATTGATATTAACCCTAACGCCAAAAACCTAAAACCTAACCCTAGCCCCATAACCTAATACCTGGGTATTACCTTCAGGAAGCCCGAAAACCCCAAATATTTTCTTTTCATTTTTAATTCTTTTTTGGTCTAACTCCAAAAGGTTGGAAAAGAGTTCCTACAAAGGTTTTGGACAGTGATTTTAACCCTAATGCCAAAAACCTCAAACCTTACCCTAGCCCCAAAACCTAATACCCGGGTATTACCTCCAGGAAGCCTGAAAACCCCAAATATATTTTTTTCTTTTTTCCTTTTTTTTTTGGTCTAACTGACTCAAAAAGGTTGGAAAAGAGTTCCTACAAAGGTTTTGGACAGTGATTTTAACCCTTACGCCAAAAACCTTAAACCTTTCCTAAGCCCCATAACCTAATACCCGGGTATTATCTTAAGGAAGCCCGAAAACCACAAATATTTTTATTTCATTTTTCATTTTTTTTGGTCTAACTAACTCTGAAAGCTTGGAAAAGAGTTCCTACAAAGGTTTTGGACAGTGAGTTTAACCCTAACACCAAAAACCTTAAACCTTACCATAGCCCCATAATCTAATACCCGGGTATTACCTTAAGGAAGCCCGAACCCCCCAAATATATATATATATATTTTTTTCATCTTTTTTTTGGTCTAACTAACTCCGAAATGTTGGAAAAGAGTTCCTACAAAGGTTTTGGACAGTGATTTTAACCCAAATGCCAAAAACCCTAAAACTTTCCAAAGCCCCATAACCTAATACCCGGGTAATACCTTCAGGAAGCCCGAAAACCCCAAATATTTTTTTTTCATTTTTCATTTTTTTTGGTCTAACTAACTCCGAAAGCTTGGAAAAGAGTTCCTACAAAGGTTTTGGACAGTGATTTTAACCCGAATGCCAAAAACCTTAAACCTTACCATAGCCCCATAACCTACTACCCGGGTATTACCTTCAGGAAGCCCGAACACCCCAAATATCTTTTTTTTCATTTTACATTTTTTTTAGTGTAACCAACTCCAAAAGGTCTGAAACATGTTCCTACAAATGTTTTGGACAGTGATTTTAACCCTAACGCCAAAAACATTAAACCTTTCCTAAGCCCCATAACCTAATACCCAGGTATTACCTTCAGGAAGCCCGAACACCCCAAATATTTTTTTTTCATTTCGTCATTTTTTTGGTTTAACTAACTCCAAAAGATTGCAAAAGAGTTCCTACAAAGGTTTTGGACAGTGATTTTAACCCTAACGCCAAAAACCTTAAATGTTTCCTAAGCCCCATAACCTAATACCCGGGTATAACCTTCAGGAAGCCCAAACACCCCAAATATTTTTTTTTTTTCATTTTTCATTTTTTTGGTCTAACTAACTCCAAAAGGTTGGAAAACAGTTCCAACAAAGGTTTTGGACAGTGATTATAACCCTAACGCCAAAAACCTTAAACCTTACCATAACCCCTTAACCAAATACCCATGTATTACCTTCAGGAAGCCCGAACACCCCAAATATTTCTTTTTCATTTTACATTTTTTTTTGGTGTAACTAACTCCAAAAGGTCTGAAACATTTTCCTAAAAAGGTTTTGGACATTGATTTTAATCCTAACACCAAAAACCTTAAACCTTACCCTAGCCCCATAACGTAATACCCGGGTATTACCTTCAGGAAGCCTGAACACCCCAAATATTTTTTATTTCATTTTTCTTTTTTTGTTTGGTCTAACTAACTCCATAAGGTTGGAAAAGAGTTCCTACAAAGGTTTTGGACATTGATTTTAACCCTAACGCCAAAAACCTTAAACCTTTCCAAAGCTCCATAACCTAATACCCATGTATTACCTTCATGAAGCCCAAACACCCCAAATATTTTTTTTTCATTTTTCATTTTTTTGGTCTAACTAACTCCAAAAGGTTGGTAAACAGTTTCTACAAAGGTTTTGGAAAGTGATTTTAACCCTAACGCCAAAAACCTTAAAACTTACCATAGCCCCATAACCTAATACCCGGGTATTACCTTCAGGAAGCCCGAACACCCCAAATATTTCTTTTTCATTTTACTTTTTTTTCTGGTGTAACTAACTCCAAAAGGGACATTGGAATGTGGCTAACTCCTCTGAAGGCTTTCATTCCACCGGCACCAAATTTGCTCAGGCCAATCTACACCCCATGGCCATTAAAAGTTGTACAAATCATGACGCTGCACCCTACGGTTTTAGTTCTAGGGGGCGCCAAAAAAACCCAAAAATCCACATTCTTAAAAGTCTTATAACTTTTTATTTTAGTCCTCACTGGCCTCCAAGTTTTCTAGGATAATGCAATGTTCAGCCATCAACACATTTGAGAAGGAATTTTTACTCCCCAAAAGAGCGTCCCCCCATGGCAGGAGAAAAAAGTCCATTTTTTCTTGTCCCCTAAGGTGAAAATACACATTGTTGAGTGTCACGCCTATACACTTTGTCATATTGACACAAAATTTGACACACACATGTATCTCAATAAGATCTACGAAAAAGTCAATGCGCATGTATCTGTAAAATGTACGGTTAAAGGGCTATTTCACATTTTTTGCCGATTCGCACACATTGGAATGTGGCTAACTCCTCCTAAGGCTTTCGTCCCACCGACACCAAATTTGCTCAGGCCAATCTACACCCCATGGCCATTCAAAATTGTACAAATCGTGATGCTGCACCCCACGGTTTACGTTCTAGGGGGCGCCAAAGATGACCCAAATATCCACATGCTTAAAAGTCTTCTAACTTTTTATTTTTGTCCTCACTGGCCTCCAAGTTTTCTAGGATGATTCAATGTCCAGCCATCAACACATTTGTGAAGGAATTTTTCTCCCTAAAAGATGAGTGTGTCATTGTGTAAGAAAAGAAAGTGGTTTACTTACACATCCATAGAAAATAGGTGGTTGAGCACAGCACGCAAACAAAGCTTTGCCACGACGGTGGAACTTCCCAAGTAGCCGATACCAAGGTCACACAATCATGGTGAGCAAAGGTCAAACCAGGCCAGGCACTCATGAGGCTGGCTGTGGCAAGTGTAAGTGAAAGCAACACGTAATGGCAGGAAGAACAGCAAACGCCGATGAAGGAAAAGGGTCTTTGCAGTGATGGGCCTTACCAGAGAGGGCGATGGCCAGAGGACGCGAATGGGACGGGGAGGCGATCGCGTTGGGGGGGGGGTGCGCGACACGGCTCGGGCCCGCCAGTGCCCCAACGGGGCCCTAGTTAGGGCCCGAGCGTAGCTGCTAAGCAGCTGCGAGAGCCCTCTTGTTCCTGCATGTTTCCTTCTTTCGTTATTATTTTTCCTCCGCTTTAAACTGGAAAATGGCCCACTTCCCACTGGCGAAAACTCATGAAATTTGGCAGGACGACCGGGCCTGGTGAAAAATTCGATATTCTGAAGTCGCCCAAACAATAAATTGCAAAATGGCTCCATAGCGCCCCCTAAGGTGAAAATTCACACTATTGACTGTCACGCCTTTACGCTTTGTCATATTGACACAAAAATTGACACACACATGTATCTCAATAAGATCTACAAAAAAGTCAGTGCGGGCGTATCTGTCAAATGTACGGTTAATGGGCTATTTTGCATTTTTTGCCGATCCGCACACATTGGAATGTGGCTAACTCCTCCGAAGGCCTTCGTTCCACCGGCACCACATTTGCTCAGGCCAATCTACCCCCATGGCCATTAAAAGTTGTACAAATCATGACGCTGCACCCCACGGTTTAGGTTCTAGGGGGCGCCAAAGATAACCCAAAAATCCACATTCTTAAAAGTCTTATAACTTTTTATTTTTGTCCTCACTGGCCTCCAAGTTTTCTAGGATGATGCAATGTCCAGCCATCAACACATTTTGAAGGAATTTTTACTCCCCAAAAGAGCGCCCCCCAATGGCAGGAGAAAAAGGTCCAATTTTTTCTTGTCCCCTAAGGTGAAAATACACATTGTTGAGTGTCACGCCTGTATGCTTTGTCATATTGACACAAAATTTGACAATCACGTGTATCTCAATAAGTTCTACGAAAAAGTCAAAGCGCACGTATCTGTAAAATGTACGGCTAAAGGGCTATTTTGCATTTTTTGCCGATTCGCACACATTGGAATGTGGCTAACTCCTCCTAAGGCTTTCGTCCCACTGACACCAAATTTGCTCAGGCCAATCTACACCCCATGGCCATTCAAAGTTGTAAAAATCATGCCGCTGCACCCCACGGTTTACGTTCTAGGGGGCGCCAAAGATAACCCAAATATCCACAGTCTTAAAAGTCTTATAACTTTTTATTTTTGTCCTCACTGGCCTCCAAGTTCTCTAGGATGATGCAATGTCCAGCCATCAACACATTTGTGAAGGAATTTTTACTCGCCAAAAGAGCGCCCCCCATGGCAGGAGAAAAAAGTCCATTTTTTCTTGTCTCCTAAGGCGAAAATACACATTGTTGACTGTCACGCCTTTACGCTTTGTCAAAATGACACAAAATTTGACACACACATGTATCTCAATAAGATCTACAAAAAAGTCAGTGCGGGCGTATCTGTCAAATGTACGGTTAAAGGGTTATTTCGCATTTTTTGCCGATCCGCACACATTGGAATTTCGCTAACTCCTCCGAAGGCTTTCGTTCCAACGGCACCACATTTGCTCAGGCCAATCTACACCCCATGGCCATTAAAAGTTGTACAAATCATGATGCTGCACCCCACGGTTTACGTTCTAGGGGGCGCCAAAGATAACCCAAAAATCCACAGTCTTAAAAGTCTTATAACTTTTTATTTTTGTCCTCACTGGCCTCCAAGTTCTCTAGGATGATGCAATGTCCAGCCATCAACACATTTGTGAAGGAATTTTTACACGCCAAAAGAGCGCCCCCCATGGCAGGAGAAAAAGTCAAGTTTTTCCTGCCCATCGCTCAATGGCTCAAACGCATCGCTCTCTCTGCAAAACCGAAAGGAGGAGCAACTTGCCATTTGGATATATACTAGCTGTGTTTGTGCCCTCACTCATGGTCCAGACTTTTTTCAAAAAGGACATGGAGTTTGTCTGCAGCGAGCGTTTTGGTAGAAACTGCGCCTCCCATTCATTATAATGGTAAATGACCACAGACAAGTGCGCACACCATCTTTGGACCTTGAGTGTGACGCGATCGGGAGGGGTAGGCGGTCGCGCTGGGGGTGGCGCGACACGGCTCGGGCCCGCCAGTGCCCCAACGGGGCCCTAGTCTTTCTTTCTTTCTTTCTTTCTTTCTTTTTCTTATTTTTCCTCCCCTTTGAAGGGGAAAATGGCCCACTTCCCACTGGCGAAAACTCATGAAATTTGGCAGGACGACCGGGCCTGGTAAAAAATTCGATATTCTGAAGTCGCTGAAAAAATTATTTGCAAAATGGCTCCAAAGCGCCCCCTAAGGTGAAAATTCACACTATCGAGTGTCACGCCTGTACGCTTTGTCATATTGACACAAAAATTGACACACACGTGTATCTCAATAAGGTCTACAAAAAAGTCAGTGTAGGCGTATCTGTGAAATGTACGGTTAAAGGGCTATTTTGCATTTTTTGCCGATCCGCACACATTGGAATGTGGCTAACTCCTCCGAAGGCCTTCGTTCCACCGGCACCAAATTTGCTCAGGCCAATCTACTCCCCATGGCCATTCAAAGTTGTACAAATCATGACGCTGCACCCCACAGTTTAGGTTCTAGCGGGCGCCAAAGATAACCCAAAAATCCACATTCTTAAAAGTCTTATAACTTTTTATTTTTGTCCTCACTGGCCTCCAAGTTTTCTAGGATGATGCAATGTCCAGCCATCAACACATTTTTGAAGGAATTTTTTCTCCCCAAAAGAGCGCCCCCCCATGGCAGGAGAAAAAAGGCAATTTTTTCTTGTCCCCTAAGGTGAAAATACACATTGTTGAGTGTCACGCCTGTGCGCTTTGTCATATTGACACAAAATTTGACAATCACGTGTATCTCAATAAGTTCTACGAAAAAGTCAAAGCGCACGTATCTGTAAAATGTACGGTTAAAGGACTATTTTGCATTTTTTTCCGATTCACACACATTGGAATGTGGCTAACTCCTAAGGCTTTTGTCCCACCGACACCAAATTTGCTCAGGCCAATCTACATCCCATGGCCATTCAAAGTTGTACAAATCATGACGCTGAACCCCACGGTTTACGTTGTAGGGGGCGCCAAAAATAACCCAAAAATCCACATGATTACAAATCGTTATGGCCACTGAGTGGCGCCAAAGGAGTTGTCTATTAAATCTGATACTACAGAAAAAGTTAAAAGGCTCTTAAAGGGTTAAAAAAAATATCTTCAATGAAACATTTGCTAGTTTTGAACAGGGCAGAAGCAGGGGCGGATCTAGAAAAATATTCATGGGGTGGCAAGAGGGGGGCAGGAATTTTTGAGGGGTGGCAACATATGGCAGATATATACTGAGTTTGATCGATACAAAAAGGCATGGCTGCCATTTACAAACATGACAGACATTCTTCGTCCAATACAATCTTTCTTTTATTAGGATTCTCACACCAGTAAGATTAATACAATGAGGCATGGAAAAATAAAAACAACAACCCATTGCAGCTCCATGGATTTAGACCAGTGTCACATTTTAAACCTTTCTTTCTCATATGCAAGCATGAAAATGGGTCAGGGGTTGAAAAGGTGAGAAGGGTGCGGAGGAAATACGTTCCGGCACACTGTACAACCCAACAAAATATTGAGCTCTGTTCACCCACATTGTGTTTCAGTGATCTGCAGGAGGCGCCAAAAACACTCCAAGTCACACCTGCTTGCTTTTTTGCAGATGCCTGCTTTTGCTATTTTAGATGGCTCAAAACCAGGGCCGTAGCCAGGATTTTGGAATAGGTGAGGTCCATGATGCGCGCGCAAAGCGCGCGCTTAAATTTTTTAAAATGTTTTTTTTAATTATAATTTTTTAGGCTACAAGTCACACAAGATGTTTATTGTTTAAATATATTTTATTTATTTTAAATTTTTTTTTTATTCCATCCTCCTCCGTGTGCCTCTGCTCCCCTTCCATCTCTGAATGACTCTCCTCTCTCTGCTACACCTAACTTTCCCTATTCTCTCTTCCATCCTCCTTGGTTTCATGTTTACTATCTTCCTCTTTGTCAATTTCTTTCTTTTTCTTTGCCAGAAATGCATCCAGGGTATTCTGTTTTAATCTCTTGAACATGTTTGCCCTGCTCTCTGTGACTTGTTTTCTGTGGAATGGGTATATTAAAATTAATATGAGCTGCAAACTTGCTAGATAAACTGAACATTAATATCTAAAAGTGCCCCCTCTAACTTCTTAACCCATATGTACTTTCACTTACCAAATGATTTCTTGAATTTGACATATAAGGTACTCAGAAGGTCTACTATTTTTTACTGTTTTTAAACTGTTGGGTTTATTTTGTAGCGGCTTTAGAAGAGTGCTATGATGCAAACGTGTACAAATAACTAAGACGTCGCCTGAACTGCACTAAACAAAGCAAACGTCACGTAACTCGAGGTCCTCGAGTAGTCGCATCATCGTGACGCGTACTCGGCCAGCTGATGAGCCGGGCGCTCATCAAAAAAGAAAATAAGCGCCGGGCGCGCTCTCCGCTGTGGATAAAAGTAAATAAACTGGCTTTGATCAGATGATTTGACAGGCCGAACTAGTGCCGAATTATCTAAAAAATATATATTGTGGTCACCTAGGTGTAGATGGGCGGGGATGTGGTCTATGAAGTGCTAATAATAAAAATACTTTAGTTTTTGAATGGGGTTTCACAGGGCGCAGTCGCGGGTACGTGCATCAGCTGATCATACAGCTGTTCACCGCAACACGCACACAGGCACAAACAGAACACAAAGCCCATGGATGTTTACCACAATTTACAAGCACGTTTCACAGAGAGGTTTCAAGTTTTTATAAGTTTATGTTTTATTCAGTTGGGCGTATTTGGCGAAAAAAAAAACTCTGAAAAAATAGGTGAGTCAAGGTAAAGAACAATAAACTTTCGGGACAGCAAATATTCTGAATCAGAGGGCTATTGTTTTCGGCTAATCTGTATAACCTGAATGAAATCATTAAAGGCACACGCTTTTGAATCCGTCCAACGGTAAGGAAAACTTCGATTATTTCGCCTTGTTACGTACTTTCAACCGCGCTCTCGTCAGGGGGGCATTCTACGGCACAACACCGGCGTGGATAAGTCCTGGTTCTCGTTCTCGCAGCTTTGCAATGCTACCACAGGCTCTCCAAGTACTCCAAGTACACATGAAGAGTGTGCGCATGATTGGTTCTCGTCAGCGAGGCAGCCAGGAGGATTTGCTGACCGTCAAAGTGTCATTTAAAGGGCCGATTTCTGAAGTGTTCAGTTTACGTATTAAGTCAATCACTTGATAATTAAAAAATAAATAAATAAATCTCCCGACCCCGACCCCGACCCCCCCCCCAAAAAAAAAAAAAAAAAATCTCCTCGGATCTACACGATTCATGTAAGTCACCTTTTTTGACTTCTAAACGGCGAATTTCGCCGAAAGGTGAGAGATTTTCATGCCTGAAAATGGCTTTTACCTCTTTCCTCGTGCCTTTTTCTGTCTCTGTCACTCTCTCGCTTCGAGCCCATAGACTGTAAGTTCGCGCCTCTCCCACCAAAGAAGTCTCGTGTCGCTCTCGCGCTCTCTCGTGCTGCATTCACTGTCGTCGGACATCGGAACTTCGCGCTCGTACCTGTTACATTTTTCTACCGGTTCATTGCTGCCGGTTGGGGTGGCAGCAGGGGTGGCAAGGGTTAATTTTAGGGTGGCACCTGCCACCCCATGCCACCCCAGTAGATCCGCCCCTGGGCAGAAGTAAAATAAGAGATGTACAAAAAAAAAATCTGGAAAAAATATTAATCCAATTTGATTTTACAGCAGACAAAGAAGTTTTGGCCACTCATCCAAGTTTTCTAGGATGATGCAATGTTCAGCCATCAACACATTTGTGAAGTAATTTTTTTCTCACCAAAAGAGCGCCCCCCCCAAGGCAGGAGAAAAAGTCAAGTTTTTCCTGCCCATCGCTCAATGGCTCAAACACACCACTCTCTCTGCAAAACCGAAAGGAGGAGAAACTTGCCATTTGGATATATACTAGCTGTGCCCTCACTCATGGTCCAGACTTTTTTCATATAGGTCATGAAGTTTGTCTGCAGCAAGTGTTTTGGTAGAAACTGCGCCTCCCATTCATTATAATGGTAAATGACCACGGACAAGTGCGCACACCATCTTTGGACCTTGATATATTTTTGCAATCCAAATATTTTTTATTTCATTTTTCTTTTTTTTTTGGTCTAACTAACTCAAAAAGCTTGGAAAAGAGTTCCTACAAAGGTTTTGGACAGTGATTTTAACCCAAATGCCAAAAACCTTAAACCTTACCATAGCCCCATAACGTAATATTAGGGTATTACCTTCAGGAAGCCCAAACACCCCAAATATTTTTTTTTCATTTTTAATTTTTTTTTGGTCTAACTGACTCAAAAAGGTTGGAAAAGAGTTCCTACAAAGGTTTTGGACAGTGATTTTAACCCTATCGCCAAAAACCTTAAACCTTACCATAGCCCCATAATCTAATACCCGGGTATTACCTTCAGGAAGCCCAAACACCCCAAATATTTTTTTTTCATTTTTCTTTTTTTTTTTGGTCTAACTAACTCCAAAAGGTTGGAAAAGAGTTCCTACAAAGGTTTTGGACAATAATTTTAACCCTAACGCCAAATAACTGAACCCTTACCATAGCTCCATAACCTAATAACTGCAGGAAGCCCGAACACCCCAAATATTTTTTTTTCATTTTACTTTTTTTTTTGGTGTAACCAACTCCAAAAGGTCTGAAACATGTTCCTAAAAAGGTTTTGGACAGTTAGTTTAACCCTATCGCCAAAAACCTTAAACCTTACCATAGCCCCATAACGTAATATTAGGGTATTACCTTCAGGAAGCCCAAACACCCCAAATATTTTTTTTTCATTTTTAATTTTTTTTTGGTCTAACTGACTCAAAAAGGTTGGAAAAGAGTTCCTACAAAGGTTTTGGACAGTGATTTTAACCCTATCGCCAAAAACCTTAAACCTTACCATAGCCCCATAATCTAATACCCGGGTATTACCTTCAGGAAGCCCGAACACCCCAAATAAATTTTTTTTATTTTTTTTATTTTTTATTGGTCTAACTGACTCCAAAAGGTTGGAAAAGAGTTCCTACAAAGGTTTTGGACAGTGATTTTAACCCTAACAACAAAAACCTTAAACCTTACCATAGCCCCATAACCTAATATTACCTTCAGGAAGCCCGAACACCCCAAATATTTTTTTTTCATTTTACATTTTTTTTTGGTGTACAAACTCCAAAAGGTCTGAAACGTGTTCCTAAAAAGGTTTTGGACAGTGATTTTAACCCTAACGCCAAAAACCTTAAACCTTTCCTAAGCCCCATAACCTAATACCCGGGTATTACCTTCAGGAAGCCCGAACACCCCAAATATTTTTTTTTTTTTTTTTTTTAAATTTTTTTTGGTCATACTGACTCCAAAAGGTTGGAAAAGAGTTCCTACAAAGGTTTTGGACAGTGATTTTAACCCTAACGCCAAAAACCTTAAACCTTACCATAGTCCCATAACCTGATACCCGGGTATTACCTTCAGGAAGCCCGAACACCCTAAATATTTTTTTTTCATTTTACATTTTTTTTTTTGGTGTACAAACTCCAAAAGGTCTGAAACATGTTCCTAAAAGGTTTTGGACAGTGATTTTAACCCTAATGCCAAAAACATCAAACCTTACCCTAGCCCCAAAACCTAATACCCGGGTATTACCTTCAGGAAGCCTGAACACCCCAAATATTTTTTTTTCGTTTTTCTTTTTTTTTTGGTCTACCTAACTCCAAAAGGTTGGAAAAGAGTTCCTACAAAGGTTTTTGGACAGTAATTTTAACCCTAACGCCAAAAACCTTAAACCTTTCCTATTCCTATTACCTTCAGGAAGCCCGAACACCCCAAATATTTTTTTTTCATTTTTCTTGGAAAAGGGTTCCTACAAAGGTTTTTGGACAGTGATTTTAACCCTAACGCCAAAAACCTTAAACCTTTCCAATTTCCTATTACCTTCAGGAAGCCCGAACACCCCAAATATTTTTTTTTTATTTTTCTTTTTTTTTTGGTCTAACGAACTCCATAAGGTTGGAAAAGAGTTCCTACAAAGGTTTTGGACAGTTATTTTCACCCTAACTTCAAAAACCTTAAACCTTACTATAGCCCCATAACCTAATACCCGGGTATTACCTTCAGGAAGCCTGAACACCCCAAATATTTTTTTTTCATTTTACTTTTTTTTTTTGGTTTAACCAACTGCAAAAGATCTGAAACATGTTCCTAAAAAGGTTTTGGACAGTCATTTTAACCCTAACGCCAAAAACCTGAAACCTTACCCTAGCCCCAAAACCTAATACCCGGGTATTACCTTCAGGAAGCCAGAAAACCCCAAATATTTTTTTTTCTTTTTTCTTTTTTTTTTGGTCTACCTAACTCCAAAAGGTTGGAAAAGAGTTCCTACAAAGGTTTTTGGACAGTGATTTTAACCCTAACGCCAAAAACCTTAAACCTTTCCTAAGCCCCATAACCTAATACCCAGGTATTACCTTCAGGAAGCCCGAAAACCCCAAATATTTTTTTTTCATTTTTCTTTTTTTTTTGGTCTAACTAACTCCAAAAGGTTGGAAAAGAGTTCCTACAAAGGTTTTGGACAATAATTTTAACCCTAACGCCAAAAAACTGAACCCTTACCATAGCCCCATAACCTGGGTATTACCTTCAGGAAGCCCGAACACCCCAAATATTTTTTTTTCATTTTACATTTTTTTTTGGTGTAACCAACTCCAAAAGGTCTGAAACATGTTCCTAAAAAGGTTTTGGAAAGTTATTTTAACCCTATCGCCAAAAACCTTAAACCTTACCATAGCCCCATAACCTAATACCCGGGTATTACCTCCAGGAAGCCCGAAAACCCCAAATATTTTTTATTCCTTTTTTCTTTTTTTTTTGGTCTAACTAACTCCAAAAGGTTGGAAAAGAGTTCCTACAAAGGTTTTGGACAGTGATTTTAACCCTCACGCCAAAAACCTTAAACCCTTACCATAGCCCCATAATCTAATACCGGGGTATTACCTTCAGGAAGCCCGAACACCCCAAATTATTATTTTTTTCATTTTACATTTTTTTTTTGGTGTAACTGACTCCAAAAGGTTGGAAAAGAGTTCCTACAAAGGTTTTGGACAGTGATTTTAACCCTCACGCCAAAAACCTTAAACCTTACCTTAGCCCCAAAAACTAATACCCGCGTATTACCTTCAGGATGCCCGAACACCCCAAATATATATTTTTTAATTTTTCATGTTTTTTTGGTCTAACTAACTCCAAAAGCTTGGAAAAGAGTTCCCACAAAGGTTTTGGACATTGATTTTAACCCTAACGCCAAAAACCTAAAACCTTACCATAGCCCCATAACCTGATACATAAACTGCCTTCAGGAAGCCCGAACACCCCAAATATTTTTTTTTCATTTTACTTTTTTATTTTGGTGTACAAACTCCAAAAGGTCTGAAACATGTTCCTAAAAATGTTTTGGACAGTGATTTTAACCCTAATGCCAAAAACCTCAAACCTTACCCTAGCCCCAAAACCTAATACCCGGGTATTACCTTCAGGAAGCCCGAAAACCACAAATATTTTTTATTCCTTTTTTTTTTTTTTTTTGGTCTAACTAACTCCAAAAGGTTGGAAAAGAGTTCCTACAAAGGTTTTGGACAGTGATTTTAACCCTAACGCCAAAAACCTTAAAACTTACCATAGCCCCATAACCTAATACCCGGGTATTACCTTCAGGAAGCCCGAACACCCCAAATATTTTTTTTTCATTTTACATTTTTTTTAGTGTAACCAGCTCCAAAAGCTTGGAAAAGAGTTCCTACAAAGGTTTTGGACAGTGATTTTAACCTTAACACCAAAAACCTTAAACCTAACCATAGCCCCATAATTCAATACCCGGGTATTACCTTAAGAAAGCCCGAACACCCCAAATATATATATATATTTTTTCATCTTTTTTTTGGTCTAACGAACTCCGAAATGTTGGAAAAGAGTTCCTACAAAGGTTTTGGACAGTGATTTTAACCCTAATGCCAAAAACACTAAAACTTTCAATAGCCCCATAACCTAATACCCGGGTATTACCTTCAGGAAGCCCAAAAACCACAAATATATATATATATTTTTTCATCTTTTTTTTGGTCTAACTAACTCCAAAAGGTTGGAAAAGAGTTCCTACAAAGGTTTTGGACAGTGATTTTAACCCTAACGCCAAAAACCTTAACCCTTACCATAGCCCCATAATCTAATACCGGGGTATCACCTTCAGGAAGCCCGAACACCCCAAATTATTTTTTTTTTTCATTTTACTTTTTTTTTTTTTTGTGTGTAACCAACTCCAAAAGGTCTGAAACATGTTCCTAAAAAGGTTCTGGACAGTGATTTTAACCCTAATACCAACCTTAAATGTTTCCTAATCCCCATAGCCTAATACCCGGGTAAAACCTTCAGGAAGCCCGAACACCCCGCATATTTTTTATTTCATTTTTCTTTTTTTGTTTGGTCTAGTTAACTCCATAAGGTTGGAAAAGAGTTCCTACAAAGGTTTTGGACATTGATTTTAACCCTAATGCCAAAAACCTTAAACCTTTCCAAAGCTCCATAACATAATACCCATGTATTACCTTCAGGAAGCCCGAACACCCCAAATATTTTCTTTTCATTTTTCATTTTTTTTGTCTAACTAACTCCAAAAGGTTGGAAAACAGTTCCTACAAAGGTTTTGGGAAGTGATTTTAACCCTAATGCCAAAAACCTTAAAACTTACCATAGCCCCATAACCTAATACCCGGGTATTACCTTCAGGAAGCCCGAACACCCCAAATATTATTTTTTCATTTTACTTTTTTTTTTGCTGTACATACTCCAAAAGGTCTGAAACATGTTCCTAAAAAGGTTTTGGACAGTGATTTTAACCCTAATGCCAAAAACCTCAAACCTTACCCTGGCCCCAAAACCTAATACCCGGGTATTACCTTCAGGAAGCCCGAAAACCCCAAATAATATTTTTTTCTTTTTCTTTTTTTTTTGGTCTACCTAACTCCAAAAGGTTGGAAAAGAGTTCCTAAAAAGGTTTTTGGACAGTGATTTTAACCCTAGCACCAAAAACCGTAAACCTTACCGTAGCCCCATAACCTAATACGGGTATTACCTTCAGGAAGCCCGAACACCCCAAATATATATTTTTTATTTTTTATCTTTTTTTTGTTCTGACTAACTCCAAAAGGTTGGAAAAGAGTTCCTACAAAGGTTATGGAAAGTGATTATAACCCTAACGCAAAAAACCTTAAACCTTACCATAGCCCCATAACCTAATACCCGGGTATTACCTCCAGGAAGCCTGAAAACCCCAAATATTTTTTTTTTTCAATTTTCATTTTTTTTTTTGGTCTAATTGACTCCAAAAGGTTGGAAAAGAGTTCCTACAAAGGTTTTGGACAGTGATTTTAACCCTAACGCCAAAAACCTTAAACTTTTCCTAAGCCCCATAACCTAATACCCGGGTATTACCTTCAGGAAGCCTGAACACCCCAAATATTTTTTATTTAATTTTTCTTTTTTTTTTTGGTCTAACTAACTCCGAACTGTTGGAAAAGAGTTCCTACAAAGGTTTCGGATAGTGATTTTAACCCTAATGCCAAAAACCCTAAAACTTTCCAAAGCCCCATAACCTAATACCCGGGTATTACCTTCAGGATGCCCGAACAC